>QUSF01000004.1:4959210-5175975 GCA_003676055.1 Chloebia gouldiae | reverse complement strand
GGATGGATGGATGGATGGATGGATGGATGGATGGATGGATGGATGGACTGATTGATTGCAAAGGCATCATAGCTTCCAAACAGGGATCACAACTCTAGAAGGTTTAAGCAGGACCATAAACCTAAGTTAGATTCAAATTAGTTTTATTTTAATGCTGATAGCTGTTGAGGCTTTAAGCATATGGTTTGTATGTGAGGATACAAGAAAAATTTAAGAACAGTGAGCTAGACAGTGTCACCACAAAGTGCAGAAGAGCCCTGAAATTCAAACCCACTGTAGCACCTGCACTGGGGGAAGTGCCCAGTGCTGCACAGAGCAGCCCTGAGTTACGTTTTCTTAGTAGCAGCAGTCAGGAGTGGCATTTTGTGCCACCCTGTAGTCTCACATTGCAAACTCATCCAGACTTACAGGACACAGCTGGCCCAGCCTCCTGCCTGGGACTATACAGTCTCCTCAGGGCTCATGTAGGTCAGAAACTCTCTAAAATGGGAATTCAGCTGTTCTTGAACCATGGCAAAAATACAAAAAGCCCTCACAAAAATACTGTACACTCCCAAGAAGTGCTGACCAAGCACAGGGCAGCACCTACACCACAAAGTAGATCCATGTAAGCCAGCTGGAACAAACAGATGTAAATTGGAGGAGCCCTCTGGCTTCCATTGCTACCTGTAGGAAAAAAACCACCCTGTAATGAGCAGCAGCAGCAGATTTCCAAACCCCTCCACTCCTTCTCCAGATTCACAGTCAGTTTCCTACCAGACTCATGTGTCAGCAGGTCATAAAAAGTTTCAAGTCTCCTTTTCTTTTTCTGGCATTCTGGAAGAAGTTGTACTAACAATGAGCCACTGCTTGACAGCTCTGAATCCCAAGCTGTTGGGATACAGTGTGACTTCCAACACATTGCTTCCAGCCCCCACCACCCACGGGGAATGGCCTAGCAAGGGGAGAAACGCAGCCTGTTAGGAGGAGCCTTCCACAGACACATCCCTTATTCCCTGCACTCATCACATCAGGCAATGCAAAGCAGCCAGTTCAGCTTCTGGAGGTCAGAGGAATGGTGGTAACTTCACACATTTTGTGTGCTGCAAGGCCCAAATCAAAGCCTGCTGGACAAAAGATACCACAGCTAGAAACAGTTGAGGACTTTTTTCACCCTGAACTGCAGCTACAAACCCAGGGTTAGCAGGAAAGCTAACCCTAGGGGGCTGGAGGAGAAAGCAAAAAATTAAACACCACCAACTGCTGTCATTGGATCTGGCTTTGCTCCAAGGTCTGTTGGAGCTGAGATTGATTAGGATATATAGTATCCTGGAAACAGTCAGTACCTTCAGCTGATTATAAAGCCATTTTAATTGTCTTGCCACCGCCATGGCAACCATACCCCTAACTACAGCCTCCAGGTGAGGAGATGGGCTGTTGGAGGACAGTCGGTGCCTATAGACCACATCTGATGATGATGCAGTGATTCAGGCAGATAAAACCTTGCTCCAACACCAGAAAGGACCAAATTCAGAGAAGGAAATGAAGCCAGTACTGTAATACATAGTAGCTCATTATGATAGCCAACATTTAGCATAAAAATTTAAATGGACATTTATATTATAGTGGGAGACCTCCTGTTACAGCAATCTCTACAGATCTTATCCCACCAAGAACCCCTGCAGTGTAGAACACCCATGTTGGGGTAGGCAGGGCCACGTCCCCTGCACAGCAGCAAGGAATGAAGATGTGTGGCCTCGAAAGCATATCAGGGAGTGAAGCCTGAGGAGGGGGAAAGCGTGCAAGTAGGAGCTCTGCAGCCAAGGAACAGCAGGTGTTGTAATAAAAAGTAACTCTTCTTCTTCCAGCAAATTTTTGCTGTTTAATATCTGAATGCTTGATGTGATCCTTTATTATTTCTCCAGCCTGAAGCCCAAAGAGCCCTGGCACTGAGGCCTCTTTGATTCCCATGCTTGGTGCAGGCTAATAGACCTCAGCTCCTCTGCTTCAAACAGAGCCCCAGCGAGACCAGATTCTCTGACCCAAACGCCCTTGTATCAGGTGAGAATTGACCCCTTTAGCTGCTGCCTGGTTTGTGTGAGAGCTGAGCCTGGCACTGGCCAGCTTGGTTATACCTGTTTGGATTGAAGAGCTGTGCTGCCTGGGTTTTCCTTCATGATATGGAGCCATGCAACCTTATATATTACGAGGTGCTTCACAAAAGCAGCTTTTAAAATAATCAAATATCTGCAAATGAATTGGAAACTCTTCTTTCCTCTGTCTCTGCAAGGACATTACTCAGTCAAATACATCCAGAAAATTGAAGGACTGAGAATTTTCAATCAGGACTGGAGCGATTGTCTCAGAGCACTCACGTGGTGACACGCACAGCGAACAACTCGGTGTGACATCTCTCAATTCACAATGAGAGGTGTGTCCAGCAGGAACAGTGATCCACAAAGGGGGGAGAGGTGGGAGAAGAAAGGTCAAATTTCCAACATTAACTTCACAAGGTTAATAAAGCCTTAGCATCATGCATATTCATGTGACTCCTTCACTTCAGCTGAGCCAGCTGTCCCTGATTCCAACATTTCCCTACAACAGGGGCAAAAGAAATTGGTTCCTTTTAATCTATGGCAGAAAAGGCTTATGGTAAGATATGCATATTGTATAGAGGCTGTGTAGATGGGCAGTTGCCTTTGCTCAGTTGATGCACTGATATGTCAAGGCATGTGGAAACAGCAGGACACAGGCTACGAAGAAGCAAGGTGAGAGCTGCATCTCTTGCACAGAGGCAGATATGGAAAATGGACACACCTGTGTGCAAGTGCTGCTGCAGACGTCCAGCTCTGGAAATTGCATGCCCAGCCTGTGTGTCCTTGGCCATAATAAGTCAGATTTTGGCTAAGGCTCAAGGCAGTGGCACCTCTTATGCAACAGTGCTAGCACATGGCAGCTTGCACAGATCCTTTTCCCAAGATCCCAGAGGTGGGGACATGCATGGGGTGCCATCCTTGGCCTCAGCACAGGTACTTCTCACCAAGCATCTTGGCCATGGGTTTTTATCTGGATTTAGTGTGCAGGATGAGTGTCCTTCCCACACCAGTCTTATCTGGATCTGAAAATGCAAACTCCTTCTGTTGGAGCAAGTAATTATTTCCATGAGATTCATTTAACAAAGGCACCTATCCAACACTTGTGGTCTCCTGGCATAATTAATAATGAAATTAAATTCAGTCTGTGTAGTGTTCTGATCAGTTACACAGGAATAACTTTGGTTGACTGGCATTTACCCTGTTCATCTTCAAGAGAGCCTTTGCCATACAGCCTATTTTAGAAACTGCAGTGGGCTTCAGAAACTACCAGTATGGGACTTCCAGGAGCCCACACAGAGGATATCCCACCTATATCCTTTGCTTTCCCAACTGGAGTCTGATCAATTTGCCCATGGAGCAAAGTAAATTTTCCACTTGAGACCTCAAGGGTTGGAAATAAAACTTCAAAGTTGTCTTGGAGAGCACCAGGCAGATGTTAGTTGCTTCTGAATGTTTACTCTAGCTGCCACAGGCACATCTTGAGCCCCACAACACTCTACAAGTCACTGTGGGGACCAACAGAGGACAAAATGTTCCACAGTGCCCACCAGGCTGGGTACAGCCTCTGAGGCTTATCTGCCACCAAAGACTAAACAGACCCTGTGGTGGAGACAGAGCTTGCTCTTCTCTTCTTTGGGGCCACAAAACCAAAATAGTTTCCACAAAGCTCAAAATAGCTTTAAACTGCTGTTTTCCTTGACAGTAGTCACTGCCTGTCTTTGCTCTCCACCTTGCCTTTTGCAGCTGGTGGTGAAGCAGCTTGGGAAAATGCACAGGCAGGAACTTTCTCATGGATGGTAAAAGTGAAAGCAGGGGAAAAGTTCCTTGGATGAATTGCACTCTCCCCACCAACCTCCCTCTAAGATTCTGGTGCCTTTAGATACAGGTGGCAGAAGCAGTAGCAGCAGTTTCTCTGGACAACAGTGGAACAAGCTGCTTGTCCAGCCCCAGGTCTGGATCCTGCCCTGTCCAAACTTGTGTGTAAAAAGCACAAAGTGCATAAAAGCTCACTGTTCAAGAGCAGCTTCCAAAGAGAGCCTACAAACTGGTTCTTGGGTGGCTGTTGGGTTGGAATTCATACCCATAACCCCAGCACTGGAAAAATTCCAGTAGATATACTCCCTGTGTAGAGAGTGTACATATATCTATGTATACATCCTTTGGAAGGGGCTGCTTTTGCTCCCAAATGGGATTTCAGGGCATGGGCACAGATCCCTCTCATCCACCATCCTGGGTGCATGAAGAGCTGACTGCAGCTGTGCCACCACTGTCCCACTGCTCACAGAAAGAGGTGGTCTCTTCCCTTAATCAGCAGCAGATGACATTTTCACCCCCACCAGCCACGCATGAATGACTCTGAAATACAGGCTGAGTTCCTTAGTTCCTGACAACTCAGAGCAGAGGAGATTCAAGAGGGGTTACACACTGCTTCCTCCTCACCTGCAGCTGTGTCTCCCCTGGATGCTCCATGCACCCTGTGCCATCCATGGTTGCTGGCATTTGTTTTGCAGGACCTCCCACAAAACAAAAGCTGTAAGGGTCTCCCCTGGTTGACACCCATCTCCCTTTCAGGGCTCCCTCTGCTCCATTGTGCTCTTGTGTGCTTGTGCTGGAAGCACCACTCCTGGGAAAAAGGCACTAAAGGAAAGGCCTGTTCCAGCAGCCATGGTGCATGTCCCTCCTTCGAGCCTGGCATAGAGGGGACCCCAGGGGCTGCACGCCTGCAGGCTGAAACCACAGCTCCCATTGCTGGATGTGCAGAGGGTTGGAGGCAGATCTGGACTCGCCTCGCATCCCTCTGCACCCGAGTTTGAGCTGCTTCCCGGGGGGATGCCCAGCAGTGGGGAGGACCATGATCCGTTGTACATCCACATTCCTCCACCACTGTTCCTCAGGTTGCTGCCACCAGTGTGACTTCTGCCACTGCATGTGTTTTTTGCCTCCATCACTATCATCACCAATACATGCAGAGCTGCAGATGTGTCCTGACAGCCTGTCTGCAGTGAGCCCCTGGCAGAGGGGAGTCCCTTGTCACAGCCCTGGCACAGACTGCCTGCCAGCCCCACTCCGCAGCCCCTCGGGACAAGGTGGTGGGATGCAGTGCACCGCAGAGCATGGCCCTGCCGCGGGTCGGGCATGCAGATGGCAAACTCACTTCGGTGTGGAGCACCCGCCCCCGCAAAAAACGGCTCCCTCCAAAAAGAACCCCCAAAATTTGTGCTTTCCGCATTCGACGTTTTGTCAGCAAGGACTGCTGCAGGACGGTCTCGGGATTCCCGTGAGCAAAGCAAGGGGAGAGGGGGAACTGCTCCGGGAGAGTGACCCCTGCGGGACCTCCGTCCCGCGCCTGGCGCGCTGTGCGCCACCGGCACCGCGCGGGGTCGGGGCTGGGTGAGGCCGTGCGGTCCCACACGTGTCCGTGAAAGTGTCCCCTCCCCGCGGGGCGGCCGGGCCGGGCCGGGCCGTGTCTGCGCGCCGCCCCGCCGGCGCTGCCGGGGGAGTGGTTTCCCCGCGCTGGCGGCGGCGGGGCCGGTCTGCGGGCGGGGAGGTGCCGCGGCGGCGGTGCCAGCGCCCGGCCCGGGAGGATGCGGACGCGCTGACGGAGCTGCCGGCTCCCCTCTGCCGCCGTGCATGGGCGGCGGGCGGCTGCCGCCTGCCTCGCCTCGCCTGCCGCGCCGGTGAGCCGGGCGGGGGGCGGGGGGTCTCCGCAGGGCTCGGGGGTTGAGAGAGGGGGAGAGCTGCCACCTGTAAGTGCCCCGCTCGCAGCCCCGCGGCAGCCGGGAGGAGCTCCCGGGGAGCCGGGCAGCGCGCCCGTGGCGGAGCCGGCGAGCGGAGCTGGGCGCAGGGGCGGCGATCCGGGCGTGTGCGGGTCCGTGCGGTATGGTACGGTACGGTACGGTACGGCACGGTACGGTACGGGTGTGTGCGGCTCCGTGCGGTGAGGCTCGGTACGGTACGGTACGGTACGGCACGGTACGGTACGAGTGTGTGCGGGTCCGTGCGGTGAGGCTCGGTACGGTACGGTACGGGTGTGTGCGGGTCCGTGCGGTGCGGCTCGGTACGGTACGGTACGGTACGGGTGTGTGCGGGTCCGTGCGGTGCGGGTCCGTACGGTACGGTACGGTACGGCACGGTACGGTACGGTACGGGTGTGTGCGGGTCCGTGCGAAGCGGATCGGTGCCGTGCGGGTCCGTGCGGAGCGGGTCGGTGCCGTGCGGGTCGGGCGGGTCGGGTCGGTGCGGGTCGGTGCCGTGCGGGTCGGTGCGGGTCGGTGCCGTGCGGGTCAGTGCGGTGAGGTCGGGTCGGTGCGGGCCTCGGGAGTCCCCGAGCGCGCTGCCGCGGGTGGGAGCGCTGCGGGGCCGTGCGGGGCGGGTCGGCAGCGGGGAGCGCGGAGCGGGAGAAGCGCTCCAGTCCCACGGAGGCTGCGGGGTAACGGGGGGAGAGGGAGAGGCGGAACGCGCCCCTCTGCCGCGGCTTGTTTCTCCACATGCCTGTTGTTCGAGTGAAGGGTGTTACGGAGAATTCACTGAGAAGGGCTCTCGTTTAAAAGAACACCACCCAACTCGTTCGGCAGCCGAAAGGGCTGTGTGAAGGAATCCTGATGAATGAGCACAGCGCTGAGGGAGTTGTTGGTTTGTGGGCTGCGATCGCCTCAGCTATTTGTTTGTGCCTTTTTTTTCCCCAAGACAACTTTTGAGGCAAGGAAGCGACTAACAAAGCACAAGTTTAAGACGATGCTTTTGCTTGCAGCTAAACTGAACTGAACACTGAAATCCTGTGTTTCTCATCAGGTAGCAAATACCACACATACGATTACTTTTAAAGGATGAAAGAACCTACTTTGCTCTGTAAATGAGGACTATGTTTCACTCAGAGCAAGGGGTGAGAGTATTTTCCATCTGCCAAATGAACATACCACAGAAATTTTCTTTTCATCTGGGACAGAGCTGTGTTTGTGCATCTCTGAATATGGCTACAGTCGTGGAGGGGAGTTGGGTTAGCCTGGATGTAGCGTTAACCCCTCCAGCCACAAAAAGCAATACACAGAGAGAAATTTATTTCCATTAGTCTTTTCCTGACTGAGATCTTTACTGCAGTTGTACAGTCAGTACAGCAGTGAAGCCCTCCTGGCTATGGGTTCACATCTTACTGAAGCATCCAGGGTTGGTGTTCACACCTGCCTGCAGCCTGCCTGGCTCACAGCACAATGCCTCCTTATGAGTAGCCTGTGAAGGAAGGTGAAGCGGGGAAATTCTGCCTACGCACAACTAGGCTCAAGCCAGTGTTTTCCTTCTCTAGTTCTAATGAGCAACAAATTTTTTGCTCTGAAAAGAATCCAGCTCACAGCTCAGGATTTTGATAATTAATACACCATTTAAAAAAACATGTTTTCAGAGTCAACGTTATGATTACAAAGAGAAAACAAGCAAACAGGGAATAACTTGACCCGGTTTTGTCGCTTTCCCATTCTAGCCTGACAATTTGTCAATCAGGTGGAATTTCCTCCAACGTCTTTCATATGTTGCTTTAGCAGAAGAAATAATGTGCCAATATAGTTACTACTTTCCCTCCCTTCTCACAATGATCTCTTTGTATTAAGCAACAGGCTTTTGCATAGATCAGGTACCAACCCCAGAGTGTCACAGGCTCTCTCTCTCATTTCTGAAATTATTGAATCCTGAGTTGCTCTCTCTCTCCCTCTCTCTCTCTCTCTCTTTCATTTCTGAAATTATGCCCCTGTGTTTGAGCCCATTTAACCATTTCTGTTTAGGAGAACTTGGTCAAGTTAGCAGCCTTGATCTTATGTCTTCCAAGGCAGGAAGAGCTCTGCCAGGACTTCAAGGAGACCAGTATCTGCCTCAGCAACAGCCCTTCCTCTTGCTTCTTAAACATGCACATTCTTTGGAAAATTCTGTAAAATAATAAATTTCCTGAATTTTCAGTCTTCAAGGGAAGGCTTTATTGCAAACCCCAGGAAAGCTGCCAACCAATAACATCCAGCTAGAATGAAGTAGACTGACTGATACCAACAGGTCCTTAAAATCTTATCTCAGTCTTTCTCCCTCTTTGATTACAAGTCCTCAGGGTCTGGGACCACCTCTCCTTCATGGAGAGAGCATGACCAGTCCCCTGCACAGCAGATGCCAGTGCTGGAAGAAGCTGTGGTCCAGCAGGATAATGCCCTTCTCTCATCAGCACGCACTTACTGATCCCACAGTGTTTTACCCCCTAGTGCCCATGTCCCCATAGGACTAGGAGAAAATAGTCCAAGTCCAGCTCCTCTGTTGAGATCACTGCAGCTTCTGTAAGCTGTAACCTGAATTTTTAGCTGAGTTCAGTCGCTGACATGCACACACATAAACTGCCTCTGTGCAAATACTTAGACCTATAGATCCAGAAGGTGAATGTTAATTGGTTGGCAGGAAGACTTACAGCCTTGTTAATGCATATCTGCTTTCAGTGTTAATGACTCATTAAGAAAAAAGGCACACTGAATCTTTTGGTTTTTAGTGATTTCTTTATTTTTAGCTGTGTGTTGTCCTCACCTCCATCTCCCCCATTCTTACTATGGTAGAACATAGTGTTCTCATATCCTTCATCTTGGGCTAGGGCAGCTTCACATGCTTGGAAATTCAATTGAGATGATGGAGTTTTAATTCATGGACAAAACCAACTGCATTGCTGGTGTTAGGTTGTGATTTCGTGACACCTGTGGTTGTGCTGTTAATTGCCAAGAAGGAATATTAATAGCCACTTCATTGTCTTTGTTCTCTTAGGAGTCTCTGGTGGGTTTTTGTTTGTTTGTTTTTATAAAATCCTACCACATTTGCTTTTTTTGCCTTACCAATTCTCTGTTCAATGTGCAATGTTATACCAGGTTATAACACTCATAGCGCTGTATTCTAATTTTACCAAAGTTACTAGGAAATAAAGAATTTGTCTTCTAAGTAAATACTTTTCTATCTGACTTCACCTAACATCTTACACTACCGTGTTGCCTAGATATGAGCCCAGTGATAGACTATCCAGAGTATTTTTTCACAGTGGCAAAGAGACATCAAACATTTTGCAACCCATTTCCCATGACATTTCCATCTGACAATCATGTATTCTGTGTTGATGCTCTAAGATGTTTTTCCCTTGCTTGAATGCAGAACTATCCAAAAATACCTAGGGAATGGTAGAAAGAAGCATAGAAAGCCAGTTTTAATCTGTCACTGATTCCCATGGGTGCTGCAAGGTGAGGGACTATTATGGCGTGAAATATTAGAGATGAGAGAATCATCGTCTTCTAGAGCTGATCCCACAACCAAAACCATTTCATTCTAAAAGCCTTTAGTAAGGGTTGCTCTGAGCTAAAATGAACAATGTAGTTATTTGTAAGGTGCTGGCTTTGTAAGGTTATGGGAAATTAAAGTTTATGCAAAATCACTCTGCTCAATACAGATGTTTCTGATCTCAAAAGCAAGTTCTCAGATGAGAGTATTTGCACAGCAAGTACCAGAAGAGATACCTCTAAAACATTTAACAGCTTGTTGAAGCTTAGCTCTAATTTTGATGGGGTGTTTTCCTAATGAGATCCTCTCACATCAATTAGCTGCCGAAACTGATGTTAAAAAAATAAATCCAAACTTTCTCTTGGCACACAGTTCCATGAGGGCTCTGGGGAGATTTCCACGATACCGAGGTCTACCAGCATTCAGAGGAGCTGGCTTAGTCATTCTTCCCATCTGCTCTACTTCTTTCTCCCTCCACTGCTCTACACTTGCTTCCTGGCTGGCTGCTCCCCTTCCCTATCTCCAAGCATCCTGTCTGGCTGCCCCCACCCCCCCTCCTGCCGTACCTGTCCCTTGTGGCATCTTCCATGATGAAGCTCAGGTAGTGCTGAGATCAAAGAGCTGAAATAAATGAACTGCTTTAAAGCAGTCAGGAGAAAATAAAAAGCAAAAGGAAGAATCCACCAAAAGGAAGCACCCATAGCAAGCAGCATAGCAAAAATAGTTTGAAAAAACTTTGAGTTGAATCATCCCCAAATCATGAGTTTGCTTTAAAAATTATGATAGTTAAACATAGGAACATTTTAGTTCTTTTTACTTCTTCTTTGACCATTTATGAATCTGGTTTTTAGCTCTTTTTTTGCCAAGAGGGCCAGCAGGAACTTGGGTAGCAACAGCAAACTGGAAGTTGAGGTTTGTATATAGCCATGGCACTCCGGGATCCAGGGATGTCAGGACAGTGGCTGATTGTGCAACACCAGGAGTTGAGGAGGCTGAGTTAAGAGCCAGCACTGACCCTTTGCAAGCCTGTGTTTTGTAGTGTTGGGAGTCCACAGATGAGTGTCTGAGAAATTCCCGAGGGTGATACTTACCCCAGTAGTTTCTTTGGAGCAGGAACAGTAAAAACTGCAGCTTGCCACAAAGTTAGCGGTGAGAGGCAGCATGGTCTGGAAATAGCAGCCTCCTACCCCTTTTCTCTCTCCCAAACTACGTGCTGTGTCTCATGCTGAACTGCCTCAGCTCCTCCACTTCGAGAGCCGTTTCATCTCGCTGCTTCCTGAGAGAGATCGACATCTTCTGTGGAGCACATGCTGCCGAGGAGAGGAAGGCAGCTTTGGCCTGCGGAGAGCAGAACTCAAGTACTGCGTGGGTGGCCGAAGACAAGAGCTTCTGAAACGAGGGAACAGAACAGATCTCTAATCTCCAGACTCTGACACATATCACACTTTTCTCTGTTGCTTAGGAAAGAGATTTGCATCCAAAAAGAAGTGGGAGGTTTAAATAGGAGTTCATACATTTATCTTCTGCGGTCCATGCGGTGATTTACATTTTGCTAGTCCCATGGAATCCACAACACTTTCATAAAGTGCATTCATTACAAACGTGCAACCAGGGAAAACAAAAACTCTGTCCAAGTTCCTACCTGCAGTATCCAAAAGCTGAGCTGAGTTGCAGTCAGGGAAACAAGGCTGTGGGGTGTCACTGATGTAATGCTTGTTTTGGGCTGTACCGAGATGCTGAAGTCACTGTCCCACCCCCAGTATGGTCCTGCCTGTGGATGGCCCAGGCCACCAGTGTGGTTCTCAGCTATAGTTCCATCCTCTTAGGACTCACAAAAGACTGAGATATGGAGGAATTGGATCTACAGAAGCACCTGGCCATGGAAAATGCCAGCTGACATTCCTTGCAGGGACATGCACCTTCTTGTACCATGTGAGCAGCCCCTTCATGGCTTCATCCACCACTACAAGTGCAGCTCTGTCATAGAGCACCCACTCCTCCACCTTGGCTGAACTCACAGCCTGTTCTGCTGCAGCACAGTGGCCTGAATAAGGCACTCTTTCTTCTTCTGGGTGGAAAAACCTCCTCTGACCTGTTTGTGTACTGGGACTTGCTGAGCAGGGTTTCCTGTGACCCATCAAAATTTTCCACTCTGCAAAACAAAAGCAGCAGACCATTGCTTCTCCCACCTCAAGCCATTCTTATGCACCGCCTGTCTCAATTTTCTTTGTAATCAATAGCAGGGGTTTCTTTTTGTAGCACACACAAAGGCTCGAGTCCTTGAATGAAGAAAAGTTTGCATTTATCCAGGGGCTGTGGTGGGGTGAGGTGGGGCTGGACTCCCAAGGCTGAGCTCCCGCTTTGTTTGCGGCAGTGTCTGAATCGGTGGGAGCTGTGACTGCACCCGGAGCTCTGTCCTGGCAGCACAGGGCTGAGCTGCAGAGCCACCTTGGGGGTGTCTATCCAGCACAATTTAAGTACAGGGCTGGAAAAGCCCTTGGGATTGACCCATTGAAATAACGAGGGGAGGGCTCCTGTTTCTGTCGTGCAAGAAAAATGATAGATTTGCAAGTGTTGCCGTGGTTCAAGGCCAATTTCTGCCTCCTATCTACACTTAGTTAGAAGGTGCACCTTCAATGTGGTATTGTTAGGCTGTTATCATAATATTTCCATGAGTGCTTAGGGGGAAATGATTACTTTGGGAAGCCTGGGAAGGGAAGAGGGTGTCCTGCAGTCCCTGCTAATCTATCAGCAGTTCTGGCATCCTGAGGTCAGGTCTCACTTTGCCACCCAGTTTTCTCCAGCACTGGGGCAGCTCAAGGGAGAATGGGAGATGTTTCCAGAGTAGGAGGACTCTCTAAATAGAAGTGCCCTGATTTTGGAAGTGCTGCTGCCTGTGGGAGAAATGTTTGGGGCTCGAAGCCTCTGAAACATGCTCCTTTATAAGTGGGCTGCAGCCTGTGGCCCAGTTCCTGTTTCTGTTTTGCCCAATAAAGCACACTTTAAAAACATCTACTTTGCAATTCACGGTGGATTTATCCCAAGGAGAGGACTCTGCTGCTGTGCCTGGTGGAGTCCTCTGCCCCCATGGAGAGCAGACTCAGGAGAGACAGCCAAGCTGGGCTTCCCATATGCTGCAGCTGACCACATCTGCTGCCCAATATCCCACATCTGCTCTGGTGCCTGTTGCTCTCCTGTGGGTGGTGAGACCACCTCACTGGGACACGCTGTCCTCAGGTTGTAGAAGCTCCAAAAATGCAGTTTGTTCCAGATGCTTTCCAAAGTGTGAGAGAGCCCAGAGAGCACCTTTCAGTGCCTGGGCCTGTGACCCATGCCACCAGCACAGGTGGAGATTCATCCCCTTGTGTGAGCTGAGGGTCTTTGGTCTGGGCAAAGGGGCCACCACTGAAGTATTCCTTGGTCTCACTAGTGAAAACTTGGAAAATATCAGAACTTCCTTGCTTGATGCTATGGCTCCTAAAGAGGCAAGACAAGACCAGCTCACTGAAGTAACACTTACATTAATTGCTCTTTGCTGGGAGGTATAGCCAGGCTCTGCAAGCCCTGATGAGGTGTGGCCAGAGCAGTACCACTGGTCTTGGAGACTTGAGGCTTGACTTGGTTCCTGTTAATGACAATACAGCTGTGTTGGTGCTCCTGCAGCCAGAGAAGCTGTTTATCAAGATGAGGCAAAGGAGGGCAAGTTACTCTGGCAGCAGAAGATGGGTGGGTTGGAAGAGGGTGCACTGAACAAATGGGCTCCAGGCTGGAAAGCAACAAAGGTGGATAAAAGGGACAAGAGGAGATAACCAGAGAAAGGATTTGCTGGGTAATTTCCAGATGGTTTCCATTGCAGTAAAAGCTCTTTGCATGGTCTCAGTAGCTGTGCCTTGTTTCTAAAAGATTAGGCAGTATCACAGAAGGAAGGGGTTTAGTTTATGTTTCCTCTGTTGTCAGCCACAGAAGGTAATCACATCTATTAGGCAGGTAAAGTGAGTATTTTCTGTTTGGAGAGTAAATGCATCCTGGTAGTTCTGTACACTGGAAACACTGAACTCTACAACAGTCTTGAGAGGGAAGAAGATTTTCTGTTTTTAAATATGGCTGTGATACTGGGAGAAGGGAGATTTTCCATGCTGTGGTCCTGAAGTGAATTTTTTTTATTACAGGTTTCAAGTAGCTGAGCAGCAGGGGCTGACATTCCCTGTCCAGCACTGCATGCACCATAGGACAGAGTTGCCCAAAACACCAGAGAGGGGATTTGGCTTGGGTCAGTTAAATGCAGAAGTCCTCTGCTGAGACTGGAAAGCAGTGGGTGTGGGTTTAATGAGTTCAGTACTGCATGGGTCCTTTTATACCACTAAGCAGTCATCTGAAGATAACTCTGCATAGAAAGTGCTCTGGCTTGGATTCCAACCAGTGACCATGTGGTGCCTGATTCCTTATCTCTTACACCCTTTTGCCACATTGCATTGGCAGTGTAATAATTACTCTGTGTAATAATTGTTCTTATTAGATCCAGTCTTTTCTGAAGGAGACATTGAAGGTAGACAAATTCAACCTGAATTTTCACAGGTTTAGTAGCAGCAGCTTTGTAATGGGTAGTGGGATAAAAATCTTCTTCCCAGAGCATTGGATAGCATGATATCAGATGCTCCCTTGTTCTTATAAGAGACAAGCATTGAGTGTAGTCATGACTTTTAAGGGACAAAACATTAGCCCTCTGATGTTGGTTTGGTCATTGGTTAGGAGGAGAATTGCGAGACAAGAATTAAACCTTCTGAACTGAATCCTGGGGATAGAGAAGTGATTTCCTGCTTCCCTAATTTTCAATAAGCATGGCCTGTGGCACGAGAAGAAACTCCAGAATGCAATACACAGTCTTTCCTCTGTCACTGTTTTTGAATAAAATCAGTGTGCAGTTAATCCAGTGTAATAAATCTTGGTAGGAAGGCTTCCAGAGCAGGTAGATTTGTTTAATCATTTGGGCTGGAATCCAAACCACTGGAGGATATAAAATATATATACTAGTGCCATTCACTTCAGTGAAAACACCATTTTCCCATCCAAGGAAATAGCTGTGGCTGGCATGAATATATATTTGGAAAGCTGTAGAGCTAAACAAATTTCTCAGAAAATCATCTCTGGCCTAGATACTGACTATATTTACGCACTGTAACTCCTGAGGCTCATCAGCTAAGGCTTTCTGACAGAGAAGTCATCAGAAATCAGTGATTCACACTTTGAAATGGTGGGATCCTCACCCCTGCTCAGCAGGCTCCCTGTCTTGATACCAGTCAACATATTACCTTCAAATTGGAGTAGATCTTTCAAAAAATCACTTCCCCTGTGACTTCCAAAAGAATTGTGTAGTAATGCAATGTTAAAGGATCCTTCTTTGAACATATGTTGTCTTCTTTGTGTATTGATCAATAGAACTGTCTCTCACAAAACAAACTGATCCTGCCAAATAAGGGAATACATTTTTTATTTTCCAATTTTCCAACTATCAATACAGTTTCTATATGGGAGGATTTTAGAGTGTCCCAGTTTCAGCAGTTTTTGTGTAACTCACGCTGAGGAATAAGGCTTAGCATCACAAAGAGTCAGACTGTGAGGTGTTTCAGTTAGCTTTAGCTGGCTTTGGTACATTAATAGCCTCAGTAATTCACAAGGTGCTCCATGAAGATCAAATCCCACCTCACACAGAAAACGATGCAGATGCTCACACTGGGAGTGTCTGCAGCAAGCTTTCAGCAGAACTCTTTCACACCAGTGCCTGCCAGCGTTGTCCCTTTGGTCCCAAGCTCTGACTCTGCTGTCCTGTCTCTTCCAGGCACTTCTAGGATTTGACTGAGTTTGCAGGACGCTCATCAGCGGCGCAGACGCCGGCGGCAAGGACGGTTTTTGGAAGCGACACCCGTTGATGTGATTGAAGGTAACTTGCTCTCCTCTGTCACTGCCCTGCACTTGCTGCTTATCCTCCACAGAGCCTCATGCTCTGGCTGGCATCCCCTTTGCTGCCTGTCCTGGCTGGGGAGCAGGATCAAGCCTCAGTTCACTGCATGTCTGAGAATCCCCCAGACTGATCCTTGCTTCGGGTAACAGCTCTTCCTAACCATGGCTCAGCTTGTCCTGTACAACGTGTTTGTGCCCCTGTCCTTTAGGAAATATTTCTTGCATCACATGTATTGCCTGTTTTCCATAAGTGCTGCACATTTTTGAGTCCTGGAGCTGGTCTGCATTCAAACACTGTTTTTTCCCCATGAATTTCACAGGTCAGTTTTGCCCTCTGTTCAAAACCTAAAATAAAAGTGTATGCATTGTTTCTGAGGCCTTTCCCATGGGAGGTGGTTTAGCACTTGTCAGGCTATATATTGCTCTGTATGTTACTGACCTTGTTAGTGCCATCACAAGCAGCAGAAAGTGATCTGTGCTTTTGCTCCATGCCTCTGGAAAAAAGATCAGTATAGTGTGGTCCTGGGACTGTAGCACTTTAGCACTGCATTTAAGATAATCTTCTCTAAATGTAGTTTTCTCACAGAAACGCAAGAACAGATTTCACTTCCCCCCCTTCCCCACTGGTATATTTGTGCTTAATTAAAACTGGGGAAGTAATGTATCTCTTAATTCACTGACACAAGAATTTTAAGGTTCAGAGTATATGACTCATCCACCAGAACAGAATTTATCCTTTGTTTGTAAATGCTATTTATTGCCTTGTTTTGCATCACTATGGCTACTGTATGTCATTGGTGATACCAGCACCTACCTTACATAAAATGAATGCAAGACTGAATTAAAGAGCTGTAGTTCTTATAATTGTTTGTATCAGCCACATTTCTGTTGTATGTCAGTCAGTACATCTCACGTAAAAGCAGCGCTAAAAGTGGCTTAATATTTTCATCAACACTGGCTGAAAAGTAAAAAATTGTCCTGTGCATAAATCTTATCACAGTTTGAAAAGCCCTAAGCAGCACCACCAAACCTGTTGTTCAGATTATATGGTTTTATAAACAACTCAGCGATGTCCTACAGGTGATTTTGAAGTTTCAGTGAGCTGATTTGCAGTGGCATTCTCAATTATTTTACATCTAGTTACATTTCCTGTTAAAGACCTAGTTAAGCTTGTTAGAAACATCACTGCTTTCACAGCCCATATAGATTCTTCTGCTTTCCTTCACTGTTTCAGAGTGAAGACTGGGAATAATTAATCTATTCCAGTTAAAGTCTAATTATTTTGCCAATTGCACGGCCCCATGTTCTATTCTGAAACACATCAAGTACAATCACTTCTGCTGTCCTATTCAATCAAAGCCTTAAGTTTCAGAGATTTTGTGAAATGGCCTGGGCTTCAACAGCTTGGGAGCTGATTCACTGAGGCATCTGCTGTAACACTGGCAGGACTGTCACCATTTTTCTAGCCCGAATCATTTGTCTTTGTCATTTACAAATAATCTGCAGGGTATAATGTGGTCTTAGGGAAGCACGAAGCCCATTATTGCTCAATAAGAGAATTTTGTGAGGTCTTAACATCTTAGAGCTCATATGACACATTTGACAGTTCATGTGTGGATGTATATCTCTAATTTCCCATAGAATGAGGACAGAGAAATATTTAAACATTTGCAATGTATTGAATGGCTGCTAAAATAAACCAGCCAGCTATGAGTGACTGCAGGAGTCTGCTGCTGGCTAGCAGGGACCAACCCCCAGGACACACAGCAGTGGGGCACAGCTTTTCTGTGGTTGCCAAGACTAAGACTTCATAAATACTGACCCCACACAAAGCCTCCAAGATTATTTCCATCTAGACACACACTTTCTCATTCCCTTTCCCCTGCAATCCAGGACAGCTGAGCTTAGGATGCCCAACCCCAGAAAGGATGCCAAGAGAAAGATGTTCATCTTGGGCATGCCCAGAGTGGTGGGTCCAGTGCTCCTCCAGGCTCACAGCTGGGTCTGGCTAACACAGGGTGTGAAAGCCCTGCAAAACAGCTCTTCCCAGAGAAGAGAAGAGAGGAGAGCCTGGTCTGCTATTGCCTAGTGTGGTCATTCCCAGAGGGGCAGCAGGAGGGCTGAAAAGGTCCCTCTGGGAACAATGAAGAGGCTAGACTGAGCCAGAGGGGGAGAAAAAGGCAGGAATGGAATGAGCCCCAGGGATGGTCAGAGGGAGGAGATATCAGAGGGAGTGCGACTTTCCTTTTGGTCCTAGGGCACATCTCTGTTCTTTTGAGTGCTCTCTAAGGTGGCAGGAAGAGCGGGCAGAGCAGGGCTCACAGGCAGCACTGCTGGGTGGGGTCTCCCATTTCCAGGTCGCTGCTCCCTCAGTGCTGTTGTCCATAGGTGCCCAGTGGTATGGCCTGCTGGATGCTGCAGGAATAAAAGCATATGTCCAGAAAACCTATGCATTTTACTGATTGGGTGGTTTGTGCTGTCCCTGGGGAGTGGTACAGATCCAAGCAAGGGCTGGGAGCTCAAAACCATCTTCCTAACAGGCAGAATCTGTCCCTTTTCTACTGTGCCATGGCTCTGGGAGGATTCAGGCTGTGTAAGCTGCAGAGTGCTCAGATCAGGGGTTTGGTTCAGCCTTTTGCTGGGTTTCAGAGCCTGGTTCTGCTTTCCTGCTCTGTACATGTACCAGGAAGTGTGTGAATTAATTCAGTGTTCGTTGGGTCCCAGGCTGACCCTTCAGGGCTTTTCCTTATGCTGATGAATGTCTACAGGCTTGGTTCCTGGTCCACAGCTGAGCTCAAGTGTCCCATGGTTCTGCCATGCTTTTTCTTAAATGTGATGCAGTGGGAGTGAAAGTCTCTGCATTATCATGCTGCTCCGTGCTACAGATAATTAAAGTCATCGTGAAGGGTTTCGTAGTAATTGTAGATATTGTAAAGTTTAGTTCTGTCCAGTAATTGGTAATGTAAGCCTGAAGCAAGTTATCCTTAAGATGTCTTAGTTGGCATTTCTCAGCCATTACAAAGGAGGCTTTTGTGTGTGCAGCAGGACCAGAATTAATGGCAGCATTTAGTCGTGCCTAAAGGAGTGTTTGCTGTGGCAGGTGGCAGGGCAGCCTGATGGATGATGCCTACATTCTGCATGCTGCAGGAGGCTCCAGCAGCCACTAACTGCACTACCTGATGAATGCCAGCTAAAGAGAGTGAAAGCCCCATGCCAAAATCTCTCCAGGGCTGATGAATTAACATTTGAAATGAACATGGCCCCTTCAGCTTGGAGTGGCTCTGTTTGCTCATACACGCCTAATACGCATTCTGGAGATTTGAGGCATCCTCAGATTTTTCCGTGGAATGCTGTATTTATAAATGGTAAATGTGAGGAAAATCCCAGTGCCACGGAGACGTGCAGCTGCCCGGCCACGGGCTGGGCTGAGCTCTGCAGCGAGGCTCTGTCTCTGCTCTGGAATGCTGCCATGCCCCACAGAACCGGGCCAGCTGCCAGGTGGAGCAGGGTGATGCTCCACGGGCACATAAGCACCTTAGGTTCCTAAGTCCCTGATTGAAATGAGATTCAGGTGCCAAACAGTCCTTGATGCAGTTGGAAGTCCCACTCAACACCTCTCCAAACACTCAGGCAAGTAAAGACTGCTGAAAATCTTAGACACGAATACAGCTGGCATGTCTGGAATTAACAGCTTAAAAAGAAGTGCTGGCTCATGACTAAATGGAAGAGACATCTGGAAGAGCAAATATTGAAGACATTATGAAGAATTGGAATAAGAATTTAATTCAAGGCTGATATTTCTACCAGTAACTTTTTTTGGTAAACAGATGCAATTTCTGAGCTCATATATCAGTAATAAACTAATTGCTGATAACATTGGAGGAGTCCAGTTTCTAGCTGGTGCCTCTGGGACTCTGTGGGGGCCCTCTCTGCTGTTCCAGGGGCAGGTGGGGTTCAGCATCACAACATGCAGTAGTAACAGTTAGCTTGGAGGCCAAGGAAATATTTTTTGGACTATTCAGGCAGGACAGTGTAACACAAATACTCTAACCAATATGAAAAGCCAATACTTTTTGTTAAATTAGCTGTGGAGCCAAAGCTCAGAGCTGAGGTGTCCCATTCTCTTTTAATATTCACAGCATGACAGAGGTGATGAACACCCGGGAGCCGGTGATGGAGGAATTTGCGCTCAGCCAGACTCCTGAGGAGGAGGGAGGCCCCTCAAGCCAGGTAACTTCAGCAGAACTGAGAAGTGTCCTGAGTTGTTTGTCAAAAGTGATTTAATGCAGCCAATAACTGTCCTTAGGGTAGGTATTGAATTGCAGAGCACTGCTGCCAGAAGAACAAGCCCTGAAATATGTTTGATCCTACTCAGGTTCTATTATTAAAAGTTAAGAGTTTGGCTGAAGTGTTTAGTGTGGTGCCAGGTCTGCAGGGCACAGTGACAGCACTGCCCAGATCCTGCAGGGATGCAGGCACAGAGGCTGTTTGTCACCAGGAGTTCAGATCTGAGCAGCCACTGTGCAATGGAGGCATCCAGCCAGTACTGTGCCAAGCTTTTATACAGCCACCCTTGAAGTGAACTGAGTTTCCTTAGGCACAGAGGGAGCTCCCTTTTTAGATCAGAGACCATTTGAAATTATTGGCTAATTCACAGAAATGGCTGTGGCACCATAGCAGCACCACTGGTCAGGGCCATTTGCTGGCAGGTGCAGGAGCATTTTCTGTCCCCAGGCAGTTCCACACACCCCCTCAAACACCCACCCGTGCTGCTCATTGCAGCAGGAGGGATCACGATGTCCCAAGCCCCCCCTGTGGCAGCCCCCACATCACATTTGTGCTCTGTGGCTGTGCTCATGACTCTGTGTCACTACCAGGGACAAACCACATCATGTGTCCAGGTGTTACCATCCACATTTTAGTGATAGCCACCCGAGGCAAAAAAAAAAAAAAATCAAAGAGAAATGAGATGTAGCACAAACTCAGTGACTCAGTGGGAAAAATAAGTTCCTTCCAGCAACTTCCAAGCACTCCAAGGTCCAGGAGACTGGTCCTTCTCTTCCTGCAGTCTCCTGCCCACTCATCACACGCTCCAGCTTCTGCAGAAAAACACAGCAAGGCCCAACAGGCAGCTCTGCTTCCTGCCAGTCCTGACTCATTCCTGGAGGGACATGGTAAATACTGGGCTCTGGTGGAAAAAAAAATTATGTGGTTGATGTGAGAAAAAACCATATGAGAATGACACAAACAAAAATAGCCACAGCTGAGGCCACACAGGTGCCTTTCCTAAATTTTCTTGCAGCTGTAATAATCATTTCTCGGTCCATTTTTAGATCTCTCCATGTCATTTCCTCGGGATTCAGAAAGCAGATGAAAAAGCAGAATTTTTGTTGTATTGCATCGCCCATCCAGGGGTTGCCAGCAGCCTTGGGGATGGGTGGCTGTCATGCAGCCCTCTGCCACCCCAGCATGCTGCACAATAGCTGGAGAAGAACTCACTGTCACCTGCCTGTGCAGCCATGGGAGAAAAGACAGCAATTTGCCCACAATTTTATGGCTATTTTCTGACAGCTGAGCCATGAGGCTGAGGGAGCTGGGCTCCACAGCGGGGCTGAAGAGGAGGGAGCTGCTGCTCAGTGGGTGTGTGGACCTGTCCTGCCCAAGGAGACCTTGCCTCATATTTGGTTTCCAGTCAAGACAGCTGCCATGGAAATGTCTCTCCAAATTATGAACAGCTCAGGAGAAGTCTGTGTAATGGGAAGCTGGGCAGCTCTTTTCTCATAGGCAGCATAAGCAGCATTGCTTGGTCGGGATGAGTTATAAACTGTGGGTGCAGCTCAGGGTGGCGTCAGAAGTGTTTGCCTTCAGTGATTCACTTGGTCTAATTGTACTGAAGGCACTTTGTCACAAAAGAATTTTTTTCCTAATTGTGTCTCATAACACTAATATGTGACATTTCTCGCCTTTGTATAGATTTGCAAGTATTGAATCCCTGTGACACTACCATGGGGGGCAAAGGTGTGAGGATGAGGATTACTGTCCTTGCCCATTTGCAGAAATCAGATATGGCAGTACAGCAATGTTAAAAATGTGCTTGCTGCTCCCTAGATGCACAGCCTTTCCCAAGGTCTTGCCTCTCCATGCCAGCTCTGATGCCAAGTGGGACAACTAAACCCTCCGCTCTTAGGGAGTACAGCTGCTGAGGCAGAGGAAGGTTGCAAAAGCCATGGAGCAAACACTTCCAGTGGGTTATGACACCCCCAGACCCCTGTCAATGTATTTCTGTATTTCTGCCTGTGCTCACAGCAGGAGCTGTGCTGAGACTGGCTCACACAACCATCAAGCAGAGACCCTGGTTCAGTGGTGAACATGTTGCAGATATGTGGGGAGGTTCCCACCAGCCCACAGAAAACCTGTGGCAGCCTCTAAAGTTAAACTGGGAACATTCTTGCTCTCAAGTCCTGGTTCAGTCCCTTCACATGTACCTTGATTTTATTGTTAGAAATGAAGTGCAATGAAACGAAATAAAAATAAAACTCGGCTAGCATGGAGAGATTTGTAGCTTGTTAGTACAGGTATATGAAAAATACAGGAGAAAAGGTTTCAGTGGAGCAACAACAGAGTTTCTTATGGTAATGTCCTGGACCTGCAGGAATAATTTTTCCTCCAGAAAAACCCCAAAACAATCCACCAGAAAAAAAACTATTCAAAACAAAGTACCCTGAGAGATTTAAGTGATCCAGATATGTTGAAAACAGGAAGGCACTTTTACGTGTTAGAATATCCTTCACTAAAAAGCCCTAGTTCAGCTTCAATCTCCAACCACTGTGTAGTGTTTTATCTGCAGCTTCAATGTGACAAATCAAAATAAATAGCTGGCACAGTCCTCTGTGTAAAGATATTCTGTGGGACTACCTGCTTTGCATGAATGCATCATAAAATAGTGTTTCACATTGCATAAAATAGCTCTGCACAATGGTGGCTTCTTAATAGACTGTCACTGGAAGAAAACATGAATATCACATTAGAGCAAAAGGACAGCAGCCAGAAGGGCTGCAGTAGCCATTTAGCTTAGCCTTACAGTAATGACTTTGGTGTCCCAAAATGCCACCAGAACTGAAACACAAGTATTTGGCAGCACAACAAATTTTGTCTTCCAAGTCTCCATTTCCATTGCTCATGTCGGATCACACGAGTTAAGGCAATCATCTCCTCAACTCACCAGCAAGCAGAGTGGGTTCTTTGCTCAGGAAGGGCCAGCACATGCAGGGTAGAGTGTGCTGAGACCTACAGCCTCTCTGCACCACGCTTGGGCAGTAAGGAGCTGGGTTCAGCTGGCTTTGAAATCCTCCCTCTGCAGGGCAGTTGATCTGCACCAGATGGGAGAGGATTTTTAAATGGACATGTGAGTGCATGTCAAATGTAGAAAGGACATACTCTGCTTACTCTGAATATACATCCATGCACAAAGCTTTGATGTAATTCCCCAAATGTCTCCCCAGGCCTTCCCAGACTCACGTGAGAAGTACCCCAAGCTGTCCAAAAGACTGCCTTCGATCGTGGTGGAGCCCACCGAGTCCGGGGAGGTGGAGAGTGGGGAGCTGCGCTGGCCTCCTGAGGACCTCAAGTCAGCGGAGGACAAAGGTCTTCATGGTGACCAAAGAGTCTGTGTCCAGCAACAGCAGCAGCAGATGGATCTGGAAGGTCTGAATGAGTAATTTTCATCCTTGTTCCCCACAGGAAAATAGCTGTTTCAGACAGTGCTGTCACTGAAGTTAACAATGAGACAAATACTTGAAGGTGCCCAGAAAATATCTGTGCTGGAGGAAAGCTGTGCTGAAAATTTTGTTGTAGCTTTTGAGCAGTGGTGTTTTCATCTGCATCAGCCACTCACAGGGCCAACAGGCAGCCAGTGCACTGCACGTTAGCAGGTCACTCTGGGGAGCAGCAATCCTGGTCAGTAGCATGTATCTGTCCCTGTCTCCTGGCCTAGAAGTGAAGTGTAGACAGCTGCACATTTTCAAAGCATCCTGGTGTCCCAGGAGTGTGTCAGTGCAGCAGGAACTCACAAATACATACCCCTGACTAGTAGTGTCACTGTGGGGTAAATACAGGAAAAGTAAGATCTTGTCTAAGTGTAGCTTGCACAGGAAGTGCTCCAGTGAGAAACTGGCCTATTTATTTCCTTTTTTTTTTTTTTTTTCATCTCAATGCTGTCCTTTTCTCTTATAGAGTGACCTGGTTTCCCTTTCAGTGCACCAGCATTTGCCACCCAAACGCCCAGACACAGCAGCCAGGACAGGGTGCAAGATGCACCTTCCCTTCCCTTCAAAGGGGTGATGACAAAAGGTCTTGATGTGTAAAATCACCTGCTATTCCAGTTGCCATTTCTGGGTGGTGACAACCACAGGGTTTGATCATTCAAGAGTAAATACAAGCCAAATCTATTTCCTGACTTCTGGGTTATATATTGTAGTTTCTCTGTTGGTTTTGTACCTTGATTAAGACTCATTATAATGTCTTCAGGCCAGACAGCTTAGGCAGACTTCTGAGACTGGGTAGCCTTCCCATGACAGTGGCTGTCCATAGGGGTCACCTCATCTCACTAATATCTTACCTGAGGTCTCAGGTTCCCTGTAAAATCAGACTGTGATGCACTCAGAATTCCTTACTCCAGGTTTAACTACTGGTTTGCAAGCAGAGAAGAATTCTTGTATCAAGTCTGATCATCCTAACAGAATAAATGCCAGGTAGAGCAGGTAATCAAACAAAGGCTGCACCTATATAATAAGTGGAAATAAGTCCTGATGAGCTGTTTCTTTGCAGATACTTTAGCACACCCAGCTCAAGAAGTGGAAGACAGTACAGATACTCTGGAAAGCAGAACTGAAGAGAACGAGTAGGAACTCCATGGCCTCAGAAGTGAAACTTCATTGTGAATGTTGTTGGAAAGCTAACACACTCTGAAGACATGTCAAAGTAATCTGTATTTAAATCTGCAAGGGTTTTATTTAGTTAGTACCTGGTAAGAAGCATCTGGGCTTTAGAACTGTTCTTCTAACATTTTGATTTTCAGGCTGGGATTCATAATATTTGTTTAATATCCCCTTGGGAAACAATGGGATGTGTTGGGAAATATAAGGCTGTCAAGGAAAAGATGCTCCTAATTTTAATTAGTGCATTTCTTTGGTATTATCTTTTTCAAGAACGGCTGCTTTCAGGCGTCAACATCAGGACAAAGGGGTTGCGTTTCTACAGGAGGAATGTCTTAAATCTAAAAAACTTTCTTTTTTTAGCCATTTAAAACTAGCACTGTGATATTACGGACAAGAGATGTAATATAATGTCACCAGTTGATTTTGTAACTTTTGTATAGAGACGCAAGGGCAAGGTTTGCCTCCAGGCTGCCGCCCTGGGGCAGCCCAGAGCAGCTCTCTCCCTTTGGCTAACCTGTGCATATTCAGATGAACCAGCCTTTCCTTAGCTGCCTTTTCAGAAAGGCTGATGCCTTTTGGAAGCGCTTTCTCGCTGTCCCTTAAGGAGGTGATGAGCTGGCCGCGGTGTTTGTGGCGTGAGGCTGCCTGTGGTGGGCTTGGTGGGCTGGATCGTGCTGTTCATGCGCTCTTCAGGCCAGCTCCAGCCGTGGCGTGGCGTGCACTTCTCGCCCTTAAAGCTGGTGAGATGGCTCCTGCTTCCCAGGGCTGCCTTTGTCCCACCTTGTGAACAGAGATTGTTGTGACATTACTGCTTTGGTATGTTTGGTGTACAGCGTAGGTGCGGGGCCACAGCTGCGCCTCCCTAGCCCTGAGCTGCGTGGTGGTAGGGGGAGGTGGCAGGAGCTCCATAGCCCATCCCAAACCCGTGCTCCGTTTGCCTGGCTCCAGGTTTCCCCTGAGCCACCTCCAGTGGGAGGGGCATGGTGGAAGGATAAATACCTGCCTCTCTCCTGGCCCAGTTGGCACTGCTGGCAGGAACACGTGTGCCAAGGGGTGCCCTCCTCACCTGTGGCACGGCCCCCTCAGCTTTGGTGGCACCGTCACCTCCTGGAGCCCAGAGCTCATGGTGGGACAAGCTGTCTCTGGACACCTCTGCCCTCCAGTGGATTTTCCTTGGGAATTTGGGGATCATTTTGACAGGAGCGAATCCCTTCCTGCACAGGGACCTCCCAGAGACTCCATCCCACTGTCCCAGGAGAAGCATTGATCTCAGCTCTGAACACGACCTTGTTGGATGGGCTGGTGGGGGTGGATACTGCCTGTACTCAGGCTTTGACTGTCAGTGATGAGTGTCCTGGAAGCTGCAAAGATGCCTTTTTCCATCTCTGCAGGGCTGGATGGGGTCTGTACTTCCAATTAATGTTGCATCCAGAAGAAGCTGCTCGCTGTAGGTGGAGAGAAATAATAGGATTTCTTCCAGCATTAGCTCCTAAGTTGACTTCCAAGTGCTTTCTTTTCTCCAGTAATAACTTTCGCTAACAACCACTTTTAATTGTGTGATGGTTGATAAAATTTACTGGCCAGATGTATTAATAAGTTTTTACCTTCTTAGTAACCAAATTTAATATATTTACTTACAATTAATTCTGTGCAATGAATGTTTATTACAAAGGAAAGAGACTATTTTACTTCAAAGCAACATTAATTTATGTACAAAACTATAGCTCATTATTTGGGGTGTTTGGGATCTAGGACCCTTTTTATAAGCAGTGTAGTGCAGTATAATGTGATACTTAAGTTAAACTTTGCTCTCTCAATCTATATAACAATCTGTTTTGCCTTCTTGATGTAGACTTTCTTGCCTACACTGTTAGAATTACTTTGTTGGGTGAGTGGGATTCTGGTCAGAACACCGAAATTCACCAGAGTAACTGAAGGTTTCAAGAGCACTTCCTAAATCTGGCTGCTGTCCCTGTCACTCCCTTCACTTGGTGACAGTTTTCTGGTAAAGCCAACAAAGCCAACAAAGCTGGAGCTACGTGTTGGCACGGGAGCAGCGAGGGGAGGGAGGTCCTCAGCTCGGACCCAGCGTGGCAGGAGAGCTGTGCTGCCAAGGCATCCAGGCTGATGGGAGCTGCTCTTTAAATGCTGCTTTTGCATCGACTGTCAAGACGTTTTACAAAGCTCTGGGGAGAAAACAACAGCAGTGACGACATATTTTTAGCTGTGTGATTTCCTTCCAATCTGCATCTGCCCAGCTCTGTGAGGAATGACGTTAGATGTATCACTTAATTTGCTTTTTGCTTTATAAAAGGAAAAACAGTTGTTTGAAACACTTCCCCCAATTTTCTGTGCTCTCTATCTGCTTTCAGACGCTCCCTCCCTTCCTGCTCTGGATGGCCCTTATCCTATTTCCACCTGAGGTCAATGGCACTTCCCTAAATATGTTTCCCAAAGAAACAACTAAATTCTATATACACCCTGAAAAAATGCCATGCAAGCACCACTACTTTTTTTCATCCTTGTACTTAAAGCTGCAGCTGGTATAGAAATCCCAGATTTTCTTCTTCCAGCCTAATTACTCCTCTCTTTCCTCTCCCCTCTTTTGTGCTGCTCCCCTGAAGTATTTTACCTGATGCAAAAGGTTGCTTCAAACTAAAGCTTTTTACTAAAGCTGTGTGGCCTCAGTTTAAGAACCGTGCAAAGCCAAACTCCTCCTCCCATTTTTATTTTTCTGACCATGGGCCAGAGGCCCTAAAACAGGAAAGCAAGATAGAGAGAAAATTGTTTTATACAAACAAACCCTATTTATTCAACTTGCAGGTCTATGAATGTCCACTTACTTTGTCTGTGTGCAAGTGTTGTCTCTCTAATAAACTCAATAGTTGTTTTGTATTTTTTCTGGATTAAAAGCTTTGTAGAAACTAAAAAGAAAAAAAAGACATTCAGTCATATTTTTCTAGTCTAGCTTGTAGAATATTTAATGTAGTGCAGAAAGGAAGTTTTATGGAGTAAGACATTGTTGAACTTTGCTCTATTTCAGTTCTTTCTAATTTTGTAAAATGCCACCTGTACATAATACTCAACTAATGTATGTCCTGTAGATGTATTACACCATTTAGCCTATTAAATGCCTATACTGAACTGATTGGAAGAAGCAGTGAATCCATAGTGTCTTTGTTTAAACATGGAAAGGGTTATAGGTGGTGGTACATGTCCTACCACTAACACGGGGAATGAAGCCCACTCTAGGGCTGCCTTTGCTCCATGACATGCAAATCTCACCCAGGCTCTCCAAACCACATGCTCCTGCACAGATAAATTCAGATTTACATCACTGACAGCTGCCATAGCCATGTCTTTTCTTTGACCCCTTCTTGACCAGGCAGCTCAACACTCCCTGCCTTCTGTTTGAGGATTTGCTCTCTGCCCTGCTCACCCTGCTGGTGCCCTGCCTTGCTGTGCTACCAGCGAGCCCTTTGGCTCATCTTCCTTCACCTTTCTATGCTATGCACATTTTAAATGTTTTCTGGAAAGGCAGTTGTGGAGCCCAGCAGGAACTCACATTACTGGAAACCTACACCCTGTGCAAAGAGAGCAGGGTCATGTAGCAGAGAAGATGAGAGGCAGAGATAGTCTGCCAGTGAACAACCAATTTTTTCCCAAAACGTCAAATTGCCAAAAAACAAAGGATCAGATAACTGGAGGGTGGAGCTGCATCTTACTTACCCAGCTTAGAAGCAGCTGCTGCTCTCTGAGATGGGTAAATCTGCGTGGCAAAGGCATTGCTCCAGGTCAAAGCCAGTTCCCTGCCACTGCAGGGCTGTGCCTGCTGGGCAGTGGTTGCATGGCACAGGGAATTTGCTGTATCCCAGGCTGGGGCAGTGAGCCAGCTTTGGCACTGCTTGCACACCTGATGCTGAGTGTCACTCCGTCCTGGAGTTTCCATGCACCACGCATGGAAAATCTCACGTCCAGGCATACATTACTGTGAGGGTGGGATGGCAGAGGGACTGACACTGCTGTCTCCTCGCCTCCCTAGGAGCTGTCCCTTCCAGCTGGGCTCTTGCTG
This sequence comes from Chloebia gouldiae, assembly GCA_003676055.1. Taxonomy (NCBI): domain Eukaryota; kingdom Metazoa; phylum Chordata; class Aves; order Passeriformes; family Passeridae; genus Chloebia; species Chloebia gouldiae. The sequence continues at coordinate 5,147,656 of QUSF01000004.1, read as the reverse complement.
CCTGGTGTTCAGCCACATAAGGATGGAACAGGTGCTACCTGAGGGCTCCAGGGGATGCAGTTTCAGCTGGTGCTGATTTTATGTTGCTGTGAGATCTATGCAGAGTCCTGGCTGTTTTCTTTCCTTGAGTCTGAAGTTAGGGGAAGTGCATCGGTAATGAATTAAATAGGATGAGTGTGGGAACACTGTTGTCTTGCTTCTAACATTTGTATTTTAAACTTGTATCCACTGGATCTGCAGGTTACCCATTGACTTGAGACAATTTCATTTCTTTTTAATCAGACATCTGCTTAGTATTTTTCTTTTAGATGTGTTCTCTTTGACACTCCTGTCTAAAGAAGCAAATAACATTTTCAGTGGAATTACCTTCTTTTAAATGCCTAGTAAGAGACAAAAACTGACTTTTAAAATCATGTTAAACTGAAAAATGTAACATCTAAATTAAATCAAGCTTAATTTGTGTTTTTACAATCTTTTTTTTTTTCCCTATTTTTATTTTTTTTTAAAATTCCAGTATTTTTGTGAATCCTTATGGGAGAAAGGTGATGCCTGGCAGCCTCAGAGGGCCATGACTCCCATAGCGAACAGCACATCCCTCACATCCATGTTATAAAAGCTTATGTCATATTCACTGCTTCCACCACAAATTAGAGCAAGACATGCTCCCTCCCTGTGTCTTTTAAAACACATGGCTTTCATTCCAGAGACACTAACTTTCCAAAGTTTAAATTCACTTAGTTCTGGAAAATTATGATTTGAACAAATTTTTTGATTTTCCCTCTTAAAAAACAAAAAAAGAGAAAAATAAATCTGAAACATTAAAAAGTTTCTGTTTTCCTCTAAGAACACTGGTAAAATATTTTCCTTCATTTTCTCCAACATTTCTGCCATTAAGAGCCCAAAAACTTCACATCTAACCTTAGCAGACCTCCCTCCCAGAGACCCTCCCTGAGCTGGGTGGGCAGGAGTGAAGGAGCAGGGGTCTCCAGGGAGGTAAGGACACAGACCAGGGGCTCACACTCAGCTTTCAGACCCCAGACCTTACACCAGAAAGGCCAAGGATCATTTGGCCTGTCTGAGGTTTTGTGCCCACACACCAAAGAAAATCTTTAAAATGCCCACGATTACAGTGAGTCCAGCCATTAAATGGATGTTTGCAATCAAGCCAGCATTCAGCTTCAGCGTGGCTCCTGGAGTGTGACAAATTTTCTTTATGAATTAGTCATTTAATTTGTGAAACATAGGTTGGTTATTGTCACATACCCACGTGTCCTCCATAGCCCTGGCAGCTGTTTCCCCACGCATTACTATTCAGTAGGAGACGAAGCCATGAAAACCCTTGGGACTGGGATGCTGTTGGGACATACAGCCAGAGTCAGGAGCAGGAGAAAGCTCCAGGTTTCCGGCACTGGAAACCTAAAAATAACCTATTGTTGCTGTCAGCTATTCACTGATGATAACTTGAACAAGAAGAAAGAGCACAGACACCTTTCTCATCAGCTCAGCCCTCCCTTGGCAGCCTCACATGTCCACATTCATGATGGTGAAATCTGGCAAGTACAGAACTGCAAAAACACAGAGATGGAGTAACATAAGCTGAACATGGCATGAAAGCCAGCAACTCAGCTGCTGTTTCACTGGTACTGGTCTATAATGCCTAGCTGAGAACTGTGGTGGGAAGCAACTGGCTTTCCCCCCCCCAGAATTTACAGCGGAGACAGGACAAAGTGAATTGGACACAATAAAGGTCTCCACGCAGCTGTGGGTGCATGGCTCTGGGAGCAGCATGGCTGTTTCTTTGGTTCTCAGTGGCTGTGAGCAGACACCAGCACTCCTGTCCCCCAGCAGGACACTCAGGTGGCTGGGGCGTCCCCCTCCTCGTGAGCCCAAGGGCTGGGATCTGTTTCTCTCAATCTCAGGTGTTTCTGTCCATCCTGGTTTTGGTTAATATGGCCCAGGGGTGTGGTGTGGAGGTGCTGGGATGGCATCCCTTGGCAGGGTGGGAGCTAACTACACTCGTTTGAAGGGTCTGCAGAGTGGGAAGAGCAAGACTTGGTGCTTTTTCCATCATGAAACCGTCGAGGTACCACAGGGATGAACAGTCACTCCCATAGTGCTGAAACCAATTCTGCTCCAGTAGGAACGTGAAAAACAATTAAGATGGGTTTGGGGATGCTAAATGCCAGGAGGACTTGGACAAGCAACCAGAAAACATGAGCAAAAGCAAAGCAGCCTTTTGACTGCTGCTGGCCTCAGCACCTTTTTCTAGCCCAAGGTCTCCCTTTGGACCACAGCCGGTGCCCTCAGTTGCCTTTAATGACCCTTTAATGCAGGGACACTTCTGAGGCTGAAGCTGTGCCCTCAAGCATAACTGAGGAGGCACGTCTGAATTCTCTAGTTCACACAGAGGCTAAGGTGCTGCTGCCTATTTATAGCCAGATGGGTTAAATAAAATGCCTTATTCATCCCTGAGGTTTTAAACAAATTCCAGAGAGGACAAAGGGCCTTGTGTCTTTTTCCCCACCCATTTTGTTTTGGCCCGGTTTGTACATGCAGAGCTAAAACTTGTTCCAATATTGATTCAAAATAAGACTAGAGAATTATTTGCTGGCTCAGCATGAACCACTGTCCTGCTAGAAATCATCTGTATGGTTTTCATATGCATTTTGTGAAAAATAAGCTACTAAAATTTTTCTTGTGTGGATACAAACCCTGCTTGAAGACCCACTGATAGCAATCCTTTCAAATTGCTGCCATTGCTTAAGTTCCACTGTAGCTGAGGAATGAGTTTGGTTTCAAGGGGAAGAAAGATGGAATAAAATGAGGGTATTTTAAGCTCCTGCTTTATAGAAATGCTCAGTAATTTATTGAAATAAACACAGCAAGAGGTGGTGATTATCACACTAAGCTGATGTTCCAAGCAAGGGTAGCTCACTGAGTCTGTTCACATTTTATTTCATTCTCTGAAAATTTTGAGGCTTATAACAGTGATGTGTGCCCTCCTCACGTGCCCTCATCGTGCTTGGGCAGGAGTGCTGCTGGCCAGGCCTCACTCTGTGAACAACCCAGCAAATGGCATTGCTTAGGTGGTTGCATCTCAGCCCAACAAATAGGAAAGCACTGATTCAAGTCACAAATAACCCAGACGTTGTGATTTTCCCACAGCCTGGCATCTGGCTCAGGTTGTGATAAGAACTAATGTAACCAAGCCAAAGCTTTCCTTCCAAGTGATTTGTCTTTAAACTCTTTAGGGGTAGAAAGTACCTTTTGGTTGTTTGTACTGGAGATACCTTACAAGCACAGTGCCTTTGGCAGTGGGTTCTGCTCTGCAAGCACAAGGGTTGGGGGGAGATCAGCAGGAGATGCCTGCACTGTTTCACCTTCAGAGTTGTGCCTGGTCTTTACCCTGCCTGAGGCTCGAGTTTGCCCCTCTTTGGGGTACCTGTTGCATATTTCTCCTCTCCCCTCTGCCACCAGCCCTGCTCCACACAGGGAGCACAGCTGTGTGGATGAGCTGGCTGTGGCAAAGACAAAACCAATAGGGTTTTGCTGCATTCACCACTGTCAGTGCCCAAGGCCAAACCAAGAGTGGGCTGAGACAAGAGGAGACAGGTGAAATGGCCCAAGAGCTGCATAACACATTGCCTAAAAGCAGAGTAACAACAACAGCTCTGAGTCTTTCCAGATATCTCTCCTGGTTACCACTGAGTTGCCAGAAAAATGATGGACAAATTAACAAATTTTTCTTTTGTTGCCTTTCTCCCCCCCACCACCCTTTCTGTCCAGAAAAGCTTCCATGTATTTATTTGAAGACATAAAGTGTTTCTGCCATGCAGAACTCTGCCAAGGGCTGTGCTTGTTGTTCCAGATTTGCAACAAAAATGTTGTGCAAATGACCTAGATACATAGACTACAGCACTTAAGTAGGGATTTGGCTGAATCCAGCATATATACCTAATCAGAAAACATCTACAGGCTTGGGAAAACACCATGATGGGATCTAACAGAGTCTTAATGCATAGGTGGTTATAGGTCACATGTGAAGGGACAGGCAATACTGCATTCATGCTGGGAACTTTCTTTTGTCTTATTCGGTAACATCTGCTGGCCAAAGGAGAGAATGAAGATCATCTTGAGATGTAAATCAACCTGATCCACAGCTCTGTGCCTCAAGTCATTTGGCCTCTTGAGTCTTACTCATAGAAAACTGGATAAATGGTTGATTCCCAAAATAAGAACCAGATGCTGCTACATTTTAACAAAATTTCCTGCTTGTGGAACTACTCTAAGAAAGAAAAATCCACACGCAACAATTTCGTGCCTTGAAGAGAAGATGATGTGAGCCCTTAGCAGATGCATGGCTGCAGATGGCAGGGTAAGGCCCATGCTTTGCACCAATAGAGATCTCACTATTCTGTGACCCTGCCAGCAGTGCTCAGAAGGAGCAGAGCTTCTGTAGCAGCATATGCTGTAGGGGTTGTCTCACCCCAGGTAGGTTTGTAAATTCTGTACCACTGCAGAGTAGTGAATTTACATGAGTTAAACACAAACAAAATGAATGAGACAGACTGGCACAGAGCACATTATGTCAAACATCAAATACTAAACTTTCCTAGGGTGACCATCAGCTCTGCTCCAGAGGATACCATTATCCTCTGAGTTGTGGTTTGCTACCAACCCAAAGCAAAATGCCCTGCACACAGTATTCAGGACAGAGCAGGAATCTGCAGTGTCTAATATGAAAACAGCTAATACATACTCAGCTTTTATCACAAAGGCATAAACCAGCCCCACCGTGTCCATGATGCTGGGCTAGGTCTGGTGAAGCTGCGCTCATGAACTTTGAACCTGATGTTCTACAGAGATCCGATATGAACAGAGGTAATTCCTGTGAGTTTGTAGACCTGATTCTACATGGGTAATACCCTGAATTTGGGTATTTGAACTGTAACTGGATCTTACTTTTGAAGTGGTTGCGGCCTCGTTCATTTGGTGTGCATTTTTTGGCAGTTCTGCTGGCTCTTCACTGAGGACTTTCCTCAAGTGTCTTCTTGGAGAGATCAGTTAGATCAACCAAAGGAAGGATTAAAACCCACAGAATGGGATCCCTTACAGTGCTGACATGTCTCCCTCCCCATTTTGGAAAATGGAGACTATTGCAAAAGGGAATGTTAACCCAAGCTGGCCTCTTCAGCACCAGAGCTTGGTGGATTTGGCCCACAGCCTGGAGAAGTCAGCTAATATGCCCCATCTTTGCTAGGCAACCTAGATTCTGTCTGAATTCCTACAAGATTAGCACACAGAGTGCATATTAAAGATTCATGCAAAAGACCCTGCAGAGTGGAGCTTCCTGAAAGGCATCACACAGCAGGTCTTCGTTAGCGCACGAGAGCAGATGGACACACCCTGGGGGGCTGACAGCACATGCAATGCCTCACTTTCTTCTTCAGCCTAATGCCTCTGAACTTCATAAGCAGGCTCAAAACATCCCTAAATTATTTAAACCAAGATGGATTAACCAAGGGGGAGAAGTGTCTCTTGCTGGGTTGTAGGAGACCCTAGACTTCTGTTCTGGCTCTTGTTCCACCACAAACACAGGCACAGCCACTTACCTGTCTGAGCTGAAGTTACACAAGATTTATACGGTCAGTCCCAGACTGTGAACCCCTCTATCTCTACTGCCATGACAGTATCTACCTTTCCTCAGTAGTGTTCTGCATTTTTACACCTGACATCCACAGCTGCTTACACCTGTGGTATTGACAAACTTTCTCATCAATGGGGCTTGTCAGGAGACAGTGCCCTCACAGCTTTTGCCTGCCTCTTCTTGCAGCAAGAGGAAGGTTGCTGAGCAGTTTTCAAGTGTTTCCTGGCTAAGAATATAGCACTGAGATGACATTATGGTTAAAGTGACACCCCTATTGTTTTTTCCCTTTTTAATCCAAACTAAAAAGTGGCAATTTATATGCCTAGCATTTCAGAAATGTTAAAAATTACAAAAGACTACCAAATAATGCCCACACAATTTGACACTATACACTGCTGCTTAGAAAATTGGACAAGAATCACACATGATGAAAGAATACGAGTTTAACAACAGTGTTTTCACTTGCAGCTCCTGGTGACTGTAACAGTTTGCATAAAACATATTGGTGAGGATGGCATGACTTACAGATTACATCTCCAAACTAATGGGTTACTAATGAGTAACTACATGTATGTAGTTACCAGAAACTGTTACTCTTCAGTTCTTGACTCTTCTCCTTTTGACATTTGCTTTTGTGTTACATTTCTGGTGCTGACACAACTTTATACACAAAGAGTGAAATAGCTCAAATATTCTACGTTCCTATCAGCAGTCTTCTGATGTTGCTCCACACCCATCTCTCCTCTCCAGGACACAGCTGCCTCTGTTGGACATGAGCAGCTGAGAGTGCTGAGGAGCCAGACCTGTGGCTGCAGTGATGGTCAGCCAAGCCTTGCTGCTGGCAATAACCTTGCTGCCTGCCCTGAGCAGATGCCAGTGCTCAGCCCTCCCTGCATGCCACCAAACCCTCGAGATGAATTATTGGCCTTTGTCTGCCCACACGTACCTCACCATGGGCTACAGCTTCCTCACAGGGGAAAGCAGAGAGGCAGGCACAGATCTCTTCTCTCTGGTGAGCAGTGGCAGGATATGAAGGAACAACCTGAAGCTGTGTCAGGGGAGGTTTAGGTTGGATTTTAGGAAAAGGTTCTTCACCCAGAGGATGGCTGGGTACTGGAACAGGTGGCCCAGGAAAGCGGTCATGGCCCCAAGTCTCACAGTTTAAGAAGATTTTGGGCAATTCTCTGAGGGACATGGTGTGATCCTTGGAGCTGTTCTGTGCAGAGCCAGGAGCTGGACTCTACGATCCTTATGAGTCCCTTCCAACTCTGGTTGTTCTAAGACTCTGTGCTTAATACTGGGATTTGCCTTGTATGGCACTCAGACCCACCACTGCCCAGCATCCTGTGTGGTGCCACCAGCTCCTCAATCCCTCTACTCTGTGATGACTCTGATCTGCAAACTCCGGCAATGTCAAATTCTTTTCTGAATTTGGATCTAGTTTTAGCAACTCTGTATCTTCTTAAATAACCACTCAGCCATGCAATTTAGCCTGCAGCCTGTAGCATCATGAAAATTAATTTTTATTATCAGTCATTCAAAAGGGAACTTATTTTGCAGAAGAACATGTTTCAAGACATTTAACAATCTCCACTTTCTTCAACACAATTTTTCCAACTGGAGGGGAAAAAAATGTACCCAGCCCAGCTTCCAGAAACACACTGCTCACCATAGAAACTACAAACTAAAACAATCCTACTAGTGATTACAGCCCAATGGAGCATTTTGGTTAATAAGTTATTTGAGTAAGAGGAATATTTGCAAAACATCACTGCTAATCCTGCCGTTTGCTGTATGTGGAAGTGTTCCAGCTGATTGCAGTGGCACTCCACCCATGTGGAGAGGGGAGCAGAGCAAGGGACACAATGAGCTCTTGCCTTTTTCACCAAAATAACCTCTCAGCAGCCATATTTCAATGTAAACTAATCAGGAATATACATGGCACTGTTTCTCAGTAGCAGTTGATTTTTTTTCCCCTCTCTCCATCCCAGCAGCTGTTCAGGATTTGCTTTCACATCATCTCTACTGGATGCCCATCACTGCCTGTGGGGTAGCAAGGCTGGGTGTGAGTCATGAGGTAATGAGCCTCCTGTGCTGCCCAAAATCAATGTATCCTGCTCTTTCCCTGAACAGTCCTGGGAAAACCTCTGTCTTTCTTGGCACAGGTGGAAAATTCTAGGAGTGGTCCAAGGCAGGTTTATGAGCCTGACTCTTCTCTGCAATCTGACTCTGCTCCTACTCATGTCAGCTCATCTGGCTGGCAGTGCCATCAAACTCATGCCAGAGGGTCTTGTGTGCACAGCTGACTGAAATGGTAACACTGGGCTTGAGCTCTACCACTAAGAATATGTCCTTTGGATTTCTCTTCCTGAAGTCTTTATTCATTCCATTTAGCATAGGTTGATTTATATCTACCCATCCTCTGTTTCCCATGAGAAGTAACAAGCTAGGTTTTAAAGGCAAGCATCTAAATAAATTATTAGGCTACATCAAGATTTTCATCTTGGAAGAAGGAAAGACATTAATTCCCCATACAAGTTCTTTCAAAAATCATGCCCTTTTTGATTCATTGTTTTTGAAAGCCTTTCTGAGCCAGAAAATGCAGACCTCTTTGGGATATTAATTTTGAAAGTTGGACAAAGCATAGAAGCATCATTTAGCAAGTCCATTCAGCACTCCAAAAGATGTACAAACCGAATATGCAACTGCATATATTATCTTCCTCCTGACTGAGTGACAGCAGCCTCTCCATCACACAGACAAAAAGCACATGAATACCTCAACAGGGACCAGGGCTCAGAATGTGAATGTTCAAGATAACAAGTGCCTGTGTCAGGAAATTGGAACAACTTTTGCAAAATACATTCCAAACTGAGGACACCTGTATCTGTGCAGATATTTGCAAAGACTGGGTGGTCTAGGCACAAGGACCTCTAAGCTACAGGACTGTCAACTCCAGGTGTTAGAAAGTTCTACAATTTTGGCTTAAAAGTGCAAGATTTAAAACAAGATGATCTGGGCTCCCTAACTGATCTTTACAACAGGGGAACAGGAGAGGTATGTCATATTCAGCCATTATAGTACAGACAGCTGAGAACCACCTTTAAAAAATTCCCAAACTACAATTCTCTGGCAGTCTCATGACTCCAGTTGCTGTATTTCCAGAGACATAACGTGATCTAGAGAGCAAAAAACCTTAGCTGGTGATATTACCTTGGAAATTCATATTCTGTCACCATTTCGGGCTGACTCTGATTCTGGGGCAGTCCCTGAGTGCCTCTGTGCTAAATCAACACAGGAGCCAGCCTGTGCATCCTGCAGACTCACCAGAGGGCTCACAGCAGCTCCCCAGGAGGCACAGGGGAAGATGCAGTGCCTGGGAAGCAGGACTCATTGCAGCCAGCCTCACACACACCAGGAAGCTCAAGTTGTGCTACAGGAAATCCTGAGGAAAGAGGCAGTTCTGCTCCAGCCTCTCCCAATGACTTACACTGGCGTCAAGGGGTGTTTGCTTCTGCCCAGCTCTTGCAGCCAGGAGCTTTCTTGGGCTGCCTCAGCCTTCCCCACTAACAGGGGGCAGCCCTGCAGGGAAAGGAATGCCAGGGCCTCCCTCCACCAGGTCAGCTAGGAAACAAAGCTGAGGGGCTGGTGTCTGGAGAGATTTGGGGACAAGGGGAAGTGAGACTCCAGGATTTCAACCTTGCTCTAGTGAGTCCTCTACTGCAAAAATATATTTTGCTTCACATTTGCCTGCCAGCTGGCTGCCCTGAGCAGCAGCATACGGGGTCTTTCTTTTCCTATTGCAGATGAGCAGTTGTTTGTTGTTGCGTGCAAAGTGAGGCAGTTTTTTGCTTTTTAAGGTATAGAAAATAAACTGCAGCCTTGCAACTCCCTACTGCTTTACAGAGCAATCTGAGGCAGGAAATGTGGCCAAATCCCTCAGGCAGACAAGAAAACTCCTGAGGCTTCCTCACATTCCAGAGTGTGCACCAAGCAGCTGAGCCCCTGGGTCTGAAAGCGATGGCTTTGTCCTGATGCTGCCTCCTGGGGACAACACTGAGCCACTCAGGCAGGATGAGGAGTATGCCAGTGACCTTTTTCAACTCAGAAAAACTGCAGAATAATTTAGATTGGGAGACTTTACTTGGTCCAACCTACCTCCAAGCATGGCTACCTTTGTGGTAGAGCAGGCTGCTCATGGCTGTGTCCCACTGAATCTTGAACACCTTAAAGGACAGAATTATCACATGAATATGTCTTTCTTTTTAACTTATGCCCCATCCCTTTCTACAATATGTGATTGTTACCTTGAGCCTTTTCACTGCATGCACCTGAAATGAGTTTGCCTCTTCTCCATAACCATCCACTGCTGATTAGACAAGACAAGACAGAAGAGAGCTTTCTTTAGCCTTCTGTGGAAAGGTTGGAAAGGTGAGCTTAACCAAAAGATTAACCATTGTCCCAGCCTGGTGCTTGGGTTGTCTTGGCTTAGTGACTTATCCAGCACCAACCTCCCTGACACTGTTGGCAGGTAGTCAGAGGAACGTGGCTCCAAAGTGTCCAGCTCTGAGGGGAACCCCTTTGTGGTACAACAGGAGGTCAGTTTCTCACTGCTGCCATCTGGACTCTTTGGAGTAGATTTTTTCCATGTAGTGATCACCCGCCATGAAAACTGTTCTTGAAAATGCAAGTGTTTCTTTGACACCTAAATCGAAATTAAAAAAAAAAAAAGTGCTGGATCTGATAAGTATGGAGCAGATGGTCTTTGAGGTCTCTGTGCTTAACCTCTCCAGCCATAAACTGAAGACTATGGGGGACATTTTCAAGGTCTTTGTGTATGGGCTGTCGTTCCTGAGTCCAAACAATGTTCAGCAAATGGCAACTCTTATTCTATCTGGGTCTTGCATGACATAAACCATAGAAAGAAAGCAGGTGAGACTTGCTCTCCATGGTTGTTGCTGTAGCTGTGCTACCAGTGACTCACAAATCAATACGCTTCACTTCCACCACAATTTTCATGGGTAAGGGAGGTGTTTCCACAGCACAGATGTGGAGGAAGCCATGGTGACAGAGTGTGTGGGAGGGGGGCTCTACAGGTGCCTCAGCTGCTCCTTGTCACACCAGCCACACTGCACTGGCATTACTAAGTGGTGGATGACAATAGCTATTGCTATTTTCTCCTGTTGGGACAAGTACCCCCTTGTTTAAAAATCCACACCTCTGTGCACACCTACACAATACTCCAAATCATTGCAATATGTGTACTGCAATGATATGAGTAACATAAATATTCCTTTGTACTTGTTAAAAGATTTAAGCTCTCCCCTCCACCCACCCTCCCCTGTGTGCCTCCATATATCTGATAATATGGGATTATAAAAGAGTGCTGTTATTCCTGTGGGGTTTGGTTATTTAACATTGTACTGAGCAAAGTTATCAGAGCAATCCCGACGGACCAAAATAACTCTTTGTTTATGATGTGGTGTTTGCAAAATGGGAGCCAAAAATAGCTGTTGGCTGGTTGGCTTGAAACATTGCTGACCTTTCAGCACACCCAGCAGAATCCACTAGTGCAGAAATCCCTGCGCTCTGGGTGTACATCAAACCACCCTCTACTCATCTCTCCAGCATCTGACTCCTGCTAACTTGGGTCACTGGTGTCCAGTCCCGTTTGCTGTCAATCCCCTTGTGGCATGTGCTGAAGGGAGAGCTGTGTCACCTCCACCCAGGAGCTGGAACACTGTCCAGTCTTCCAGGAAGGGAGAGATCTGCAGGAGTGCACCACCACCTGCCCCACTTCTCTGACAGCTTTAGGGAGCCCAGAGCCAATCACAACTCTAATTGTGTTCTGAACAGTTTCCCCCTCCACACACAGAGACAGATCTGGACCTGGATTCCAGATGGAAGTCAGAAGACCATTCCTGATTGTGCTCAGCAAGGGTGTCCAGCTTTCTGCCCTGTATGCTGCCTTTTCCTCCCTAGTTTCCACTTCTACATCCATCTCGAGACTTTGCTGGACAATGCACTGATAAACACTTAACACTTAACACCCCTGAAAAGGCAAAGTGTGGTCATTAAAGGTGTCAGTCAAAGTCTCATAAAGCCCTGATCTCTGCAACTCTTTTATTCCTGTATAACCAACTCTCTAACTATTCTGTCTTCCCTATAGTTGAAGACCCTCCTGTGATTGTCCTAGGGTGCCTCAAACTTGCCCTAAACCAGGATAGTGAACAAAGGCCATTTTATCCTCTGTCTCACTCTGAATCTACAGTCCCATACCAAAAGGCAAGGCATCAATCTGGAAATTCCTGCACAGATCTGACACCCTCTTCTCAAGCATGCAGATGACAGTGACAGAGTTGCCTCCTGCTCATCTCTTTTCCTTCTCACAGTGCCTTCTGTCCATTATTACTCCTTCTCACCATTCTCCCACCTTCTTAGCTGAGAGAAAAATCCCAGGGCACACAGGAATGAAGGCACCTTATAAATCAGGGACCCAATTGAATGTGCAAAGACATCAGGTGCAAGTAAAGGCATTACCCAGAGGTAAGGGGAGATGTGCTCTTTTTCCAGGGGTCTGTTCCTGCCTTGACCCATGGAACCACGAGTGGGAAAGTCCAAGAGGCAGGGAAGACTCTGTCGGGCTGACAGAGTCACACACAGAAGAGAAGCCTTGCAGCTCCAATTTTTCTCTAACCACTCCTCCTTGACCTGACACAAAGCACAGCACTTGGTTTGCAGGATACAGAGCAATTTAAGACATCATCACAAGACATGAAGTGAAAAATCTCTTTGCTGGCCCTGTTTGAAGAAAACATCTGCTCCTGCTGGATCCTGAGGGAAGCTCCAGACTGGACCCAGAGCTCTGGTGATGTGCAGAAATGATTGTGAGGAACTGAGACTGCAACACTGCTTTGAGGCAGCCTCCCCTGCAGTGCACAGAGCTTGTGGAATGGAGAGGCTTGAAAAAATCACCTGTGAAATACATGAAAGCTTTTCCTGTGCAAACGGTGAATATTTGAAAGTTCACTCACTTGCCTTCATTTAGGGGTATTTTTTACAGAGTAATACTATCTTGATACAAGACACCCATCAAATTTCAAATTACTCCTGCCATTCTTTCACAAAATGGGCAAAACTTTATGCTTTCTTCTGCTTTATTCTCAGAAACTTCTACTTTAGCCTAAGTATTTTTAGGTATGCAGTAAATATATTCTGACCTGTGTTTGTCAGAATGCTCTTAATGTTACATTTTAGCCCAAACAGGAAAAGACTGCAAACTAAACAAAAGGGAAAAAAGGGTCTTAGAAGCATCAGGCAAGCAGCTTGAATAAAGGGTACCCTTAGCAGGACAGCCCAAAGCAGAAGGCTGGTGTGTCTTTCCAAAGACAATGCTCTCAGCAAACATACTGCTTAACCTCCTGTAGGAGTATAACAGCAAGAAGGAGGAACCTGAAATTGTTAGTAAATTCTACTTATTTGGCTATTATATACTTTTCCTGTATTCTACAAGAAATGCATAGGTATTGGTAAGACACTGAAAAATATCTTACTGAGTACCTGCTGGGAAGAACTAGTCCTACTTTTAAATAATTTTCCAGTGGGGTTGGGATCAGACTGGTTGTATAAAGGATGCTATATGTCAGCACCAGCCCCACCAGCCTACCTCAAATTTATTTTTATATAAAATAGACACAACCCTTGGAAAGAGAAGATGAAAGCAGAAAGAGATCAGCATCTAACCTGTGAAACTCAACCAGTTTCAAACCTGGTTTGATCTACATTTTTGCTCTGGATCACTGTGTAAAGTTATTACTCCCTATTTGACCATCCTGATGATACCAGCTGGGGTTTCACTTGTAGAATGTAAGCAGTAATGGGCAGCAGATAGATCTTCAGTAAGGACTGGGTCTTCTATTAACCCTTTCAGAGGTTATGACAAATTCTTCATTTGCTGCTTGATCACAAGAAGTTTTCAGGAATTGCCTGCAAGGAAATCTGGTTCAGGCAACATTGATCTCAGATTTGACCTGCTTGCCTTTTGTTACTTCACATCCTTATTTTATCATTCTTTGAAGACAAGTGTATTTTCCCTGTAACAATTCCATCTTGAAAAGGGTTAGCACACAAAGGCCAGATTATTGGAGAATCGGGAGCAAAGCCCCTTGAGACACCTGTGCAAATTGCAGCTGAGGCAGATGGTATTTAAACAGAACGTGTGGGCACAATTAGGGGGAGAGGAGAAGCCACAGAGGACCTGGAAGGCAGACTGACAATATCTCGTAGCCTTGGCAACACCTTCTCCTGATTGCCCACATCAAATGCAGAGGATGGGGCATGGAGAGGGTCGCTAATCAAGTGCCATCTTTGACAATCTTCTTAATTTCTACCATTCTGCTCTGAAGGGCTCCTGCCTTTCTCCCAGATGATGGAGAAATGTTGTGCACTCGCCCAAAGGAGCATTGAGCAGCTTAATTACCACAACAAATAACTCCAAACCTCCAAGTTGCTCCATTAAATATACAGGACACATGGAAAAAAGTTTACAGATGTACCTGTGGGCAGGGAGGGCTTTCTTCCACCTTGTTTGCTCACTCCTTGATCCATGGTGATATGCCAGGTGACATGAGGCTATTCTTTTTGAAGTCAGTGGGAAAAACCAGAGGTTTCTAGAGGAAGAACCATTTAATTTTTTGAGATTCTGGATGTTTGAAATTAAGATAAAGCATCTCACTGGACAAGATATGAAGAAAACTACATGGAAAAATTGTGGCATTAGGGTCATGAGGGATTTCCACAAAAAATGAAAAGAACATAGAAATATTTTCTCTCTACCCTCTCTGGAATAATCACATTGGGTATTGCATGGAAAAGCATTCATTTAGATGACAGAGAGATGATGTTTCTAATTTGATGTCACTACATTTCAGAATAAAACTTTCTGTGACACCTGCCAACTTACCTAAAATGTAAAGCTTCAGTATTTTACCTATGAAAGTGTTTCTAAGGCTTGTCAGCTAAAGAAAGCTGACAAAAAGTGAAAAAAACAACCTGAACTCTAATGTAAGCAATTCTTATTACCCTGGAATTGTAGGAGGAGTAAATAATAAAGGAATATCTACTGAAGGGTAATACACATTTGAGGGGAAAATGGGTAAATATGGAGCTGAAAAATCTGAAAGAAAAAAACCCCAGTTATTTTCAAAATCCTTCTCAACTTGCACAAAGCAATTGCAGGGGATATGAATTCATCTCCCTTTTGCAGGCTGTAGTTCCTGCAGGACCAAGCAACCACTGCACTTTACCTCTGCTCTGGTACTTATGGTCCAGAACCTTCTGGCCAGCACAAGGATAAACCTCTTGCATGAGATTTCCCCAGACATTTGTCTTTCTTCCTTCAGTGACGTCTGCCCTGATCTGCTCCTTTTCCTCTGTAAGCAGCACTTTCTCAGCAGCATGGATGAGCATTTTGCATTCCACAAGTCCCAGTCAGGAAATGTTGGTTGGCATCTGAGCTCTGATCTCTATTGAAACTTTGGCCTCACCTCAGCTCAGTTTTACATGTGCCTTGCAGTGGCTGGGGGATGCTCTGAGCACACCTGTACCCCTCACCCCCTCAATACTTTAATGCTGTGCAGCCAGCTTCAAACAAAGCCTGTGAACGTTCTGTAAGAGCCAATATGGCTGTTAACAATTCATTTTCTCTCCCATTATGGACTATTGACACAGCTGTTCTCTTTCATCACTCAGACTATGGAGAAGAAGTATAATTTCCACATGAAAAGAACGTTAATAAAATTTTCACCTCTCCTCACAAAACTACTCTCCCATGTTAATCATTTGCAGGGACAGATTTGAACAAGTGTCAGTGCTTGCAACATCTGGAACTTGGGAAACAGAGGGGATCCCTCCACAGGCGGCTGGCAAGGTGATGTGCAGGACAGCATGGGAGCAGGGGCAGGGGAGGAAAGTCTGGGAATATCTCGTTCAGCTCAGGGCCTGGCAGTGCACGGTTTTTGTGGCTTTAAATGCAGAGGGGTCAAGCCAATGCTCAGTCCCTGTGTCCAGCTTGACTTGATGTGGGAGCTCAGCTTCTCCCCGGCAGGAGTGCCCTGGAGCAGTCTCAGGGGACAGGGTGAGGACGTGAGCCATGTCAGAAGCGGGTGCTTGGCGGGCAGGAGGAGCTGCCCAGACCCACCAGGCAGCTCAGGGTCACTGCGGCAAGGCCAGACCACAGCTCTGTTCCTGCAGGAGGACGATCCAAGAGCCTCCATGCATCCCACTCTGCCTTCCCCCTCACAGCAGCTCCCTGGCACAGAGCATCCCTTCAGTCCCAGCACCTGCCCTGCCACACTCAGTGCAACATCTGTGTCTCTGTCCCCAGACTGGGGTAACGCGCTGGATCCCCTGGCAGCCTGAGCAGGGCCGAACCTGCACCATTTTCTTGATATATTATCAGACTTTGTATTTTTAAAATATGAGAATAATATTTCTCTTTGCCTGTGTCGTGAGCGTTCTGGGTGGGTTTGCAGCACTGCTTCTGGGAGAGAATCCAACGTCCTCTGCCGTGTTTGGAAAGGGTGGCTCCCGCCAGCCCTGCCGTTGATGACATTGGCAGCTGCGGCAGATTTGGCCCACGGACCTTGTTCTCCTCGCTGATTTTCATCCCATCTCTCATGGTTTTTTCCACCTGACCTCCTCCCTCCAGGACAAAGATAATTGTCTCCCTGGCTGCTCCTTGCGGTTGCCCTCTCTGTCCCCCCAGCAGCCGGTGCCACGTGTCCCCAGCACAGCCACCACGGCCCTGTTTTCCAGCACTGCCACCAGCTGAGGGACACAGGCAGCTCACTCCTGTTGCCATCCCTCCCCAGCCGGGAGTCTCCTGCTTTTTGCATGGCTGTGAAGGTGAAGCACAGCCTCTCCCCAGCCCAGGACTGGCTCGGGAATGCCACATCTCTCTGGCTACAATGGTGTGGAGATGCCCATGGGCTGGAGGCTCAGAACAGCCAGAGCAGCCAGAGCAGCCCCCTCCGGGCAGGGACACACCGTCCCTGAGGCTTGGGCACACATCGTCCCTGGGGCCCTGGGACTCACCATCCCTGAGGTCCCAGGACACACCATCCCTGAGGCCCTGGGACACACCATCCCTGAGGTCCCAGGACATACCATCTCTGAGGCTCGGGCACACACCGTCCCTGGAGCCCTGGGAGGAGGCAGAGTGCAAACTCTGGTGGAGAACCTGCAGCCTGCCCCGGCCGAGGAGCAGCAGGGAAGGATGGAGATGTGCTCCCTGCAGGTACAGTGCAGGGAGGAAAACCAGGAGAAGTGGGTTAGCTCCTACACCAATGGCTCTGCAAGCCCCCTCTGAGAGCATGAACATCCTGCCTTCCCAAGGGGCTGGAGCTGTGTCCTGGCAAGCACGCACAGGGTGTCCAAGCCAGCTCTGACCACGTCCAGGCTGAAGTGGCAGAAGTGTCCTTGCAGCCTGGTTGCTCACGGGGCTCGCAGCCACCCCTTTCAGACCTGTCTCCACTGAGTCAGACACATCTTGAAGGGACCCACCTGGCCCTTCTCCCCACCCTGAGCTCTACCAATACACAGAATTTGAGAGCCAGTTTTTATGAACAGAAAAGAAGTTCCTGCACTGTAGAAAAAAAAACCAACAAAATCAGTTTGCATAGAAGTAAACTATATTTTCAGTTCAGATTGCTGCTGCAAAGATGGTTTTTCTCCCTGTTTCTCCAGCCCAGATGTGTCTCCTGCATGGAAACCAGTGCTTTCTGGGGATCAGCCCTCTCCATCACCTCCAAGGCTGGTCTGTGTACTATCCCTGTTGGTATCAAGCAAACAGAAAACTCTCTGCCCTGTGTCCTCCCTTATACAATTGATAGGAGTATAACAGAGGAACAGACAATTCCCTATGAAAAGACCATAAATCTCCTGTCATATCTTTGCTGCACCTCAGCACAGATTTAGCCTGATACGTCCTGGTGACTGAGTCTCCTCATCAGTGTAAGCAGTTTCCTGCATTTGCTGCTGCTGTGAAAGAACCCAATTCTCAGATGTTTGTATTTCCCATTACATCAAAACCAGCTGCTTTCTTTCTCCACTTTGGCACTCAGAGCTGAACCAATGCTGTCCCCCTGTTTAAGGGGCAGCCACTTCTTGCCAACTGCTAAAAGCAGCTCAGCACCTCCAGGCTCATTCCCATTTGATGTACAACAGCTGCAACACTGAAAATCCCAAATTTGTCCTTCAGAATTGTGGAGGAGTCTTGGAAAAGTCAAGATATGCTATACTGGGTGTGATTCTAAGATACATTTAAGTTTAATTTAAAAAGAAATAAAGCTTCTGCATCTAAGATATGAGATTTTAAGAAAACAGTGAATATTAAAATCACAGGAACTAGCAACACTGTCATTATTAACAGCCACTTTCTGAGAACACCAAACAGCTGGGCAGCCAAAGGCCAGGTTATGAGATCTGTGTAGCAAAGACATCTCCCTACTCACAAAAACATGTCTTTCAAAATTCCTTTTGGTGTGCCAGTTGGAAGAATGCTCTTGTAAGGAAGATACCTGGATTGCTCTACAGCTCAGGATCTGATTTCCAGCTCTGCTGTGGTTTTTAATCCTTGGGCTCAAAGAACTCATGTTCAAACTCTCTCTGCTTCAGTTTCCCCATTTGAAAACTAAGGAAGCCACTGATCTCTCAAAATGGCCAAGATTCTGGAACTTTCTCTTATTCAAGTTTCCAAAGAACTTAGAAAAGTCACATAGACAGAACTGTAAATTACAAAGCATTATTTTTTAGATCAACTTTGTCTTGAACCAAACTCTCCTCTTTGACTCACAGTCCTTAATTGACACTGGCACGTTCTTGCCTTCATGCCTTTAATTGCTTCAACATAAATTAATTAAAATGTAAATTAAATGATAGCTTGCGGGGAGATTGCAATTACCATGATTTCATCTTTCACTGCTACATCCCGTGGTACCAACAGGTCTGTGCAACAGGTATACCAATTAATAGGAGACAATAAAGATGTCTGCAATCACTTACCTCTGTGCTGCAGGTTATTCAGTAAATGTTGTCTTGCACAATTAATATATGAATATCTATCCCAAATCTCCAGCTCCATCAGATTGAGATGTGAGAGGGGGAGGTCTTCATTCAGCAAGAAAAAAAGGGAAAGATGCCCAAAACTTCAGGCAAACCTTTAAGAAACCTTACAAAATGTTTTTCATGCAATAAACAGATGGTTGTTGAGATAGTTAAATGAAACAGAATATTTAAAGTTTTCATTTTTAACTGTGCCTTCACCAGGGTCTGCGTGAGAATGGATCAGCCTCTCCACTATCCTGTGTGCTCAGAGCCTTCGAGTTCAGAATGTCTTTAGGCTGAAATTACCAAGTGTTATAAAGAATGTAAGTAATTAACCAGATTATTCCAAATCTGAAGACAGAGATGGGAGAGTCATGTTTGTGCTTGCTTACCTAGAAAAGGAAAACAAATTATTTCTAACAGAGTCATGAAGAAAAAAAATCACCAGGGCATTTCTAACAACTCTAAAAAATAAGTGCTGTTTATCATCAGCCATCATAAAATCCATCAGTTTGTTTGAAAAGGTAGTGGAAACTCAAATTGTTTATTGTCAGAAAAGCCCAGAGCTTATGATTTCACTGTCTGATAAACCCTAGGAACAGCCACAGCCAGGGCACTGAAAGTGTGTTACTCAGGGCCACTCAGGTCCTAAATATCTCCAAGGATAGAAACACCACCATCTCCCTGAGCAACCTCTTCTGGTTTTCAGTCACAGTCAAGGCTGAACTCATGGGAGAGTGGGAAGAAACCGCTGCCTTGTGTTCAAGACATGAAGAATCATAGAATCACAGAACAGTTTGAGTTGGAAGAGATCTTAGAGATCATCTTGTTTCAACCCCTGCCATATCCAGGGACACCTTCCAGAAGGCCAGGTTGCTCCAAGACACATCCAGGTTGGACATTTCCAGGGATGGGATATGACAGCTTCTCTGGGTAACCTGTGCCAGGGCCCCACCACGCTCACTGTAATGAATTTCTTCCCATTTCAATGTGGCAAGAGGGGTCTTGAAATCTTGCCACCCCCTACAAACATCCTTGCAGCCAGGGAAGAGTGATGAGCTTTCCCTGTGGGATGTGGGCTGTAGGCACAGCTGCAGCCTTTAGTGCAGGGCATGCAGGCAGCTCCAGCCACGTCTCAAGTGGCTCACTCAGAATAAGCCCTTGGTGTCTCTGGGTGCATGTGGAAAATCAGTTCTTGTGCCATGGTGCTACCTACATATGCTGCAATTTGTCCAGTTCCTGCAGTCCAATAAGCCTATTTTTGTAGGGTGCTGAAAACATGGACCTTAATTACTGCCTTCAGCAGGGAGTGGGATTATCCAGCAGATGAGAGAAGCAGCCTTGCTGCTCTCAGGGATGACACATTGGCCAGCTGAACTCCAGTCAACAGTCCTGCTCTGAGTCACATCTTGTGCCCTCTCCAAAAGTAATAGTGCTGTTTTTTAAATTTATGGAAGAGTTTATACCTTGTACTTTTGTAATCAGTTCTTTTTTTTTGCTCTTCCCATGAAATGCTAAGGGAAAAAAAAAAAAGCACTGGCTTTCATCCTGCGGCATGGTCATTGAAAATTCTTACTGCTGCTATGGTATGAAAATGGTGTACCTAGTTCTACAAAGATGGGACAAAAAGCTGCAGAGGGCCTCAGACCTGTCTGTGTCACAGGCACCCCCATGAGAAGCAGAACCAGACTGAGGAGACACAGCCCATCAGAAAAACCTGCCCAGGGTAAAGGAAGGCAGGAAGAAGGGAGATTATAAACCCTTTTCAGATGGTGAATGTGTTTAGGCATTGCCAACTCAGAGCAGAGCACCTCCTCTTTCCAGCCTTTTAATGCATTTTGCTTTTCAAGTGTTTTCCTTTCTTCACTGTTGCTTGCTCATGGCCACTGAGTGACATTAATGTTAGTTTTTCTTAACTAGGACTCTCCTACTTGTGTCCCTGCACAAGAGTGGCTCCACACATGTCCTAGAAAAGTCATCAATTTTTGTTGACACAGGGTTTTTTTTTCCATTCTTTAACTTTTTCAAATTGAAGTCTTGAAAGGTTAGACAGTGGAAAAAGGAAGATTTGGAAAAAATATCTGAATATTGTACTTTCCCTGGCAAGCATATGGAGGAAAAGTTGAGAGGAGGTGGTGACAAGGATAGGCAGTGGAAAAGAAAAACTTGACTGAAAGAAAAAAAAGATTTTTTTTTATTTTGAGAATTGACAAGTGGAGACAAAATCAATAGTTTCACATTTCCTGAAATTTCTCATGAAATTGCTATTTCGCCAAAAATTAAACTTTCCAGTGAGTCCCCTCCCTTTTGTCACAGTTAAGTATATTTCCATTGGAAAATATATGTGTATCAAATCCAGGATGAAGAACAAACTAAAGCTGGAGTGCCATGTCCAGGGCACAGGGTGGTAGTATTGGGGATCTGGGATAGAAAAGATGCTTATTATATTTGCAAATAGCTCCAGCATGGAACAGACAAATCCATTCTGGATCATAAGTGAGTGTTAAGTAACCCCCTGAAAATCATTAGAAATATTCTGAAAAAAAGCAGATGAAATTCAATTAGGACAAATTTGAACACTCAGCTACAGGAAGGAAGAGCCTTTCCTGCTTATGGGAGATAAGAAGCTACTTTGGTATCAGCTGGGTAGGAAAGGACCTGAAGGTTTCAGTGGGTCACATCTTGACTGCAAATCAACATTGCTGTTTTAAAATGTCAGATATTGTAGTGACCTACAGATAGGATTGAGGCTGATAAGCCACATAAAGTAATTTAAGTCTGTTTAACATCAGTAAAATTTTAGCTTCAACTACTGCATTCAGCTGGGAGGCATTTTAAGCTCTTTAATTCACTGGAAGGAGTTCAGAGGAGACAACAGCTGGGGTGAGCAAGGACCCAAAACCACAACTTGACCTTGGGAAGGTCAGAAGAGGTGGATATGTTCTTCCTGGAGAAGAGAGGAAGAATTCAAAGGATGTGAAGAAAAAAAATACATTTTTCCCCATTACAGCTGTGGGTAGGACAAAAATAATGTGCTCAAGTTACAACAGGGAAGATTCAGACAAAACCCAGCTTTAGGTTGGTGCAGCTGGAGCTGCTGAGCAGAGGCACGTGGGGTCTCTGGATATTTAACAAGAGATTGGACAAGTACTTTAGGAAATAGCACAGCTATGGCATCCAAGATGGCACCTTGTCAGTGCCCTTCCACCCAGTTTTCTGTGGTTTTTAACAGTTCAGCAAGTAATGATTTTTAAAACAGCTCCCAAAAGACTTGGAGCTTTCTGAAGACGCCCAAGCCTTCTCTCTTTCTGCAATCTTTTCCCACTGCCTTGTATTTCCACTGGCTTCAGTGAAATGAGGATTTGCTGGCTGCAACTCTTGGACCACATCAATGACTGCTCACAGTCAAACATTTAATTTACCTCCCAGCCATGCTCAGAGCCTTGGGAGTGAACAGCTATTTTTAAAGCCACCAGTCTTCCACACTGGAACATTTGGTCGTCTGTAGAGTGTGCTCGAAGAAATAATGACTGCCTTTTTATCCAGAGACTATTACAACTTATGTTTAAAGCACAGTAAAAAGCATGTTTCTGTGTATTTCTATGGAAGGTATATTTAAGGCAAATGTCCCTCCAATTCTACTCAATAAGCAAAGAGCAAACAGCAATACTCCACTCCTGACATTTTAAAACCTCTCTGATCTTCTTTTCTTCCTTTAACAATGGGGCCAATTTTCCTTTCCTGGCTGCCAGCCTGCCCTTACATTTTATTTCAGCATCTCTTGAAATTACCTTGACCTCACCTTTAAGCACTCCCTTCTCCAGGACATTGAGCTCAGTTGGTGTGGGAGGTGTTGCTGATGGAGGAATGAAAGAGCAGACATCACCATAAGGATGAGAATATTATCAGCACTTGCTCTAATGAGGACCCAGCAACCCCCTGGGGCCACCATTAATATGGATCCTGGGTCTCTCCTCTGCTCTGCCCCTTCCCAGGACTGCAAATCTGTCATGATTTTTGGCCATGCAATGGACTGGCTGACTGCCCCTGTATTTGGGAGGGGACAGAGTACAGACCTCATTCAGTCTAAGCACCTTTCCAGCCATCATCTCCATGGCACAGCTCAGTCTCTTGATGTTTTGCTGCTGACCTGACAGAGAGATACTGATTGCTGCTGCCACACACATCCTCACCAAGGAGAAAGCACCCCCATTTTCACAGCTGAAAAATAAGCAGTCTTCTCCTCTCACCTAGAGGTTTAAACACACCCACAAAAACTAATTAAGACCCTCCCTTTGATAAAAAATAGAAAAGTCATCTACCAGCCCAAAACCGTGGGTGTGTCTCTGCCAGGGGAATTGTATTCCCAGTTTGTAGGTACAAGTCCAGAATAGCTCTCCGTGTGCATCAGTTTCATTTCAGGCCAGATCTAACACAAGTTTGTCACTCACTGCCCAGGACACCTGGGTGATGGACTTTGAGACCAAGAGCAACCATCCATGCTCTACCCATAATTGCTTCAGTAAATCACTGCACTGAGCTCATCTTCTCACCAGTAAACCCTGACAGAGCTAAAAAAAATATCGGCTTCTGAAAAAAAAATGGCATAGCCCTGAAGCTGGTGAAAGACTTCTCCTTTACCATCACTGTGAATGAAAACCTCTGTTTCTCCCTCTGACAGCAAACACCACTGATCCAACCCCACCAGCACAGCTCAGTCCTGCTACAGCAAAAGCTTCCCTCTGGGGCTACCATCCCCACTGGCTCCTAGCCTGATTTTTGGGCCATGCCTATACTTGAAAGACAAATCAGATTAAAGTAGGGTGCTACTTGTAAGTGCAATCCCCATTCTTAAATATCTCAACTCATCTCAAGTGTCTTATGTTAAAACGAAATAGGACATTCAACACAGAATAAAATGTCTCATGCATAAAAATAGGTAACTGCTATGGAAAAAGCTGTTCCTGGGTAATTCCAGACCAGCTCTGAGCATACCAGTGGCCTTAGAAAATGGCACATTTGTGAGGTGTCAGGAGACCCAGCCCATATCCATGAGACTGAAGAAACTTTGTAGGCCTGGAGGAAAAAGATTCTGCACCCTGTTAACTCACAGCCAGTGCACTTCTGAAGGCACTCTCCTCAGAGTAATTAGCAATTCCCACCTTGTCAAGGCTCAGACAAGTCAGGTATTCAATTATTGTAACATCCTGGCTCTTCTGAATTACAGCCTAGGGACATTGTCTACAGGCACCTCCTATAGCTGGCTCACCTTCCAGCTGGCTCAAAGGAAGAAGGAGAGCTGGAAAAGCAGCAAAGCCACTTTGCTTCAGCTAGTTCTGCAGCTGTGCTCTGCCAGCAGTGGGACCAGGAGTAACTCCCTCCTTTCTAGTGGGAAATCCCTGCAGGTGTGGCTGCCACTGATGTGGGGCACTTTTGGAGCCAAGTCAGCTGCAGAGGGTCTGTATCTGTGCTCCTGTGAGATGTGTGCCAGCAGCCAGCACAGCCATGAAACTACAGACCACGATGGAAGAGGAGAGAGGACAGAACCAAAGACCCAGACAGGACTTTCCCAGCGGCACAGTCACTTTGCCATGCCCTCAGCTCTCACGAGGTGCTCCAGGTGCAGACACAAACATGCACAGGGGCAGTAGTGCCACAGATAGGAAGAAGGCAGACAACCTTGAGAGTCTGGCAGATCCACATGGGATGTGTGGTGTGGGGTAATGTTACACCGTGGGTAACAGCAGAGACATGTTTTGAGGAGATTTGATCAGTGAGACTTCTGTAGGTTGGTGAATCATTTCTCTTTCCAGTAGACAGAGGCAACACCCCCCTCCTAAGAGCTCAAATTAGGGCTGTGAAAATAGCTGAGGGTTTTTGGCTTTAATCCCAAATCAAAATATTTTAAGAAATCAGAACAACCTGAAAAAATTGTTATTCTTTTGGGCTAAGTAGGCTGGTTTGAGCCACCCATCCCTCTCCTTCTGTATGGTGATACTGCAGAAATATTTGTGTATAGAAGCACTTATTTTGGTTCGCATGAAGAAAAAGGAAAAAAAATAGTTAAAGAAATAAAGAAAAGAAAGGGCTTTCTTCCCCCTTGCTACAAATAACTTCAGGACGCTTCCCTCCCTGAGCTCTTCACAGCAAGTGGTTGGTGTCCTGGAGCTCTTGGCTCTACCAGGATGTTGCCACGGTGCAGATCAGTGTCAGGAGCACTCGAGGCAGGGCTAAACTCACAGGTACACAGAAGGTAATGGCAACCTTGTAGGGCATCCAGAGAGGGGGAGAAATCAAGATTGAGCCCAAGCCTTAAAGGAGGCTCTTGCTCACTCATCCAAAGACCAACAGGGTTTGTACTGCCGTGACCAGGAGCCATCACAAGGTGATTATACAGGAGCACTGCTGTGAAGAAGTCAGAATTGAGGCACCTGAGAAGGAGAGCTTGTCAGTACTGGGCAGGAAAGCAAAATTCTGCTTTACAGGAAACATCCTATTTAAAAATATCAAAAATAGACCAGATTTCAATCAAATATGTGAGTAAAATTCTCAGGAGAGAATTTTAGGGCATCTGTTTTGATATAAAAGCCAAATTTGAGAACAAAGCCTTTCTGACCTCTTCTCTATCCTCAGCAATTTCACTCAAATAATATAAGTAAGATTATCATGATATAATAATTAAAAAAAAACCTGTTCCTGCAAAGAAATTATTTTTTTCTGGTGGAAAATAATCTATTAGTACTTTTTCCAACTTGGTCTAGAGCTAGGAGTTATTTGGTGTTCTCTGTGATGAACTGAGAACCCATGACAAATGCATACATATGACCAAGTCCACAGGAAAATATTACTAGGAAGAGGGAAAAACAGTTACAATTTTAATTTGTTTTATCATGAGTTCTGGTTATTTTTATGGAGTAATAGGATGCTGGCAACATCTTTTTTTTTTTTTTTTTTTTTTTTTTTAAAGCAAAATTCAGAAAACAGTCCTTAATTGGTATTTATTAAAACTTGCTTTAAGCTTCTCCTTTAAAATGTAATTGGATTTTCAAATTGAGGTCTCTCAAAGAGGAAAAAAGCTCTTTAAAAGCTATTTACATTGTTTTCAGAGAAGTGTGATTTCTACCTTGTCAGCAGGCCCTTATGCTCTCAGGCAAGGCTTGCTCCAGTTGGAGCTTTGCAGTCCTGTCACTTCAAGATTGAAAAAAGGCAGTTTCTTCCCTTCTCACCATTCCAGTTTTGGCAATGGATGGTTAAAACTAAGGGAACAAAATAATTTTTCTTGTAAAACCCATTATACTCTGGTGCAGGAGAATGGTGTGAGTGGCACAAACCACTTCATGCCTTCTAAAGCAGTGTCCCTCCGCTTTGGCTAAATTTATTGACTTCTCTGGGCCCTTTTTAACTGCATAACCATTACCTCCTCTTCTCCCAAGCACTGCTGTTCCCCTTAGATACCTAGAATGGTCCCTGCACCCCCCCCTGGGCACCAAAACTCCTTCCTGGCCCTTAATTTGCTCACCTGGAACCCACATCCACACTTTGTTTGACCTGGCCTCCTTGGTGTTGCTGTGTTTGGGATTGCCCATGGATACCATATCCATCTGTCGCTCTTTTTGGTCCTTGGGGGACCACTCTGGGGAGGGCACATCCCACTTGGGGCCATCTCAGCTCCTGGCTCCTCTCCCATCTCAGGCAGTCTGGCCCTGGCTGCTCCCTAACACAGGGAACACACTAGGAATGCCTTTCTGTCAGGAGACTGCCATATACAGCACCAATACAGTCTGAGTTACAGATAATTTTGAATTGGAGGAGAAAGGAAAAATATTTAGCAAAATTATGTAACTGAAGTTCAAAAATAGCCTATTGCCATCTGGTTGAGCTATTTTGACAACCAAAAAAACCCTTAAGTCTTTATAGAGCTAGATATACTGTTTGCAAACTCAGCCAAATTTTTTTACAAAATCTCAAATTTCACATGCTTGATTTACCTCTGGAGTTTTTTTGAACCAGCTTTGCCTGTGCACGAGCCATACCCAGTCATACATCTCCATTCCAAGTCTGCCATTAATATTTAAATGCTCTGTTATATTCCTGTAAAAGCAAGTATACAATGTCAGGAGACTGCAGGAAAAAAACTTTAAATACACTAAAATATAAAACAAAATAATTTAAAAAAATGCAACTCTCTCAAACACTGGGGATTAATCCCCGACCTGCTGCCCTGTGTCCATTGGCCACCAGGATACAGCTATTTTAGCAGCCCAAGTTGTAATGGAAACATCATCCTCAAGCTGTTCCATTTGCTAAAGCAACTGGGAGTTGCAGAGAGCCTGAAACAGTGCCCAGACATGACCTTCCCGATGAAACAGAGGACAACTTTGTGCCATCTGCACCCAGAGGAAATGTCAGCATGGAAGGGAGGTCACCCTTCAGTCCCCAGGTGCAGGTGGGGATGGAGCGGTGTGACAGCGGGCCAGGAGGTGTGGCTGTCCCAGCTCAGCCACACAGCAGCTCTGCTTGGGTCTGCTATTCCTGCTGCCCTTACCAGCAAATCCCAGGAAACTGCCTTCCTACAACTGCAACTGAATCTCAAAAGTTGTGCCTCAGTGAGAGTGACTTGTGTGGAAACCTTTAGAATTCAACATCAGTTATGTATTCTCTATGGAAGAAAATAAAAATGCTTTCAAATGGATTCCTCTGTCACCTCACCTGAACCTGGCCCCTGTAGCAGGGATGAGGGGCAGCAGATTACCTGCTCAGCTCTCAGACTTGCCCCACAGCACAGATATAATGATTTCCCCAGCCCATACACCAGGGAAAGACTCTTTCCCTTCAGCAGTTTTATGTGCATTGCCTTTCAGCCTCATTGCATAAAGTTAATTATCCCTAAGTTGCTGCCTCTGTACCACCTGGCATCACACACCTACTGCCTGCCCTGGTGCTTTGCAGGCCTGAGCTTTCTTACACTTGCCTTTGCTAGGGCCATGGGGTGGTCTCAGCATACACCTCTGTCACCTCTGGAGACATCATCCACCTCCAGTGATGCTCACAGGTGCCCAAACCTGGCCTGAGGCAAAGCCTGGGACCCACCCATTTGACTCCAGGAACCTGACTGAGGTAGCAAGGTCGAGATGACAATTCCAGCTGACAAGAAGTTTTAAAAAAGAACAAGGTTTTATACTGGTATTTCTGACAACAAGCACTAAGCAGCATTTTTTCTTTTAAACAGATTTTTTTATTGAAAAGAGAAAGTCAAGAGGTGAAGAACGACACAGAAGACAGAACTACACGGTCAGACAGAAGTTCCCCTCTCTCCATCTGTCTCCACATCATGCAGCCCTCACAGTACATCACCCTAAAGGCAGAAGAGAGGAGAATCTGAGTTACTCAATAACATGTTAAAATTAAACAACCAAGAACTGACAAAGCACATAATGTACTCATGGAACACCATCTTCCCAGCAAATGCTCCACTGCTAGTGGAGATTATTAAAATTCTCAATGAAGTTTCTCCTTTGGTCCAGGACAAAACTGTCTGTCAAAGCCAGATAGCTTGGTTATCTCTAACTCTCAGAGCTTTCTAATACCCCTTGCTTTTAAAGGGCTTGATTTTGTTTCAGGAGAGTTTCCCTCTGGTTTCAGGCCAGATGGAGTGCACACCAGCCCTGTGCTCTGTCACCACTGTGTACAGTTCTGTAAGGCACCATCATCTCCTGTGTGTGTAATTAAGACAAAGGAGCAGCAGTTAGCAGGGCAGAGGTTAATGGCAATTCGATTCACAGCACAGCACGGGCAGTGCAGGGGCAGAGCAGTGGAGAAATGCAGTCACACACTCATCCATCACCTCCAGCCTGCTCCCAGGGAAGGTGGATGTGCAGAGATGCTGTCTTCCCTCAGCTGCTTCAGGATGGGTGCTGAGCAGGACACCACTGCCACAGTCATGCCTTAGGCTGAGCAGAAGGGGGTCCTTCTCTCATAACCAACTGCACAAGGAACCCTGCTCTGACTCTTGAGACTACAGTTTAGTGACTAACAGTAGGCAAGATGATCTCAAGCCATGCACAAGGCTCAGTGGCCTGCCTCTCCCTCTACTTCCCAGCAGGCAGGATAGATCAGGAAACCCAACATTTAACTTGCAAGCTGTCTAGTTTTACTCTACAAGCTGCTCAGAAAGGACAGGTCTCCAGGACTGTCATTCTAATGTAATTACCAAGGTGATTTCCAGAGAACAATCAGCTCAGGAAGGAAGCAGCCACCACCTCCAGCCTGCAAATTCACAGAAAGCATTTCTGGAGAGGGGCCCTTTGTACAGCCTTTGTGATGGGGAAGAAAGGTCCTTCCACTGGGGTAAGCTATCAGTGATGAGGGGGGTTTCACCTATGCTTCCCAAAGTAATGGCATTTCTGTCACACACAGATTTGTGTGTTTAGCCTGGAGGCATTAGGGTGGCATCTGCGTTGCCCTGGGACATCCCCAGATGTGGGATGTTTGTCAGGTTGCACTATTGCTTCTGGAGAGGTGGCAAAAGAAGTCAAGCTTGAAGCAGGTTTCACACAGTGGGATCAAAGGGTATTTGAGGAGAAATTGGAAGAGCAGGGGGTGCTGACATTTCATTTTCCAGTGAATTGGACATGTGCTGAATTCAGAGATGCACCAGGTCTCTGCATTCCCCTGCTTATCAGATACTGAATATTTCATTTTACTTTGCAGCATCTGATAACTGTCTCATGAGAGACTGATGAATTCACAACAATTTATTAAGAGGTAACTGGAAATATTGGTATTTCTCGACCATCAGTCAAACTATGGTTGCAGCTGCCCTGTGAGACAACAGTAGCAAGATAATGAGCGTGTAAAGCCAGCTCATAGGAGTTAATCAAAGATTTCTCATGCAAGAAGGCATCCTATGACATCCTTCAGAATGTCTAGAGACTGGAAACAAGGTAGGGGTGAGCCCACCTCCCAGGCAAATCTGCTTTGAGTTGAACCAGACTGTACCTGCAGTTTTGGCTGAGCAGAGACAAGTTGTGCAATGTGAGTGAGACACCAGAGCTGTTGTTCACTTGTGGCAGGTAGTCTGGAAAGAGGCAACAACCTTCTTGGAAGCTGTGGTCTTATAGGTAAAGAAACTTGTGGACTGAAAAAAAATAAGTTTAGAAGGTGTTCTTGGAGCTAACACTGCCTACATGTCAATGGGAACAGACTTGGTTAACTTCTCATGTGTGGTAGGGAAATAGCTTGGCTGTTGTTAGGGGTTAGGAGCTGCAGTGGAGTTTCCCAGCTGATCAGCAGGTTTTAAGTGAAAGAGTTTCTAGACAGGAAAAAGAACCTCTTTAAGAAAAGACTACTATTTTAGTTTCCTGCTGCAGGCTGCTGCCCTGCACACTGCCCAGTGACCCTGGCACAGGCATGGCCCCACACCAGGCAGGGACATTACACAGGGCTCACTCAATTGTCCCAAGTGGGCCTCACCCACAGGCTGGCCGGGAGCCTGGGCTGGGAGCCTCCTCCATTTCCTTCACACAGTGGAACAAGAGGTCTGCTCCCAAGCCCTGGGCACAGCCCATTTCACTCCAGCACAGCCTCTCCCTGATCCTGTCAGGAGACTGTGGGGCGGATGCTCCCTGCCTGCCACCTCCTGGGAAAGCTTTGGGGAAGCCTGTCCATGCTCTACTTCAAAAAAACCCTCTACACCCACAAGTTGCATGAGAAATGGTCAGTGCCTGTAGAAACAATGCCTACAAGGAAGGACCCGAGGCTTTGCTGTAGGCTGGTGTCTCGCTGAAGAGTTTATCTCAGGCTCACAAAGAGAGTATCTCCTTTGTGCCAAACATCCAGAAGCCTGGCAAAGTCCCAGTTTTGATGCCCACCCTAAGGAATAGGACCACATTGGTGATAGCTTGATACAGAGAGCTGCAGCAAGGCTGGTGGACAGAGCTGTAGCAGAGAGCCTTGGTTGCCTTTGGGAGAGTACGTATTCAAGAAATATAGGAACGGAAACAAGCTGGACTCATGCCCTGTTCTGATTCTTTGTGTATGAGAAGCTGGAAGTATTTTGTTTTCTGATTTCATACTTAAAAGAAAAAAGAATCCAACATCAAGATGTGTTTTGGCAAAGGTCTCCTCAGAAGATCTAGAGAAGTAGAGTGGGAGGTTTTGCAGCTTCTAGTGAAATAGGGAGAGGAGGAGGTGTTGAACTGCAAAGATTTTTTTTCTTCCAACTGTTGGTTGGGAGTGGAGTTAGATAAATGTTAGCTAAATACAGATTGCTTAAAACATTTTGTAGGAAAAGCAATTCAAGTTGAAATTCATCAGCTTTTACTTGCACTGTCATAATACTATTAATTCTCTAGTGAACAAAAAACAAACAGGGGCAGGCAAGACCTGAATTGCTAACATAAAAACAAGAAACAAAACAATTTTTGTACCATCTTCACACAAAAATGACTGAGTGCCCATTTCTCCTTAACTTTGCACATCCTTTGCTACTTCTCTTACCATAAGCATAGGAGAAAGGAGCACGTGGGACTTAAACTTCAACCTGTTGCAGTACAAGATGCCTCACCCTCTTCTCAGTGTACTCACAGTGCACAGAAGCAGGGGGATTTCTGACCTGACAGTGGCAGGGGTTTAGGAAGTACAAGTTACAGGCTGGACAAAACTGATTTCTCAGGCCTAGAAATGCAGATGAGGACTTGGGGGCTCTAGGTGGAGGACAAAGCTGACAACTCAGCCTGTCAGAAGGTATCTCTTAGATGGAGAAAAAAGTATTCTGGCTATTTATGATCCTTGAACCAGTTAGTGGTCCCCTACTGACTGATCCTAAACAGAAATCAGTATGATAAAGAGCAAGCCTGGAGAAACAGACTGATTGCAGATTGGTTTCCACTATGAACCTTCAGGAACACCAGTGGGCATCATCAACAGCAGTGGGAATCACTGGCAACTTACCACTTTTCTCCTCAAGAAAAATTAAAAGTGAGACATGTATTATCAGTAAAATTTTGTCATTGTTACAAAGAGCTTGCATAAGTGCACAAAACAGCTCTGGACAGTATAGCCAGGAACTCAAATGCTTCTCCTGCTCCCCCAAGTAATTGTGCAAAAGCAAATAAATAAAACTTCTAAGATGCACAAGAAAATTTGAATTTCAGCCCTCAGACAACTTATCCACAAGGGATCCAGTCCTCCGTAATGTATGCCAGGCACAAGCATGTGAATATTGTGGAGTTTTGTGATTTCCCAAGGACAGGAGATAAAAAGGCAAAAATTATGTCAAAATACCATAGGAGAGATCCTCATGAAAATAAACAGACTGCTATGAATTCCATCATTATTAATAGAGAGAAGAAAAAGACTGATGAAAAGTATGTTCCAGATTGAAGCTGCAAAAGATCACCAGAGGAAAAGCTAAATGTTATTGACAGCTTTGCCCAGGAACATGAGATGGCAAGCACAAAGGAGGGTGTGATATTCCTCCCAAATCTCCAGTTGCAACCACAGCAACTCAGTCACCACTGACATGGAAATACTCTATCTATGAAGGACAAATAATACTTTAAGTAGACTTTTAATTCATTATATTGAATAGATATTACTTGAATCAAAATTCATTTTTATCATCATAAAGGTAGCATTTTATATTAATCATGACCAAATGTCACCTTAGAAAATTTCAAAGTGATTGCCAACAAAGTACAGACTTAGAGAGCAACACACCATTATACTCCTGCCATTTTCTCTCAGCAGCTTCGTAAAGAAATCTTTGAAAAAAAAAGATATATTTCCCCAGCTGAACCTGGGAAAGGAATCTACCCCAAGGATAGGGAAATTCAAATTTTTACTCTGATTGTTTAATCTACAGCAACAATCAGAATGAAAGCATGCTGTTGCCTGTTCCAAGGCAATCCTTCTGGCAAGCCAGCACTAAGCAAAGCCCACAACACTGTCAAGAACAGGCTTCCAATGCAACTTGGGTTTTGTCTTATACTTTCATTGGCCATATTTTCCACATCCTTTACATAAATGGAAGAACAGCAGCTATCAAGTGGCCATTTCACGGCTGTCAGAAAGTCTTTGACAGGGCAGACAGAGACTTCACATGGCAGATGTCTGACACCAGAGCAGTCACATGGAAGGTCCATCCAGCCCAAAATCCTGGCTCCAACAGCAGCCAACAAGAGATGTTTTGGGAAAGAACACAGGTATGGAGCATGCATAGAGGGATTTATTTTCCCCCTCAGGGTGTCCCACTCTTTTTTCCCACCCCAAACACCTATGATTTAAAGTTTCACTGGGCCAGAAAACCACCCTCTCATTTAATTGCCTTCAGTGGATTTTAATTTTCCTTGACTACCTACTCACTTTGTGAGTCCTCGTAAAATTCTGTTATCTACATCCCTTGGCAACGCAATTCACAGATCAACTGTGTGGAAAAAAATTAACCTCTTTTACATTTTGAGGCAACCTCCTGTTAATTACACTTGATGGTTTTCAGTTCTCACACTGACAAGAGAAACGGTATGACCCTCACACATTCAACTCTCCCAATGTCTCCTGTGATTTCATAGTTCTCTCTTATATTCCCCATTTCTCTCTTTCAGGCTGAAGATTTGTGATAAGATAGAACTATTTAGTTATCTAAATCTAGAGGAACCATCCAGACACCTAGATATATTCAGTGCTACTATTGTGTAACAAGACCAAATGCTTCTCCTTCCCTGTGCTGGAATCAATACTCCCTCCTTGGAAGGAATTGGCCTTTCTCATGGAAACTTCAGTTCCAGGTTTGGAACAGTGATCTGGGCTTATCTAACAACATTTATGTCCTGAGTGATAAACAGGATGCAACAGCATACCAACAGCCTAGTTTGAAACCAGCCAGCAGCAAGCAAAATCTTAAAATCAGAGGGGGAAAAAAGTCAGTTTGTCCTCAAACGACTTCCTAGAAACAGGATTCTTGAGATTTTCTGATGCATTTACTTAGCTTTGCAGCAGTTTTCCTAAATCTGGTAGCTTCATCCACTGCAGATAGCACTTTTGAGATTTCTTTTTTTTCCCCACTATCAGTAGTGAAATTCCAGTACTAAGCTGCAGCTCTTTAGTGGTAGTGCAGTCAGCAGAGGTCAGAGTGTCAGAGGAAAGGTAAATCCAGCCAACAGCAGTGAAATAGCTTTTATCATGAATGCCTGCTGCTGATGTTCAAAATAAAGTGGTCAGGCACAACAAAAACTACTCAGATCTTACAGTGCACAGGTCCACATGCAGCTGTACCAGCAGCAGGGGAGTGAAGAATCATCTTGGGTGTGTCCTACAAAACTTGGGCAAAAGGGTCTCTGAACAAACCCTGTTATAGGCAAACCCCAAGTGAAAACCAGCCTAGTGTCATCCCTGCAATACAAAAGCAAAGACATCGATGACTTTATAGTGGAACAGGTTGAGAAAATTAAAAACATCTGTCCATTTTAGGACTGCCTGGTAGGGAGAAGCTCTACACCCTACATCTGGCAGGTGAGATATGTGTCAAGATGACCAGGGGGGTGGGCTGGAGCTCAGCAGGAGCATCAGAACCAAACTGATGCCAAGTAAGACGATCCCTTCAGTATCAGCAAGGCTCTTACATGCTGTCTGAACTGTCTGGGTTGCAAGAGCCTCCTTATTACAGCTTTTGGGTTTTGAGATGCCTAAATTCTGTGTCCAATCTCATAACACTCATTATTTATTACTATGATATAGTAATAAAAAGGGTCTCAGCTGTTCATATGGCCCAAGAAAAGGCCTAATTTTATCTGTAAAGTGTTAAATATAATCCTAAAACACCCACCTTTTTGCCTTTGGAGCATTGATGCTACTTTGACTTCTGTCTCCTGGTATAGCATTAGGAAAGCAAGGACAGCCAAGTTTTAAAACATTTTCTATTGCAAAGTTACATAACTTCACAAAATAATATTGCTAGACAACTTTGTGCAATAGTTTACAGATCTGTAAGCTTTTTAGTAGCAGTCCAAAATTATTGTCTCCCAATATTGTCTGATTTTGGGGAGCCTTGCCAGTTTCTATCAGCCAGGAAATCTGTTCCTTGGGCTCATTCACAGAACATTCTGAGCATCTTTGGCAAAACATTTGGCTTGAGGAAAAGAAGAAGTAGTCACTCTGAAATGAACTCCAAAATAAGTATATAGGCAGCAGTAAGCAAAATTCTACAGCAAATTCATTTTCATATGGATGAACTGGCACCAAAATGTTCACAACCTGACATTTCAACATCCTCATGCCTCTAACACAAAGCAAAATAAAAAGTCTTGTTTTCTCACCCCAAGGTCCTCTGTTCCAGCTGCCCTTTCACACCAGAGCTTTCAGCATCTTTATGCACACCCCTACCCCCCAGCATTTAGCTTCAGTTCTCCTTTCCTCTGGCTCCTCTTGCCCTTACAGAAGGTTAGGGAAGAATCACTCTCATCTCCAGAAGGTCCAAGGAGCATCACCCACAAGAAAACAAGCAGCATCACAACTCACTTCACTCTAACACTATCACAAAGCAAAGTCATCAGAGATGCTTCTCTGTTGGTCTGCTTTACAAATTCTTGCACACAGCTGTGGCAAAAACAGCAGTGCCACCATCCACCATAGTTAAGGAGTTTTGTTGGCTCACATATTTCAGCTGTAAACCATCAGCTGATCAGGAGTATTTACTTATCATTATCATAAGTTAAATAATAACCTTAAGGAGCTCTTAGTGACATACACAAAAAAAATTTGTGAAGGTATTTCACCTGCTCTATATCACTTTTCACCTTCCAAAAATAATGTGGCTTTAATGACTCCTGCTCAGTGGGACTCTTTGCTGCCCACTGCCACTTACACTCTGTTTTTTTTACAGATGTCCCATGCAAAGAGAAGGATGATTTCTTGCTCAGACAAAATGAGATGTAAAACGCCTTGGCAGAGCTATTTCAAAGGTTACCTGCACAGCAGAAGTGCCTGCCAGAACACCCCATCAGCAGCCTACCTCCATCCCCAAGGTGTGACACCTCCCTCACCCCCTCTCTTGGCTTTTGGGCACAGCCTCGTTGCCTGTGGCCTCTTTCCTGCCTTGTAGAAGGAAAAAAAATCACGGAACAGAGTCGAGCTTCCTTTTGTTTGCCCCCGCCTGCATCCCTGAGTCACCGGCGGAGGGTGCGTGGTGCCTGCAGTGACACACCGAGCCCCAGCAGGGCAGCCCGAGCGCGGATTGCGCCCGAGCGCGGGAGGAGGCCCCATGCAAACAAGGCACGATTGTTTTCCTTGCATTACAACGTGATCCTCACAAAAGTAACACAAAGCACGCTCTCCATCTCTCTGTTCCAAGCTCATGTTGTTCTCCAGGTTACCGAATCCATGCCAGTCTGCCAGCAGTGTCCCATAGCTGGGTGGGACAGAAATGTCTGCACTTCTGCTGCTGGACCCTTGCTCTGCTGGCCAGCAGGTGATGCTGGGGATCACAGGGCAGCACCTCCTCGCAGAGCCTCTGCTGAGGAGTCAGGTACCCGAGGGTATGCCACCCACGCAAGGTATAAACACAGCCTCATCAGCCTGCATTTACAAAGCTTGTCTGGAAACCTTGAAACATGTCTCACGCTTGTTTTAGATACTATCAAAAATAAGTAAAATGTTTATGCGGTATCTACTTTTGGCTTTTGATAGCCTGTTTCTCCAGCACAGATAGAAAAAATAAAGGGAGCTCTATAGGGAAGAGATTGCATTGAGGTATATTTCTAAATCACTGATCAGTGAAGGAAATAAAGGCCTTAGAGCTTGTAGCTCACTTAAAACAAACAAACAAATAAAAAAGATAATTGACTTTATTGGGACTCCTCTAGGCAAAGCATTTGTCTAAAATACAATATATTTTTATTGTGCCACTGGGAGCTGGATGCAAATATTTATAAATCTTCCTTTGAGGAGGTTAGCACTCAGCCGTTTTAAATAGCTTTGTGTGCTACACAAATCTTTAAGCCAGACATCCCTCACATTTAAAAGATGCCTGCAGAGAGACATGGGCCCGCATTTGGAATATACCACATGTACTCATGGATGAAGCCATCCTCCCCAACAGGAGGCTGAGGCTGAATTACCCTGCAGCAGACCCTCAGTGATGGTGTGTGGACGAGGACCCACTGGGTCTGGACCAGCCCTGAAAGGGCAGAGCAGAGCTGGGCATCAGTGGAATCCCCATGGGCAGGCTGGGGGAAGCAGCTCCCCAACCCAGGTGCACTGGATGCTGTGCCAGGCAGGAACACAGGGGCTCAAGGACACTGCAGCCTGGTGGGCTTAGCTGCTGGCCACTGCTAACAGGAACAGAGTTCACTCATTTAAAACTCATTCAGGTATCTCTGTACTCACCATGCTCTCTTTGGGACTCCAAAGCCAGCACACTGTTGGTAACATGCAGCTGTGCTAAGGCAGTGGCAGACCCAGGCTGTAAGTGAGGTAAGAAGTGCAGGAAGGTGTTATCTTACATTGTAACAGCTGATATATTGGAAGAACTGGGCAAACTCTGGCCCAGAAAGGGTTTGGATACCCTACAACTTGTCTTTTTTGCAGTTGTGTTAATTTATCACCAAGGATGGAGCCTGCAGAGGCTGTGGAGAGCACACAGGGCTGGCATGGGACCTGCTTGGTGCTGCTTAGCTGCACTAAACTGAAATCAGTGTCACTGGGGCAGTAGAGCTCACTGTTCAGGCCACACAGTAATTAATAGGTGTCTTTTGAAACTTTTTCTCCTGTACATTGAAGGAAATATTCTCTGTCTTTTCCAGTACAGGAATTAGAAGCAGAAATTGAAGCCTGCTTCGTAGTAAAGCCCAGCTTCAGAACAAGCAAAAGCAAGTTGTTCTTCAGAGAGCAGATGGCCTTATGGGACTTCTTGCTGATGATGTTTTGCATGCTAAAAGTCTGCATGCATTCAGGAGGAAGCAGAAGTTCTTGGGAAAGGAACCTACAGAATACTGCTACATGCACACTGTAAACCATGTTTAGCTCAGGAAGCCCTGAGCTGAAAATGGTTAGAGGCTGGAGGATTATTGGATGTATCTGTTTTCTTCTTGCTTTTCTCTGCACACCCATTTATGATGCCCTTCAGAGACATGGTGCTGGGCTGGATGGACCTATGGCCAGGACCAGTATTGCCAGATTTGTGGTCTTTTAAAGCAAGCCACCCTGATCCAAGTCATCTTTACACCAGTATGACAGTGTCTGTACATTGGGACAAAAATAAATTACGTGGGACCCATGAAAAGGAAGAGCTGAAGGATGCAGGAATCTAAAACAAGAAGTGAGAAGAGAAGCCAGCTCCCAGGAGCAGCCATGCCACAGAAGGCAAAGTTTTCTCTAGATGATACCCTGGCCCTTACCTTTCTTCCCTGGGCCCTGATAAGGATAACTGCAGCTTACCAGCTCCTGGATCAAGATGGTCACAGTCCCCTCACCAGCCCATAAGCAAAGCCATCTTCAGGGACATAAAAATACAGAAAGAAAAGGAGCAATTCCATTTTGGCCCAGGGTCTCACCACTCCCACTCATCACAAGCAACCCTTTGCACTGGGCATTTTGTACATGTTTGTCTGGAGAACCTGCCCTGGGTGAAGGAGCAGAGGGGCACAGGTGTGTGAACTCCAGCCATACAGCTAATCCTCAGCCACAGACATGGGCAAAATAAAGTATCAGGCTTCTTTCTCTCTTTTTTTTTTCCATCTTTTGAAACTGGCAACAATAAGTATTTTCCACTTCTTCTGTTCCCTGTGTTGCTGCTGCTTCCACTGAGCTCTCCATAGCTGTGCACATGCCCCATTTGGAGACACTAAAGGAAGAATTGCTTGGCCAGCATCTCTCTGAGGATGTCTCTCCTGCCCAGGGAGGCTCAGCATGAGCACTGAAACTTCCTGGCCTGTTCCCAGGGGCAGGAAAGGCTCAGAAACAGGACTTTTACTGGGAATTACTGGTGGCCATGTTCGGCAGCAGCCCAAAGGTCCCAGCATGGGCACATTTGAAACACTTTGGCCTTTCAGGAAAGTCTAAGAATAACAGCGACTAAGTGTAAACCTGCATGTGGACATGTCCAAATACTGCTGGCAAATACTATCCAAATACTATGTCCAAATACTATCGTAGGAAGCCAGCAAATGTGTGTCTTGGTGTCAGAGTAGCACAGGTCTGTCCCTGCACCACAGTGAGTCTCACCAAGGACACCGAGCATGAGTGAAGCATGAAATCCAGGTGACAATAGGCATTCACAAGGAAGCATCCTCCTGGGGGCTGTTGACATTATTATTCCAGACCAAGAAGCAAATCCTGCATGTTAGTTACTTAGCAGATGAAGTTACCATGCCAACTCATATGCTACCTTTTTTTTTTTTAATTATTATTATTGCAAGAGTAGGCAGCGCTCCCTTGAGATTTCACAAAAGGGGAGGAAAAATGTCAAAGTGCCAAGAATATAATGGAATTTCTAGCCTCAACTCTATTTTCCATAGATCTGTTTTTCAGCTTACATCCTGCTTCTTCTCATGGCAGCAGCGAGGCTAAGCCAAGAGACTCTGAATGGTAATTTAGTGGCCAGCCCACGATATTGTGGTGCTTCACTCCAGTAATCCACAGTTCTCTACCCCCGCTTCACACAATATTCAGGGAACTAATGCAAGGAGCTGGTGCCAAATGATTGCACAGCCTTCCCCCAACCTCTCCTTGACTTCTCTGCATTTCTTTCTTTGTTCACTGTTTCTCTTTGCCTTCCCATCTGTCTTCCTCTGCTGAAAGGGTTTTTATTTCTGACAGCTATTTTCCTGGTTTTTTTTCTCTGTTGTCTTTACTTGTTTTCCTTCACAAAATGAATTATATTCCTGTCTCTTCCCCCTCCCTCAGTGCTCTCCATCATTTCTAGGGACCCCTAGCAGAGTGTGGACCGTCCAGGGGAGCAGATGTGGGCACCACCAGAGGGATGATGGGAAGCAGAGAATTAGCTGTCCATACCAGTAACAATTTCAAATATGCCCTAGTTCAGCCTGAACATGAGAAAGCCTTTGCCTAACAGACCTGATGTGTTAAATATTCCTGGAGGTAGAGCGAAAAGTCTCCCTAAATTTAGTGCACTTTTCTTTCTGTCTTGGGATTAAAAGCCACTCAATTCCAAGAAGCACGAGTGCTGTAGCCTCTCCCAGGGAAAATCCAGTGATGGAGGGTGTATGAAAGGAGAGGGGCTGCAGGGAGGAGGCTGGGGGCAGGATGTGACTGCCGCCTTCCTACACCTCTTTGGGAACCTGCGCAGGATTGGTGTGTTGAGGCACAACACGACTCCTGAGTGCCTACAAAAAGAAGTGGATTCAGCTGAGTGCAGCCGCTGCTGGCGGTGCCTGCTGGCACACTGGGAGTCCTTGGCACCGCGCTCCGCTGGATCAGCGCGGGAGCCACTCGTGCCCGGCGGCTGCTTGTGTCAACACTGCCGTGTGTTTGCCCGACACACGGCGGCGATGGGGAAGCATTGCTGGCAGGGGCTGTGCAGCTGCTGGGGGGACGTGGGAGGGGTCTTGGAACTCGCTCTTCTTGCAGCAGATGTGGGCAGGGTGACACCAATCAGCACTGTCAGGTCTTGGTCCAGACCTTACATCCCTTGTAAAAAGATGTTGAATCCAGGGTTCGCCTTCACCAAGAGTCAGCTCCAGCCCCAAAGAAGCAGAAGCACTGTAGCTGCACTAGTTTCACGCCCTATTTTCTTTAGGACCTCTATGTGAATCAGAAAAACAAGGCACAGACCTTTGTCCCAAGTAATGGTTCTTTCACCACTGGCCTTGCATGGCTTTATCCTGTTTATCTGTCCACAGTCCAGGTCAGTAAAGCTCAAGGATGTGATATGGGTTGTGACTCAGCAGCTGGCTTGTGACCAGAACCAAACAGGATGCATTAATTTGTCCTGGTCTACATGCATGGCCAAGTCCTGCTTTTTATCTTACTGAGAGACCTCAGCTATTGACCATTGTATTCAAATGCTGTCAGGTGCAGCGGCCATCCAGAGGTGCTCCTCAGTTGTTGATAGACAACACAGCAGGTAAATATGAATAATTACTGCAGTTCTAACTTTCTACAATGTATTCTGATGCTTGGCTTTTGAAAGTCAAATTTTACACGTCTATTTTACTTTTTCTGTTGCCGCTGGACTTGACAACATGTGGAAGCCTGACTCAGTGATCTGTAAAAGGACTTCCCAAAAGTGCCCAGTGTCTGGCAGCTGTGTTCCCACCAAAGCTGCTGGGCATGAGGAAAATCCATACTAATTTCATGCCGCCTGCTCCTTAAATATATAAAAAATTTGGAAGTATCAAGCTGAAGCAGAAGCAGTCCTTAGACTTTGGAGAGGTGGCTCACAGGGATGAGGACTATCCCCACGTATCAGTGCTGCAGAAGGCATGGAGAGGCTGAAGGCTGTGATTCAATAAATTACACTGGTTTACACATAATGGCCTGAGTCATGGCTTGTGGGGGAGATTTTTTCCATCTCAGTGCAGTGCCACAGCACCGTGGGTTGTACAAGGTGATGCAGTGTGTAGTAAATCTGAAGCCAAACTGCACTTGCATTGAGTAACTCAGAGCCCACAGCTGCAGCTTGAGTGGAGTGTGAATTGAGTGACAGAATATGATGGTGAAAAAAACAACAAAAGCCTAATAGGGAAGTTACAGAGAAACGAAGTAAGGAAAATAAAAAAGGCTCATTGGTTATATTCTTTCAATCTGATAAAAGTCAATAAGATATTAGAGACAAGTGTTTAATAGGTCACAGAAGAGGAGATGATTGACATTTCTCTGCAATGTGGTACAAAGATAATCACCACGAAGCCAAGTTTTCTAAACATCAGTCTAGCAGATGAGGCCAGAGAGGCAATTAAAAAGCAGGACACAAAATGTGCCATAGCCACAGAAGCGATACAAATTTGGCTTTGATGTTTTAGCAGGCTGGGGGAGATATTTGTTCTAGGATTTAAAATGTGATTTACTGTTCCCATTGCTATTTTGCAAACATAGAGAGAGAGGATATACACACCTTAGTGTCATCATCTCTCATCCTCATTCACACCTTCCAAGAAAATGTGTCTCAAACGGCTGATTAGAAAACAATGCAGAAGAGTCAATGCCCTTGGAATCTGGTTAATTCAAACACATCTATGTTTGCTGTTCTGGAGAACTGCTAGATATGGACCAAAATCCAAATTCCTGCATGAGAGAGGACTGAAGCCTGACTGAGCAAAGCTCTGTGGTTCCAGCCAGGCACTGCCCTGAGAGGATGGTGCCAGTGTCCCTTTTGGAGCCAACAAAGTAGTCCCTGGTGCAAGGCCAGGCAGCAACTTTGTACATATCTGGGTGAGGGTACAGCTTCCAAGGTGTGCTTGCATAATGGGGGCATCAAAGAGGACACCAGGCATCACCGGCCACCTCCTGCTGGCCAGTTCTAACCATAGAATGAAAATAAAAAGTGGAGAGGAGCAGGAAAGATCACGCAAGATTTCATGTCAAACACTTAAAAAGAACCAAAACAAAACAACAAAACAAAACAAAACATTGAAAACTTTAAAATTTAGTTGAATCATAAATTGATTTCTCCCTTTCACCCATCAGATTCCTCAGTGTGGCTGCTGGTCTGGGAAATCAGGCAAGAGGGATGTCCCTGGGCATGGCACCAGGCTGGCACAGGCGCTGCAGCTCCCTCTGGGACTGCCCAGCTCCAAGGTGTCCATCTGCATGGCCGAGGCAGAGCTCTGCAGTGCTGCTCAGTGCGTGGGATGAGTGTTTGAAGCAGCTGGGTGCTCAGGAAG
Organism: Chloebia gouldiae; assembly: GCA_003676055.1. Classification (NCBI taxonomy): domain Eukaryota; kingdom Metazoa; phylum Chordata; class Aves; order Passeriformes; family Passeridae; genus Chloebia; species Chloebia gouldiae. The sequence goes on along the minus strand of QUSF01000004.1, from coordinate 5,105,068 downwards.
GAGCTGCTGCTTCCCTGCAGGGAGAAAGGAAAAAGTCTCCCTCTGGGAAGGGATGTTGCTGACAGCCACCAGGAGCCAGGAACTCATGTGGGGCTCCATCAAAACAGACAGAGAGCTCAACTCACTCCCCTCTGATGAGCTCAAAATTATTTTTTAAATTATTCTTTCTTTCCTGTGGTGGCAGTGGAAAAGCCATGTACCACTGGCAGCATTGAGAAGCAGCCAAGAGTCCCAGGCTCTGGGCTGGGGACTCCACCCCTGGGGTGGTATGGGTGCTGGGACACAGGCAAACTGCAGGGCTGGCTCCAGGACACTGCCCAGACAGTGGGAACGGAGCTCCCTGGAGAGCCCAGCTCCGTGGTGGCACAGCTGTGGGGGCTGCATTGACACAGCACTGAGAGCTCCATCCATCTTCCAGCTTTCCACTCACACCAGGCTTTCCAGCACACCCTCGGCTCTGCAGAGGAGAGTTTGGCTCAGTCCTAGGAGGGATGGGAAGTTTTCTGGAATTTTCTGCATACCAAGGCCGTGCTGTGACTTGTAGGGCATCTCATGTCCTCAAAACAGTGTCAGTAGCATTAGGTCAAATTAAACTACATCTGGTGGTGAAAGAGGAGAGAAGTTGGCAGGGTTTGCCTAGCTGGGAGGTGGTGCAGATGATGCCGATTTCTCAATCTCAGCTGTGCCACAGTGTGTTTGATGCCACAGGAACCTCACAAACATTGCCTGGAAGTATTTTCTCTGGGCTTGGGGATAAAGTCATGGCTGTGTTGCCTTGAAGTTTGACCCCACCTCAGCAGATGGGTACAGAGTGGTCCAAGGCACTGTTGGGCATGAGGACTAGGAGAGCAGTAGGGTTTGGGCTATCAGGGCCCTGAGGAATGTGGGTCTCTGCAACCTCTACCTTTTACTCTTGTGCCTCTGCAAGCACTGGATTTCATCCCTTTTCCACAGAGAAAAGTTGAATCTTAAGTTTGTATCGTGGTTTGCTTCTATTCCTGCAAGATTTGTTGGGCAAAGTCAGACTGACTTTCAGTGACTTTCAGATGCAGAAGCAGAAGATGTCTCATGAACACTATACAGAGAGTAAAAGAAAAAAATATTTTGTGCTTTAATCCTCACCCTGCTGGCACTAGAGCATTGCAGAAGGAAAGAAGCAGAGAGAAACACTACAGGAGGGTGAAATTCACAAGAGTTGGAATGAAGGGAGATGGGATATCGTGGGGTCCTTTGCTGTCCCCTGCATAGACACACATGTGTGAACACAGCCCTCTCTCTGAAAGCACATGCAGACAGGTTGCAACTACACCATGCATTTGTGTGATGTAGTGGCACGTGGAGGTAGGGAAAAACTGTAAATCTGAAGCCTTTGTTTCCCAAGTTGGAAGAAAGTCGGTTTTGTCTCCCCAGGTCCAACAATGCCTCGCTGATTTTTGATGCTGGAGCAGATAGAGGCAATTAAGCAGGTCTTTTGCTTTCAGGTTCTGGCTCCAGTGTTGCGAGGTTTTTGCAAGAGCACTCGGGAGCCGGGACACCCACACATCGCGGTGGGAGCTGTGCCCTCCCAGAGGCACGAACCCCGTGGCGGAGGGAAGCGCACACCCGGCAGCTTCTCCTGCTTTCACCCCGGATAAAGCCCAGCCTCCCGCTGACACACACAGTCAGCCCAGCACTGCGGAATTACATCCGCTCCACTTGCCTTCTTGTGTTCTCCCCTGGGGAAATGGGATGTATAGGCGTTCTTATAGGGCCAGGCGGCGCGGCAAGCCGGTCGGGAAGGGCGCCTGGGTGGGCTCGGTGTGACAGCCTGCGCCACCTGCGGGGCTCCGCGGCGGGGCCGTCGCTGCCGCCGGCTCCCGGTGCCGCTCCCGGCGCCGCTGCGGGGCAAAGGCCGGCACGGCCGGGATGTGGAGGCGGGGCCGGCTGAGCGCTTTGCGGCGTGTTCGGCACGGCAGCGATGCCGGAGGAGCCGGGCTGCTGCTGCCCAGCGAGAGCAGATGCGCGGGAGCCCGTGGGCGAAGGGTGGCCGTGAAGCGCGGCGAGGCAGGGCAGTGCTGGTGGCCGCGCTCCGCACAAGCAGCCAGCCCCTGTTTGGCAGCAGGGTGGCCCATGGCCCCGAAGAGCCAGTCCCCACGGGGGTGCCTGCACACGAGTGGGCTTCCCCTGTGCCCCTGCAGCTGCAACTCGATGGAGACAGGGCATCTGGCTGGCAGCCTCTCCAGAGGCACGTGTGCTGCCATACGCTGCCCTTCTACCATTTCTGCGGAGCCACAAGGACGGGGGACAGTCTGCCAGCACATACGAGCAGTGCTCAGTGTTCCTGTCACTGCTTTAAACCAAACAAGACCCTACAAAAAAGATGTTTTTTGCAGCAGCACCTGCTATGCTGCTGCAATTAGGGCTCCATTATAGACCCCCCACACCAAAATGTTTTAAAACATAGCTATATAAATCCCCTAGGACTGGGAAAGAAAAACACTGCCAGTGAGTTGGCCGACTTGAAAGGACAAGCAGGATTGACACCTGTCAAGGCCGAGTGCTTTCGGGCTACTCAAATTATACAACTGCATCACTTGACTGCCACGAGGACATGCAGTTTCCCACCTATCTCCTTGGCAGCAGCCCACAGTCCTGCTGTTCCAGGGGATTCTGGCACTGTTTTCTACTGGTCTCCAGTTTTCCATACAGATTATGCATTTATTAAAATAAAGGACAAGCTCCTAGGACTGGTTTACAATAGCGTTATTAGACAGATTCCAGTCAGCCAGAAGAGGTGCCAGTGTTTTGCAGCAGCAGGAGCAAGGGTTTGCAAACACTCTAATAACTGGTTAGGAGCTACTGCCTTTGTTGGCTTAATAACCAGCTATGGCTTAACCAGTTCATTCTGAACAAAATGACATCATGATTTCTGCACCAACTGGTTCCACCCACCCCACCATTACACAGATATAATGCCCAGCTCTTTGCATATGATAGGAAAGATTCTGAGGGTAAGACTGATGGACTGCACATGAAATAGTCTGGAGAAAATCAACCAAAAAGAGTGTCTGGGCTCTAATGCTCACCCTGAGCATGGCTGGGTTATAAAAAGCTTCAGCTGCCTCACAGAGATGAGGCCCCTCTGCCATCACTGACCACCCACTCTCATAGGGGCAGCTCCTTAAGTGAATTATCTCTGCAATAATGAACCCCTGCAAGCATTCATTAGCACAATAGATTTGAGCAGTTTCAGGAGATTTTATGGGTTTTGGGTTTATGGAGTCATTGATATGTGAATTAAGCACTGACTGATTGATAGTAACTCTTCAAAAGGAGTCATTATAATCTCTATAGAAATATAGTGATTACAGTGACAACATCTTAAATGCAACTTCAAAAACACTCATCTTAAAAAGAAATGGTACAGAAGTATATGTTTAAATAAAGCACTAGTTCTCAGTTTTTCCCATCTGCCAAAGGTAAAGAAAATTCAGATTTCCAGAGATCAGGCTTCATCCAGTGAGATGTTCAGTAGAAGCTGCTTCTCCCTTCCCTGGGGCATTGCTGTGGGCACCAAAGCTCACATGGGTGTGGGCAGTAAAAAGGTGTGATACAAGAACCCTTCAGCACTGGAAGAAACCCAGGGACTCAAAGTGTTATTCAGATAAGAACCAACCTGCACCTCTCCTCCCTCTATCAAACCAAGCCTGGGGTTAACCTGGAGAAAGTTCAGCCAGGAAAAGGCCAAAGAGGTTTCTCCCAAGGCTCCATTGATTTCTCTCAAAGTCTCCTTGTGCTTTAGAATGTCCTGCAGCAATGTGGCAAACAAATGCTAACCTGGCTTTGATAAAATTATTGAGCACTATAGAGTGGAAATTTTGGTGCAGTAAAGCAAAACCCCACAAAGGAGAAGCACAAGCTCCTGCTTTATGCAACAACCTCCCCGTCATCTGCAGCAGAGGCAGTGCTGAGCTCCCAGCTCAGTCCTTGGCCTCAATGACACATTTTCAACAGACAGCTAGCTGTGGTGACAGGCACAGCAGGCAGGTGCCTTGGCTCCAGAAGTGGTCTGCTCTTAGTCACCTAATTTAAATGACAGAGTAGTCTAACTTTTCTTGAATTGCTCAGCAGGACTTTATTCCTGCTCAAAGGCTGCTATCCACTGGGAACATTCAGCCCTAGCCAGCTCCAAGGGGAAATTCTCACTGTTGAGTTCAATGCCCCATCTCCAGGAGATGGGGCCGGTTACCCCCTGCTCTTTTGGACATCAGACTCCATTGCACTGAAGCCAGTGGAGTCACAGCACAGTGAAAAGCTGTGACAGCAGGCTGGGGTTTTGGCAAAGCATAGGGTGAAGTAAGAGCAGAAGCACAATCACAGATAATCCACTGCCAGTGTCATGCACAAAGCTTCTGCTCTTTGAGTTCTGGTTTGGCAGCTCCTGTGATGAGAGGGGTGAAGGCACCCTGCTCAGTAGGACACAGCAGCCTCCTGCTGAAGCCAATGAGCTGTGACATTTCAGTCTCGAGGCTGAGCTGATGGACTCTACCCTGGCCTTGCTGATGCCCACTGCAAACCAATGGGCTATGGAGTGCACAACCTGCACAGCCAGCTATTAGCCACTACCATCCATCTACTCAGCAGCTCACAGCAATCACAAACAAGCAGAAGGAAATGCTCAGCCAGCTGAACATCCCTAGGAGCAGAGCTGCTGCCAGGCTGGGGGAGCACACAGGCACTGCCCTGGCCCTGGCTGCACCATGCAGCTCTGGGGCCAGTGGGGGCTGGTCTGTGCCTGCTGGCAAAATGTGCTTGTAGGGCTGTTGCAGCAAGAATCAGGAGAGTAGTGAAGCCTCTCTCCCAGCCCTGCCAGTCCTGTTGGGCACACATGAGTCCTGGCATGCTTCAGCACAGCTGGCATAGCACATGGGGCTGGTGGCTTGATGAAGGTGTTAAAACAATTTCACTTCAAAAGAAGAAAACCAGTATGAGAGATCCTGCTTGAACAGGCCTGTTCCAGACCTTTTGTAGGAGAGGAAGGAAAACTTTGATGTCTCCTTCAAAAACACCTAGAATGTACTTCCACAGCAGTGGCAGCCCTCATGGAAAATCTTCCTGGGCTACCTTTCTGCAACAAAAAGAGCACTTGTGAGTTTGTTCCCTGGTGTGATATATACTAGTTCAAGTGGTCTCCTCCCATGGCTACACAGGAACAGTGTAGGGAATTATCCTTAGGTCTGGACCACATCCTCCCCCAGATGTGGTAACACTCTTGTGTTTTGCAGAAAGGCACCTTCCAAGTTCTCCCACTCAAACCTGGAGGCCAGCATCCCTTCTGTAAAAGCCAGCCTCTAAATTACAACCTGCTTCTTTCCTGCAAATGGACTTTTCAGCTTAAGGCTCAAAGCTCCCTCAACCTAAAAGCAGAAAGAAAAATATTTTAGGTGAAACAATATCTCTCATTTCCCTGCAAACCACCCCTCAGGAGGAAATGGCTGCACAGGCATGTGCAGCCTCTGAGCATGTCTTTGCCTCATCCATCATTGCCAATGCTGTTAAAAATATCAAGCCTCGCTGCTGCAATAAATCTCTGCAGCTCTGGGGTCTCCTCCACCCACACAGGGTGAGATTTCAAGTGAAACCTGCAGAAAGGGAGTGGGTCACAGCATGCCTCACCAGGGCTGTGCCAGTTGGGTTGCTGAGGCTGTGAGGGGGCATGTGGTGCAGCTTTCTGAATGTGCACCGTAGCAGTATTCTCCTGGAGCCTCAGCAGTATGCTTTTCTCCTGGTCTTTGGAGCTGATGAAAACCTGTGGAGGGAATTGCAAACACTCTCTGTGCCCCTCACCTCTGCCAAGGAGCACTGCACCTCTGGAGTCCTACACCGTTCCACAGGTGTTATTGCAGGAAAAGAAATAAGAAAGAAGAAAACAAATATGAGCAAAAGACACAGAGAAGAGATGAGGGATCAAACAAACCCCAAACCAAAGGGTCAAAAGGCAAAGCAGCAATTGAAAGCCTCACAGAGGTTTGTGGGTGCAGGGCATTAGGGAGCCCAGTAGGGAGCTGTTAGACAGCAACACCCCTGCAGATTTTAATGCACCTACAATTTAACAGAACACTTTGCAAAAGCAGTAATTGAAGAAAAATGGAAACCAACAGCAAAACCTAGTACATTTTTCATTTCCTATGACCTTCTGTGGACAGACACCTAGAAACAGCATTTCCAGGAACAGGAGCATTCCTTGAGAGCTGCTGCCAGGAGAGAGCACCAGAAAGCTTTCTAGGGAAAGAGGTGACCTAGAAGATTCAGAGCTCCCTCAGGATTCTGTTTGACATCCCAGCAGGCCCTGGTGTTATCTGTGTCTTGGGGTAGTTGACAGCCCCCAGAGAGGCCCAGATCAGACCCCATCCATGCTGGACCTGCTGCCTGCTCTGGCAGCACGCCTGTCACTGTGAGTCTGTCTGTAAAAACCAACACTATGTAAATATTTTGTGGATGAGGCAATTAAAACCTGGATGGAAAGAGGTTTAATTGGACTTTATGTCCAAAGGGGCTTTCCACCCCTCAACCTGTGTCTGAATAAATAGCTCATTCCTTTGTTCACATTGTCAGCCTGCCAGGTGGCAGAAGCATTACCAGTAATGGTTTTCCCCAGTACAGCAGGGCAGTGTCTGGCTTACACATGACTTTGAAGAACCCAAGGACAGAAAGCTCAGCACTGCCTGGCTGAAGGAGGTTTCAGGCAGGACTCCCCCTGCACCATGGGGCAGCCACAAACATACTCTGCCCAGCCCCATCTCACCATCACAGCAATTTCACACCAAGTCCACGCTGCCACACTTCTCTGTTTAATATGATCATAATTATTCCCATCCCACACACTTTCCATCTCCTGGACACACAGTCTCTCCCAGAGGTAGAGGAGGCCATTATCCTCCATTCTCTCCCTCTGTTCTCCTTTGCACAGCACAAAGTCCAAATGTCATTTATTGCACCTATCCATCACTAATCCCTTTAATGTCCCTTATCACACTGACAGGTGACATGCTGGCAGGCTCCTAAAGCAAAGAAGTGCACGCTGCCCATGGCATGATGGCACCTCCTGATTTACCCCTCTTGCTTTACATCAGGACCTTGGACACCTGGCAGGCTGACTTTTCTCTATCTGGCACTGAAGGAGCCCCAGGTTAAAATCATTTTACACAAAAAACCAAGTGACTATGTTTAATGTTATTTAAACCTTCAAGGCCCCTTTTTTCATGCTCTTTTGCTTTGAGTTTCCTCTGTGGTTCCAATTGCTCTGAGAATGCAGGGATCCAGGGCTAACAACCCCATGGAAATAAGTGCCCACAGGGCAAAGTGAGCATGTGAATATATATAAATATTTAACTAGGGGACACATTACTCCCTGTCCCTCACCCACGTCTGGCAATCATTACTGGGACCAAGCTACCTGTGACCTGCAGAAACAGGGCAAAAGAAGGTGAAATGAAGCTCTGGGGCTGCTTTTGAATCCCCCTACCCAAATAATGTGGGGCTTCAGCCCATCAGGACAGAACTTCACCCTGAAATCCTCCTTCCCTTCATTGCCCCATGCCATCTCAAGGCAGCTGCTCCCTCCACGACAGTACTTCTGGTTTGAGGCCCCATCTCTATTTGTAGGGTAATAATTAACCTAGATTTCCCCCCCCCACACCTCTTTTTTAAATGCTCAGACGTAGTGAAAGTGAAAGAGTGCTGAGTCTTTTCCAGAGATCAAACAAGTAAAGGTGCTGGAGCTCTTGGGCAGGAGCAGACAGGTCTTTTTTTTCCACTTTTAACAGCCTTTTTCAGAGGGTAAAGGAGGATGGAGAGCAGCACCATTCCCAGAGGGAGCCCCTCAGCCAGCACATGGTGAGGGATGGTGCCCTACTCAGCTGAGGTGGGTGAGCTGGCCCAGAGCTCTGTCCTGCAGAGCTGCTCACCGCCCCTGCATCTGCACTGGATTTCCTGCGGCACGGAGCTGCTCCCAGCTTCTGTGGATCACCCCTGTGCTATCCCAGCTTGCTGTGGAGGGGATCACTTCTGTCACTACTGGGGTATGTATTCCTTTCCTTCCTCATGGGATCACACCTTTTATTCCTTTTCCCCTGGCTCTCTCCACCATGTCGGTCACGCCTTTGACATTGCTGCTGCTCTGCTGTCTGCAGAACCCTCATGCAGAGTCTGAGCTGAGATCTCAGCCTCCTTTCACTGAAATCCCTGGGCAGTGGGGTGCCCTCCTCTCCCTCCCACCCTCTGTCTGGGCTGTGATGGGTGAGCTCCTAAGCAAGGCAGTGAATGGTTAAATACTCCCTCCCGTGAGAGTGTGTGAGGCAGGGTCTGAGCAGCTCAGCAAACCCATTGGAAGATGTCATCCCTGCACTTCACAGCCTGTGAAATAACCATGCACAAAGGAGCAAAACTCTGACTGAGGAAGGATGAGATCTATTTCCAGAGTCCCAACATGTCTATTGACTGCAATTATTTTTCAATCCCTGGCTTCTGCAGGCTGGACAGACCCAAGACAGGCAGTTCTTGTGTCACCTCAAGCAATAGCTGTTTCTATTCATTTGAACTGTTCACTCAGCTGCCTTAAGCCTGCTCTGGAGAAATGGCATTTTCCATCCTCAGGACACTGCAATGTCCGATAGCTCTGTGAATGGGCTGTATCAGCTGGTGGTCTGATGGGAGCCCTTTGCAAGGAAGGGAAGGCAAAACCTCTCTCTTCCCTCTTCCCAAACATCTGGGCAGCCCGCAGGGTGGACAGAGGGGAGTTTGTCTGCAGTAGGGCAGGAGCTGAGCAAGGAGCTGAGCAAGTGCAGAGGCTGCTGTCAGCCCAGCAGCACTGACAGGAGCACTTCTGCTAAAACCTGGAATCTCCTGCAGCATCCCCTGCGGCTTGTGCAGAATTTGTTTGACCCTGGAGATACCCATCCTTGGCATACTGGAATGCAGTGCTCTGAGGCAGCATGAGTGATGTGAACCCTTCCTGCCTTGTACTGCCTCCTGTGCTGTAACCATGACAATTCAGAGTGCAAAGACAGCTGTGGCTTTGGTGGAAGGGGCTACAGCAGAGTTCAGCCACCTGCTGGGAATCACTCACCCCTGGCCCACCTCCAGCAGCAGCAGCTCAGGGTTTGAGCAGGGCAGAAGTAGCAACAAAACCCAAAGATGCCATATTCACATCAGAAAGTGGAAACAACCCAGTGAGATTCAGGAAGATTATTATTCCTGCCTGGCTGGAAATCCACTTAGAAGAATGAAAAGTAAAACCATATCTGGTTACCCACTGAAACGGTATGTTTACATAGGTTTCAGCATCTCTGATATCTCATGATTCCTCGGTGCTGGAGAAATAATTGCCACTGTTTTATGGAGTTAAGTGAAGCTTTCCAGAGCACCAGAGGCAGGACAGCATCCGCTGTCTGTGGGTAGAGAGATTGTTGCAGCAGCTACAGGCTGCAACATCTTGCTCTGTCTTTGTATGTAGGCAGAGGAAAGGAATGGGTCAGATTTTCAGTCCAGGACCGACTTTGGAGACACAGTAATACCCTGTTAAGGACATCTCTAATTCTGCTGTTTTATGCATTTCAGTGATTGCCATCAACCTGTTTGGTAAACCTCCTGTTGAAAGACCAGATAAATAGATATATGGAGTTAGATACAAGGAGTGTGACCTCAGAACCAGCTTCTCCACTGAACAGTCCAGGGGAAGAAAAGATGGAGGTCACTTCTGAACTGAGCAGCTCAGATGTGCAGAGCAGGGACAGTGGGTTCTTTGAAAGAAGTATTAAAACAATGTTAAGCATCCGGAAATCAAAACGAAGTCTGAAAAAAGAGAGAGGGAAGGAAGATACAGGCACTTGGAATGCAAAAAGACTTCTGCAAACACTCAGGAGCTACGAGGAGAACAAACCCATGATCTGTAATAGCGTGGAGAAGGCTGGTGAAATATGTGAGCCTATTGAAGCAAAACCTCTTTCAGGTAAGACACAAAAGCACCAGCCCCATGTTCCTGTCAGGATAAATGTGACATTAATATACAGTGTGCAAGGCTTGGGCCCAACAGAGGTGCTATAGAACTGGGCACCCCTTGCATGGACTGGCTGGGTGTTACCTGGCCCAGCCTGGGCAAGACTCTGTCACTGAACATGCTGCTCTGTGGCCTCCTCTGTGTTAGTTTAGCCATATCAGCAGCCAACCTATCAACCTGTCAGTGTGATACTGCCCATCACACAAATCAGTCATGAAGCTGCTGAGCACATTTGGGAACTGCTGGCCTGACAATACTTACAAGGGCAGTGTGCTATTGCGTGCATTGCTGTCCTGGACAATTTCTGCTCTTCAGCTCTCAGACTGATGGTCCTCCAACTGTGCTCTGTAGGGTGCTGCAAGGCCTAGAGGGAAAAAAATATGGTTTGGCTATGATTTGACTTGGAAGCTCCACTTCGCTTCCTAATCTTAGAGACTGCCTTGCAAAGAGACTCCCACAGATATTTTGCTCTCTTGCATTGACTTTCCACCTGTCCTCACAACAGCAGTGTTGCAAGTATTTGCTTTTTATCTTCCTCAGGCTGGTTACTCTCATGTGTTTTGTCAGAATTTTATAGATAGGTCTCAGACAAATTATAACAATTTCCTTTAGCACAGCTCTCACCTTCCCCCAGGTGTGAGCAGACTGCCATGACTTTGCTAATGGTTTGAGCACTGCTGTCCTCCACCTTCTCAAGGCAGAGGAGCTACAATGCATTTACCTGGAGACAGACTGAGGTGAAACATGACTTAGCCTTTCCTCAGCCTAAATCTCTTGGTGTAGGCATAGGGTGCCACAGTACCCTAGGGATCAGATACATGGGCTGACACTGCCTCACTGCTGTAATGCTCTACTGTGCTGGGAAGTGATTTACTGCTTTACATTTATACATTGTGGATCTGAGCCAATCTTATAAACTTTGCTAGTCAGATCTCCAAGGCTCAGAGATGAGGAGTAGCAGAAAATGTTACCACAAGCTTTCTGATCTCCAGAAATAAATGAGCTGAGAAATGGCACGAGTAAGGCCCATTCTCTGCCCAGTAGCTTGTGTTTGGCCTGGACTAGAGCAGCTCTGCCAGAAACACATCCCATCCTGAGATAATATGGCAAGTGGTGGAGATTCCACCATGTGCACTATTAAGCTGCATAATAGTTAATTGCCTTTCAATTGTCTTCCTTCAACCACCAGCTGGCTGATCTTGTATTGCTGAATTAAAGATCCATTTAGCACCAACATCACCTCCCTGAATAATTATCCTAGATGGTGATTAAATGGTGTTTTCTCACTTTGATAAACAGAACAGAATGTATTTCTCTAGTCTCTCACTGCAAGCATTTGTGTAAACACAGGTTTTATATTAATTTATCTAGAAGAGACTAAGTTAATTGGTAGAATTTCCCTCCTTTCTGAGTGCAGAAGCAACTGTAGCACCATATAGGCACTCAAAGATCTATGTTTTCTGTGATGCATCAATAGTTCGGTTATTTGGCATATTTCTGTCTTCATGCAGATACTCTTATGCTACAAAGATTACTTGGTACATATGGCATAAAACCTGTGTGCAGACAAGCCTAAAGGCAGAAATGATGTGCTATGAACCAGTCCTTCTTTGAGTGCTCTCCAATTTTTCTGTATCATTTTGTATGTGTATGTCACAGAAGCAGTGGCCACACATGCCCAAGAGATACCCTTTCCCTTCTCTTTAGTATTTTTCTTTTGCCCAGTGTCAGAGTGGGATCTCCTGTTCAAGCATCTGTTAGGGAGATGGAGAGGGTGAGAGCTCCCTGGGGTCTCTCAAAAGCTAACAGTGCTCTTGGATCTCCTCAGCACGTGGCAAATACATCTTATCTTACTGGCAAATAAGCAGTGATTCTTGCATGAGCAAGACTTTGCAAAACAATTGGGAAACTCAGTAGACCTCAATTTGCAGCAATTGCTTTCCCACTGTTTTCCTCTCCTGTGTCAAACAGGAGCTGGAGAGATCAGGGAGGCCCAGGGTCAGTCTCAGAGGCACTGCTGGTACCTGACTACACTGAGCTGCCCCCTGCAAGCCTCCCTGTCAGGCATCTTGTCCTGTTACCAACCTGTCAATAGCCTAATGCCTGCTTTGTCCCAATCCCTTTCCCCTGTTTCTGCAGTAATGGAAATCAATGAACTTATTCAGAAAAGACAACTTTTGGAAGCATTTGCAAGTATCAAGTTAATGGAAGATGAGACTATCTCTGAACGGGATTCTGAGAAATACAGCGATAACCCCCAGGAGCTTGTACGGAAATCCAAGGATGTGGATTTGCTTTACAGCTCCATCGCAAATGCAATCAAGTCCATAGTGGAGGGAACACTGGAGGATCCCACTTTACAGCATACCATGCTGACCTCCATGGTGACTTTAATTGCCCTTGAAGAAGCAGCTCATTCCAGCACAGACAATGCTGCTCGTCCTGGGTCAGATTTGCTTGGGAGGCCCAGAAAGTGGAGGGAGCAATGGAGGGAAGCTGTCAATGAGAGTGCAAGAAAAAGAGTCCTGAAGGCACCCATGGCATCAAGGGAAGAAGCAACTTCTTGGCTTGATCTCCACTTATATTTCCTCCAGGAACACCTGAGGGAAGATTTACTGAAAATTAAGTCATCAGTAAAAAAATGCTATCCAGAGGAGTACCAGGTGTGTGACACATATGTGGAAGCTTTTCACAATGCCATTGCCTCACATTTGCAAGAACTCTCCCAGGGACCACTGGATTTCCACGAGCTCTACACCTTGCTTGACTGGGTGGCCAACACCTACCAGAGGTGAGCTGCTGTGTTTGCCACAATGGTTCTGCCTCCTTCAGGGAGCCATGGGGCTCTGGGGTACTCCAAAAGCACCAGGCCATTCTCAGTTTTCCAAGCAAGCAAGCAAGATGCAGTGACTACAGTGGAGCCAGATAGCAAATCTATTAATAGGTGGGGACAAAGGTCTGTGGATAAAGAACTTGCTGCTTTTTACAGATCTACATCACCCTATTTCCCCCTCCCTCTCCCACTTGCTGCTCCTACATGCCAGGAAGCTGCTCCCTGCATTTATTTTGCAAGATCCAACAGCTGTTCAGTGACTTTTCCAGGCACAGGCAGGGGCCTGTGGGGGAGATCTTCTTCCTGTTTAATTAAAAATGTGATGCATTTGGAAATTAACCCCCATGCATGAGGTCAGAGTCCCTAAAAGAGGAGTCAAGACATCATTAGGGGTAATCAGACACAAGGAAACAAAGGCTCTGTCTCAGATGTGTCTGTTGGTTGAATGGGAGAGGTTTAAGACATAGTTCCTTGCAGTTCAGGGGTCTGTAAAATAAGCATGTGAAAACAGTCCTATCAAAGCGAAATTGTGTCTGTCCTGGTAGCTGGCCTTCAGGTATGGCCTGAACCAGATGTTCAAGGAAGGGAGAAACACAAACCCATTGGCAGCCCTCAAATAAAACAAGGAAGATGCCAGAAGCATCAGCATTGAGCCAAGCAGTGGGTCAAAATTGTGAGAAAGAAGGCAGTGACAGAGCAGGGCAAGCAGCAGCACACTGTTGCCCCAAACATCCCTAGCCTGGGGTAGCTTTTGGGTAAGAAACATTTCCATTGCAGGTGGTCTTTGTTTTGAACAGCCCTCAAGAGGTTTCTTCTGTGAACTTAACCCAGTTGCTCTTAAAACCCCACCTAGAGTGTGGTGACAATAATGATGTATGTAACCTCCTCCGCCTCACAAATCCCTGCATATCTCATCTGAAGGGAAATTCCTGCATGGCCCCACCCTGGCAGGAGAGCAAGGAAAGAAATGAGCTTCAGCAGCCAGGTTCTGTACCAAAGAAAAGTGCTCCTGCCATATTTCTCTAAATTGCTGTGAAAGGGTTTATTGAGAGTTTGCAGTTGTTTTGGGCATTGTTTGCAATGACTTGGCTGTTCTGGGCCATTTCTATTTGATTTTCCCATTCAAAAATACTTAATTGTGTCTTGGAATAAATAATCAAAAAGGAAGATATTGAATGACCCAAACTCATGATTGATGTTACAATTCAAACAAATGAAAAAAAAAAAAACGTGGGAATAAGCCCCTTGAATATACATTTGTCCTTTCAGTGGTGGAGAGTTCATATTTAAATCTGTGTTCTCCTTTAGAATAAGCAGCAGGTTCTGGCAGCAGCTGGGTTGTGCAATGCTCCACGTGTGGAGATGTTCCTCTCTGGGAAATCTGAACCATGACCATGGAAGTATTGACTCCAGGACATCAGCAGGCTGAACTTAGTTAATGCTGAGCAGCCACTCTGCAGCAGCCTGACCTTGTACATTACAGTCCTCACTTGTATCTGAACCTAACTGTGGGTGCAGTGCTGGTGTGGCAATGGGAACCCTTTTTGGTGGCTGAGCAAATATGCAGCCTGTGTGTAGGACATTGCAGCCGTGTTCCTTGATTAACAAGAAGACAAAACTTAGGCCCCACCTTCATCAAGGGCATGAATTTTCTTTTTTCTCTTTTCCACCTTCACTGTCCTGCAAGATGCGGTGCCTCCTCAGTTTGTGGCAGGTTGCAGGAGTAGCACATTCAATTGTACGGGCTAATAACATTTTTCTTGCCCCAGAGAGAGGAACACAGACACTCCCTCCCTTCCCCTGCTTCTGTGCTAATCAGCTGGCCTGATTACATGTCAGTCCAGAGGAAAGAGAGCAGCAAAGTCTCGTGTCAGCTGAGCCTTTTGGAGTCAGACTCTGTAGCTGCACATCACCCACCACTTCCATCTGCAGGGGAACATGGCTTGTGTCCCAGGCAAGGGAGTGCCTTCCACGTCCTGCCACCTCCCCTGGATCAGGATAACGCACAGAGACAAATCACAGGCTGACACGAGCTGTGATATGGCACTGCAGAGGAGGCAGGGAGATGGGCTAACTCCAAAGCAACACGCTACTACAGGAATTACCCTGAAAGGCATTTTGCAAGCTTCTAGTCAAATGAATCAGCTTCACGTTGTTTATTTTAAAAAGTAAATTCTCATAGCACTTTTCATGTCCAAACAACTCAGAAGTCTCATGATTTCTGAAGTGGGCTGGAATCTTAGATCATTTTGGGTTTGAATAATTAGGATTTTGAATAGAAAGAAAAGATTTTCTTGTTAAACCTTGAAAACAAGCAGCACAATTTAAGCTTTAAGTATGTTTCTCATGGCTTAGTAATTATGTAGCTCATGCTGCATGAATATTCCATCAGTTTATTCACACTCTGAGGCATTATAATTTTTTCATTTAATTCTTTCCAGTGAACTCTTTCTGGGTCATCCTCAGCTCAAACCAGAGGTTAAGACAGAAAATCTGTCCTTGCTGTTAACACCAGCTGATTGGGATAAACTGAAAAATGACTACATTGCTTCTGCAAAGGTGAGAGTTTTGACCTAGTCCCCACATGCCCCCCAGGGAAATTACAGGAGCCCTAGCCTCCCAGACAGAGGTCTTGGATGACTACCTTGTGGTTTCCAGCCCCACCACGTGCTGAGTCCTACTGGCCCCACACAGAGTAGCCTGTACTCTAAAGCAAAAAATTCCTGAGTACCACCTTGGGGACCCAAGCAGAGCCAACAGGACTGTACCAGACCCACTCAGTATGGCAGACACTTACTGAAAGGTCCTCACTGGGCTTCAGCAGATTGTACACATTGCAAAGTCAGGGGCAAAGACATTTTAGCAGCTACTGTCCCTGTGTGGGATCTCCTCCGATCCCAGCCCAGCCCAGCCAAGGTGTGCTCTTGAGACTTTGGGCATCCCCACCAGAGGACACACTCATGGTTTGTGGCTGCTGATGAAGCCAGTTCCCTGTTGTCTTTCTACAGTCCTTGTCTGGCACCCTGTGTAAGACTTTCCTGGCTCTTTGCTGGGCTCAGACATTTTCTTGCAAATCATTTCTGAATCAGGGCACAGCTCAAGGTGAGCTCAAGGTACCCAGCTGAATGAAATCAGTATTGCTCCACCGTGCTGGTGAAAGATCACTTTGTTTCACCAGCAACAAGATTGATTTATCAGCCGGGACTGAGCAGTGCTGCTGCTTACCTGCCTGGCTGTACCCTGGAAACGACTGGTTTGATCTTTAATCCTGACCTGGTGCATTCCATGTGCTGGAGGACTTTGCAATCAAACAAACAGCTGACCCACGCTTTCCCTGCCAGGAAAACAACTCTCCTTTGATTTGGGAGTACCTTACATACACAGAGCACAGCTCCCGATTTCTCCTGAGGTCTGGAGCAAGGTCTGTGACTCTGCTCCTTTCCATGCCGCGCGTGGTGGCCACACCCACGTGCTGATGGAGCAAAAAGCAGCCAGTGCTGCACTTGTGTTTGCTTCGTTATCCTGAGCTGCATGCTTCCTTCCTATGTTTAACATTTAGGGGAAAATCAAAAGTTATTTTGGAAACATCCTGAGACTAGAGGTCACGGAGAAGTGGGAGAAAGAAGTGCATTTAGAAGAGAAGGAAAACCTCTACCACGCCTCACTCTCTTTCGATATTCAAACGGTATTTAATTAGCTGGGGGAAAGTGGGGGGGTCTGTGTGGCTCCAGGGAAACTGGATCGTTTCCTTCTGGGGTGGAGGTACCGCCTCCTGCGATAATTTATGTAAGTCACACACTGGCAGAATATATTAGAGCAGAAAATGCCGTTTATTACAACTTTTAGCTCTCCTGCTTGCCTTCTAGCTGCAAATTAAACCTGCTGTCAATTGTGTCAGCAACATAATAGGCAACTGATTTTAAAGTCCCTAAACCTCTTTGATTAGGAAGAAGAAAGAGAATTGGAAAAAAGGTGGAAAGAAAAGGTTTCTTTGAAAAAACCTTTGGCTTAAAGAGCAACTTTGTCCCAGGGCTATGGAAGCTGGGGAAAGGCTGTAGGCAGTGACAGCCACTCCAATTTAAACAGTACAAAAAACAAAAGCTCCTACTAGCTTTTAGGGACTACAGAGTAATAAAGGCAGGAGGGGTTTAGATTAATTCTCATCACTCAATTGGTTGAGTCACTTAATTAAATAATACTAACAGAAAAAGAAAGTGAGAGATAAAGAAAATCAAAGAGTTTTGCCTGCTAATGTGACTTTTTTTTTTTCCCATAGAGGAATATGACACATTATGTGATCACAGGGAAGGCAGGTCTGAATTGATTTAGCAGATGGATAGGAAGCCATGGGAAGTACCAGAGTAGGACTGCAACCTCAGTCCAGAAGTGCAGCTGAGGTTGTGGGAATGGGAATCTGGGAGGAGTTCCATTGCAAACAGGAGTTCAGGGTGATGCCTGACCCTCTGTGCTGCCCTGGTATCACTCCTGAGAAGGGGGCTTGTGTGGGCCCTCAGGGATGGGGCTTATAGTCATCCTTATCATGGGGTCATACACGGGGAGTGTTCCCAGTTCCCCCTGGGCTTTGGCTTGGGGGAATTCCAGCAATTCCCTCCAAAAGAGGTGGATGACACCAGGACACCCCAGAGCTCCAGCCAGCACTGCCTCTAACTCACACTCAGACAGCAGAAGGGCATGAGGCCATTAGGGGTGGATAATTACATCACAAATAATTTGGTGCTTCTTGACCCATTCTGCCTTTAAAACTGCCAGAGATTAATGAAAACCTCCTGGCAACAAGTTGGCTGTTTGCCCCTTTACTAGGTGAACTGTTCTTACCAGCCAAAGCTGCATGAGATTCTTATGAGGGATGTTTCACCAGTGCTTGTCCCACTCACTGGAGTGTCTTCATTCCCTTTTCTAGATCATCGGGCAGCATGTGAAGTTATCTGGAGCTATCAGCAGAAGCCTGGAAACAAAAATGCTTGAGTTGTGCATGGCAGAGCTCCTTGAATTCATACCAAGGTCATCACTGATCTGGGCAACACTTTCTTTCTAAATGAGTCCCACATTGGTAAAAAAACAGGGGAAAGGTCCAAGCACTGGACCAGACACTGGCACTGAGCAAGCACAAGGCTGCTCCTGGGAGAATTAGAGATCACAATGAGCCCAGTAAATAGCAAGCTGCAAAACAATTTGGAGGGAGGCATAAACAGACCTAGATAGGACTCTGTGAATTCAAAAATCTAATGTCAGAGGTCTGGGAAGTAGCTGCTATCTGGAAAGGGATAGGATCACTGCAGTGATCCCATCCACCCAGGACTTTTGACATTGGATACTGGGCACTTGCAGTTCAGTCATGAGCAAGCAGTATTTATGGATCACTCAGACCAAAAGCCTGTTTGCCCAAAACATCATTTAGGTATCCTGGGATGAGTCCTGCTGAGTGGTTTGCTCTGGCATCCCATGGCTATGGGCATAAAAAATGGCTGATGAGACCCTCTCTGCTATACCCTAGCAAAACACACATCTGGGCTGCCTCCTGAGTCCCTTAAAATTTACCCAGTGTCCAAAGCAAATTGCTGGAATAATGTTTTTGCTTTTTTCTTTGTTCTTATTTTCTTTGTTCTCTTTTCTATTTTTCCCTTTTTTTTTCTTTTTTAATTGTTAAAAAAAAAACTGTGTAAAATGAAAGCTGGAGCAGCCAGGGTTCTCAGATTAAGGGAACACTGACACTTAAGCTTTTTCTTAAACAATCCTGAGATGCAAGTGGCTGGTGCCAGCTCAAGCAGGTTCCTTTACCCTGACAAAGAATGGGACTAGCAGGCAAAGCGTGCCTGAGCACACAGCCTCCTCCCTTCAGCATGGATGTGGCTGTGAAACAGCTGTCAACCCCATGAAATTGGTGCTACACTAAAAACAACCACACTGAGGTTTTGGAGGGTAGGGAAGGTAGGTGTGCTGCCCTAGTCCTATACATTTTCTCTTATAAAATCAGCCCTGTGTTCTCAAAAGGCACATAATATATTGCCCCAAAAGCCAGTAAAATGAAAGCTCAGACTTATAAGCCTGTGTACCACACCTGCAATTAATCCCTCAGCATGAGGAAAAGTCAGAGATTTGGCTTCCCAACATCCCTGGCATCTCTCCAAAAGTGCTGTGTACCTGCTCAGGCGAGCGCACCCTAAACCCAAAATTATCTGCCATCTATTCCCTCTACTGCACACGTTTGTTATGACAACTGGAAAAAACTTGTCTGCATACAGAGGGGACAGGTTGGGCCAGCCACCCATGTACACAGAAGATGAGGCATCCTCAGTGCCCCACCGTTAGTGTTACCTGGGTGTATTTTCCTACAGGTTTGAGCAGGAGTTCATGGCGTGGAGCACTGCCCAGGACAGCCCCATCTTTGTGCCCTGTCTTGTTGCCTACATCAACAGCTTCCATGACCTGGTGTAAGTCTGCTCCCCCCAAGCCAAACTGCTGTGTTTCTGGGGTCTGGGGGGTGGCAGGATCTGGAAAGGAAAGACTAAGCTCTCCTTGAGGTGCCCCGGTGGGTGCTCAGCCTCCAGCCCTTCTAATCTCATGGGAGGATTTCCCCCAAGGGATGCAAATGAAAGCCACAAGGGTGAAGAGACAGAAATATGGATGGATGCAGTGCTTGCGTGAGAGTTTTGAACTCATTTTCAGAGCATCTTTTTATCCTCAGGGGAGTTTTTTTCCCTTTTTTTTTCTTTTTTTTTTTTTTGTGGAGGTTAGCAGAATAAACTCAGTAACATGTCCTCAAAGCTGCCTCTGGCACTGGGCTGGAGGAAACTCCATGAAAGCACTCAACCCAAAAATAAATGCCTGCCATTGCTGCTGGCATCTGGAACTTCCAGGGCTTTGCATGAATTAGTTACCTCAAGCCATGTGTTGGAAAGTGCCTCTGATGAACAGGTATCCTTAAGCTGTCAAAATCTACCATTCACCCCATAAGTAAGATGGTGCCAGTGAGTGCATGTCCCAGGGTCTGGTCCATCAGCCCCGTGCTGAGATCCAGGGACTCATCAGCCTCTGGGGACATACCTGCCATGCAGATGTGGTGCTTTTGTTTGTCAGCCCGGCAAAACACCACAGGATTCGTGCGTGGGCTCTGCTACCAGAAGGACTGGGGTGTGATTTCCATCCCCTGCTGCTGCACCGCTCCGGCAGGGATGCATATGCCAAGTATTATTCAGGGGATGGAGGGGGTTTCGTGCTGTGTCTCGCAGGAGCCGACGGCTCCAGCCGCAGCGAGCACTACCCCGGGGAGGCTCTAGATGGCACGGTCTCTCCAGCAATGCCGAGGAAATGCCTTTCCCTGCCTCCTGCCGCCCCTGCCGGACATTGCTGCCCCTTCCCTGCTGGGCAATGGAGAGGGCGTGAAGGGAGACGCCAGCCCCAGGCAGGGAGCTGGAAGTGTTTGGGTGATGGGTTTATTCCTGAGTCAAGTTAAACATTCATCACCCTGGGCTGATGAGTTGTGGGGCAGAGGTAGGTGTCCTAACAGCACGATTTTTTGGGATACTGGACCCAGACTTCAGGTGTTCAACCGGAGTTATAGTCCTGAGCTCCAGCCTGGGATGACAGGGATGGTGTTGGGTGCCTTATAGTCCAGCCAGGGCAGCCTCAGACATACAAATCTGGGCAGTGACAGGAACCTGCTGTTCTCTGTGTTTACAGCAGTGGATGTGGCACATCCCAGGATGCTCGGGCATCCCTGGTGATGCTTATTTTTGTGATGGTGCTGCCTCAGTTCCCCTCCTCACCAACACTGAGCATGTTACAGTGGGACAGGGATGGAAAGTGAGAAGAAATCCAGAAGGTCACAATGCTCCTAAAGCACACACACACACACTGGGAATTTCATTAGCCTCTCAGAAGTTTTCTTTCTCATAAGGTGAAACGTTGCAGAAGTATGCACTGTCCTTAGGAAATTCTACATGTTTCCATCCTGGTAGTAACCATCTCAGCTGCTGCTGATAGACATTGTGTGGAGTGGATCAGACAGGCTCTGAGTGACACAGGATCAGCAGCTTTCCCTTCTCTGGCTTTATTATTTACTTTTCCCCCACAGCCCTCAGTTCTCTCCCAGGTACCAGTAAATAATTTTGCAGAGATGTTGCACGAGTGAAAAAGAATTAGTCTACACAACTGCCCTGCATGGCTGCACTGTCCCACTTCATGAGGAAATCTGAGGGGGTTTTTAACCACAGTTACTCATCTATGATTAATTTTCAGTGTACAGGATTGTGCAAAAAGAGCTATTACTTTGGCTCAGTAAGTGTTTCCAAGAGGAAGTAGTAGAAACACAAGTTTATTTAAAAATAATGTCTAACATGCCAATCCAGATAACATGCTTAGGGCCATGTAATAGTTTACATTTTAACATTAACTCATTGGTGATCTCTGTCTCTCTGTAGGTCAGGGTTGGAAACAGCATTTAAAGTCAATACTGAGGAGCTGCAGAAGATTTTGGCAGCTCTGACAAGGAACTTCACAAATATTTTTTTAACAAAATTAAGAACAAAAACACAGGTAAGAGGACCTTGGCCACATTATTTCCTCGTTATAAGGGTTATGTGCAGCAGCTGAGGGTGATTGCTCTTCCCTTGTATCACCAACTAAACCTCATTTTGCTGCACATGACATTATGGTCCCTCCAAAATTCATTTAACACCTGTGGAAATCCCCCTTAAAAAGCAACACTTCCAGCATCCTAGGAATTTTTTGCTATGAGCAATGATACATTTTTCAAGCTGTTAATAGCAATCAAAAGAAAAGGATACTTAGCAGCTTCCAGTCTCAGGCAAAGCAATGGGAAAAATTTTATCTGAAGTGAAGAACTGGAGAGGCCATCTGGACACCACCAATGGGACACTTTTCCTTCTATCAAATAATTTGGATTTTTCAGAACTTTGACTTACTGATTCATAGACCTGCCACCACAGTCTGTCAGAAACCTCTTCAGATAGGACAGAATTCATTCTGGTAGGGGTAGTTTTTCCAGGCTGTTCCCATTGTGACAAAAGACTGATTGTTCCAGAATGAGAAGGCTAAAGGCCTTGTATCAACTGATAAAACTCTGATAAAATCTGACTTGTGTTAAGATGTCTAAAAGGCAATGTGCTGCAATGAAGTTTGTACTTCTCAGGTGCTGTAGATGAGCCTTTCTGCTCTCAGCCAGTTGGGGTCTGCTAGCTACAGCTGATATTATAGAAAAGATGGGGGAAATCAAGCCTTTGCTCACACCCCTTTTCACTTATCCCAATTCACTTTCTAAATCCCCAAACATTACTTCCAGAAACCAGGACAGTCATGGAATTTCTCCAACCTAAACCAAGCCCTCCTGGCCAAGGGGACTTTCCAGTGACTGCAGAACTTGTCTTGGAGCCTAGGCATCAGATGAGGAAAGGCTCTGAGCCAACCTATTAAGCAAGAGAGCTGAAATGGCGTGAGAACTGAGACAGGCCAAGTCAGAGCATTTCTAAACAGCTCTCCAGCAGGCTGGGAGCACAGCAAGGGGGGAGATAATTGGGAAGGAGATTGCCAGGAGTCTAAAGACAGAGATCATGAGAGTGAGGAAGAGAAAAGGGGACATGCCAGAGGAAGGATATTTTGCATTTGACCTTTAGGGTAGGGTCTTCCAGGTGCCAGAAGTCTTTAGCAGATATTGCTGT
The DNA here is from genome assembly GCA_003676055.1 of Chloebia gouldiae. NCBI lineage: Eukaryota > Metazoa > Chordata > Aves > Passeriformes > Passeridae > Chloebia > Chloebia gouldiae. The sequence continues at coordinate 5,082,501 of QUSF01000004.1, read as the reverse complement.
TTCTATATGAAGGTACATTAGCTCTGGGGACCCAACAAAAAAAAATAACCTGTTAAGGACACTTGGTCAGAATACCTTGTACACAGGACAGATGGATAACAGTGCTATCACTTGCATGTCATCCCTAACCATGAGGCATAAAGCTAGAGATGCTCCCAGCTGCCATTCCCCCACCACCAGATCAGAGCCAAGAGCAGAAGAAAAATCCCAGCAAGACTTCATGCAGGTCTGCAGAAGTACAGACAGCCTACTGGAAGGACTGTGAACACAAAGAGCTTGATTTCCTTATGGAGAAGGCTGTAGAGTGATGGATTACTGGACTAATTTCCAAGAGATTCAATGCCAAGTGAATTATACTGGCATAGATGGTTGCCCACCACCAACTGTTCTAGTCATGCCTGAGTTGCTTGTGAACAACATTCTCATCTCTTCCTTCCCCAATACACTGGAGAAACAAATTTATTTACCTAAAGAAATAGTGGATCAGAAGGTGGCACAGAGCAAGAAAATGAGGTATCCCAAATAAGCCTTTAATGCCAAAACATCTCCTGCTCAGGGCATGATGCTCCTCCTCTCTGCACTGGGACACCTACCCAGGAAGGGGAGACATGGGTGTGAATTCCCTGGGGTGGAGAGAGAAACCCAGCCCCAGCCTGCTCCTCATGTGTCTTCATGCAGAGGGGGTGCTCTGTGCTTTCAGTTCAAGCCTGAGATCAAGTGTATAGCTGGGTGCCTTCAGCTAGGGCACCATCAGCTACTCTGAATATACCTGTGCCATCAGTGAGTTGGTCTTTTTTCAGCCACTCCTGAAGAAAATCCTGACCAAGAACTGGATTTTGGCGACGGAAAGGCCGGACTCTCTGGCATCGGCAGTCTCGCAGTTCTCCGAGCACCTGCAGCACATGAGGGAGCCCCTGGGACAGGTAGGCAGCCAGTCCCACACCTGGGCACAGGAATGCTAAGGGGCCACACCATCATTTTCAGGCTGTGGTAAGACCTGCAGATCCTCTGCAACAGTGGTTGCTCTTTATAACTGTGGGGGCTGCAGATATGAGTGTGTGCTGATGGTGTGCTGCCTTCCTGTACCTCCTCTATGCCCTCAGGTGCTGCCAAACACCTGGGGGCTTTCGCTGCCCTCTCTCATTGCCTTGGCCTTGAACAGACAAAAAGCCCCATGAGGTTTGCTTCTTTTTAAACAGGAGCTTCTACATGAAGTTCATAAATATGTGGTGAAGGAATATGTCACACAGATCATCAAACCCAGATGGAAAATGAACAAGGAGACACGTCAGCAAGTGAGCAGAAAGATGAGCGTGGAAGCTGCAATCATTCACAGTGCACTCATTGATCAGGTACAGGAGTTATGTCCTGGCATCCCCTGGCTGCCCCACTCCCAGAGGTGCCATTTTCCCACTTGGCTTCACAGAGACCAGGCAGCAGGCTCTTGAGGAGGACAAGCCTGAGGCAATATAGAAGTGCAGAAAAGAGAGTGAGCAGGGTAGTTACTGCAGGTTCATATTGTGGGTTTCCACCTGGCAGCCTCTCTGCATTGGAAGCTTGTGCATGTTCAGCCAGCAGCTCTCTGATGGCAGCACCTGGCGTTTTAATGTGTTCCCAGGGAGTTTTGCATAGGGTGGTTCATGTGCTGTAGGATCACACTCATCCTGTGGAAGCTTCTTCCTGGGCCTGCTCCCTCAGGCCATGAGATGCACTTTGTCACCAAAGGATCTCTGCCCTGGATACAGCTCATGGAGTTGAGTTCCAGGAGAAGTTCCATCTGGATACACAGTCTGTGTACAGCAGGGTGTGGGGAGAAAGTGGTGGCAGTCTGAGTGTTTTGTGACTGGACAGCTGTTACAACCCAACCCTGAAGGGGGGTAACTGAGGTCCCTGTTAATAAATCCCTTGGACCAGATTAGAGTGGCACAACACTGAATGAATGGTGTGAGATATATAGATGGAGACAGAGAGAGAGCGAGAGAGAGAGAGACAGATATATGTGTGTGTGTGTGTGTGTGTGTGTGTGTGTATGGCTGGTTTATTTTAAAACAATTTGATTACAATGGAAAGGAGGTATGTAGCCATTTTGGTTATTACCTATAGTAATACAGCAATATAAAAGTAAAAAAAATCACTTAAGATAATAGATAAGGAAAAGGAAGAAAGGATAAAAGCAAATAGCAGAGAGAAAAGGTATCACCACCTGTAGGTCCAGCAACAAGACTTGATTGTTGTAGTTCAGAGCTCTGTTGGTCAAAAACAATGATTGCAGTTGGTTGAGCTGTTAACCTTTAACATTTCTGTCTCTCACAGCAACAGTCTGGGATTTTCAGGGAAGTCAGAGTTGAATTGATTGGATTTTGTGGGAAGTCAGGCGTCCAGGGCACTAAATCCCATCTCAGAGATGAGGCACATAAAACTATCACCTCAGCAGGAGGTGAAGTCTCTGGCATCTGCTACTATTCTGGACCGCAGCCACAATGCCTGCTCAGGGTCTGGCTTGCTTGGGTCTCATGGGCATCGGGAAGTGCAGGGTCAGGCCTGACAGAGCTCCCAGGTGTGCCTTGCCATTGCCACCCAGCACCCTGCTGCCTGCCTGAGGCAGTCTGTCCTGCTTGCACCAGTCCTGGCTCACTCCAGTACATCCCACTGCCCTGCTCTCCCCGCAGGGAAAAAGGCATTTAGCAGGTGCTGCTGTTCCTGATGTCCCCATGTGATTCTTTGTCCACAGGGCTCCCACGCTGACTGGCTCCTCCCCATCATAGATCACATTGCCAGTATCATTGGGGAGAAGAAAAAAGACAACATCAAGGCGTATGTCAAGGAGCTGTGTCTGGACTATCCAGATATCAGGTACGTGAAGTGGCAGATACCAGAATGCTTGGCTCCATCCCAAACAGCACCAGGTCTTCCCATGCCTGGCCAAGCTCTTCAGCTTCTCTTTGTTGGTGGCTACACATTAGGGATCAGGATGCCAGCAACAGTGGGAATCTCAGCTTATTTTTCTCTCTTTATGGCTGCATACCTTTTATTTTTTCCCCGTGTGTGCTGTATCATATAATCACCTTCAAAGCTTTTTATTTTAGAAAAGAATGGAATGGGATAGACTAGAAGGGAATAGAACTATTTCAGGCTATTAGGAAGGGACTTACAGTGATAATCCAGTCCAACTGCCTGATCACTTCAGGCCTGACAAAAAGTTAATGTAAATTATTAAAGGTCTGTTAATGTAAATTGTCCAAATGCCTCTTGAGCACTAACAGGCTTGGGACATCAACTAACTCTCTAGGAAGCCTGCTTCAGCATCTCATTAAAAAATGCTTAATAACGTCAAGTCTAGAGCTCCCCTGACACAGTTTTGAACCATTCCCATGCATTCTATCACTGAATTTCATTTTATTGGTCTAAATGAACCTTATTTCACAGTGAAGCTCCAGTTTGCTTCTCACTGCATCACCAGTCTCAACCCTGTTTGCCAATTTGCAGGCTCCAGATTTGGAGCAAATATTTTGTCCTCTGTTCCCAGGCCCAGAGCTCAAAGTCTGGCAGCCATTGACACAGTTCAGCTGCAATTTCTGAAATGGCCTCGACACAACCATTAAATTTTGGATTAAAATACAAATTCTTTCTTTTGTACTTTCCATTTTCTGTTCCAAGGCTGCATCTGGAAAATTTAAAACTCCTGGAAAAGTAAAGAAAGTGACTAGCTCTGTGCATAGCTCAGCAGCTGCAAATCAGAAGTTACCTTCTCTTCTACAGCTCTTCTTTCAACCACTGAGAATGAATATCAGTAGTACAGACTGCAATAAATTCCATTTCATGAGAGTAATTTCAGAAAAAAAGCCCCAAATAACACGAAAAGTTTCAGCACTGGATGACATTTATACAATCAAAATAATCTGTAAGATTTAACTAATTGCTAATACTGAAGTGGACCCTCAAACTTTGAGAAAAAAGATTACATTAAATATATTCACCTCTCCCCAAAACTGAGGTTCAAAATTTTTCATAACTAGATTTAACTTGGGTGGTTCAGATATTCTGTGGGTTTATCTGTGTGAGGGAATTCAAGACGTAGACATACAAAGGAACACTTGTTCCTGAGTAATTTCCTAGGTGAACATACCTATCTTACAAAAAAAAAACAAACCTACAAACAAAAAAAGCCAAACAAAACCAACCAAATAAATAAACCCCAATAAAGGTTTAACCCCAGTGTCCAGACTAAGATGAAAAAGAAGCAGTGCCTGTTCTGGGAAGGATGAGGGAGGTAAATGATGGCTAGTCATCAACAACGGTCATTTGAAAACCATTTTCCAGTCAGAAAAGCCATTTACAAGGCTGTGATTTGTGGTACTTTTTCATCATTAGCCTCAGACCCAAGCCAGGTTTTAAGGCTTGTCCTCTTGGTTTATTTAATTTCTGCTTTTCCTTTATTGAGTAACATTATTTTAACAATGAAGTTCGGAAAACAAGATGGAACCTGCTGGACCTGCATTGTTTCCTGTTCAGGTCCCTATTAATTTTTCCCCAGAGCTCTCAGAGACATTGTTGAATTTGTATACACTGAGATTACTGGAACAGGATATTTTTCCAAGCTGGCTTTCCAGCTTTAATCTAATTAGTGCCTATCAGCTTCCTAAATATTAGCACTTCCATTACTCATCTCAAAATAATCATTACACAAAAGGTCCACAGCCTCTCTGGAAAACACGCAAAGGGCAGCACGGGTGTGGAGAGAGAGGAGGAAATTCCCTGCAGCACCAGCAGCAGGAGGCTGTCCTACCAGTGTGGTGTGGCAGGAGCTGCTGCTCTCTGGTTTGGTACCTCCAGAGGCTGCAGAATTCCATCCTGGTGGCTCCTCCAGTGTGGTGAGGGATCAGACCCTGGCACTTTGTTACAGCCTTGCTCTGTCTCCAGTACAGCTGTTGGTTGCTCACCTCTGGGCTGGTTTTGCTGGCCAGATCTGAGCCAGGTCTTGTTTGGTTTCTGCAGGAAGGAGCACGTCCTGGCCATCCTGGCGCTCCGGGGGCTGGGGCGCACCAGGAGAGCGGCAATTTTTCGGCAAGTAGGCCATGCACAGGAGAGCTCTGATGGAGGGAAGGGCGGCACACTCTTCACTGAAATTGATGTTCCAGTAATCTGCAGCTGCTTCTAACACAGGACCAGTGTCAGCATCCTGCCTCCTCCTACATTGCCTCTACACATGATCCAAAATCTGCTAACTCTCTCCTCTCCTCTCACCTCACTCCTCTGCAAATGCAAATTTTTGACTGCTGTAGAGAAAGGAGTAGTTTCCTGAACTTGCTACCCCAATTTCAGAACCCAAAGACAAGAAATGCATGAAGACACCAACCTCCTGTAAGAGCTCCTGGGCAGCAGTTCCAGCCAGGCATGGTGTCCACTTCATGTTCCATATGGATTCTTTTGCTAGAAGGCTGCTCCACTGTTTGGTAAAAGATTAAATATATTTTCAAAGAACAGCAGAAAACCAAAAGCAATTCACTCAGAGCTATATTAAGGCCTCAGCCCTATATTAAGGCTTGGATTGTGCTCTGCATAATTATACAGCAGCAGAGCAAGAGCCTCCCTCATAATTAGGGCCCATGAGCTACCAAGGGGCAGAGCTTGGGTGGGGATGTGGATAAACCCAAGTTTTATTTCCTCCCCCACAAACCAGCTGGCTGAACTGGCATGACACAAGGTCATGACGCTGTGACCTGAGGCCAGAAACCACAACCTGCTTGGGGAGGAAAACACTGGATAACCAAACCCCATAGCCCGGACATGCAGCACATGGAACGCTCTCCCCTCCAGGGTGGCCCCCATGGCCCCTGTGGCCTTTCAGCAGATTTCCCTCAGTCAAGGGCTGCCTTGCAAAACTCCTGTTGGACTGAAGATGTTCATGCCATCACATCTCCACATGTACAGACGCGTCTGGATTGGATATGCCATGTACAGGGAGGCTCCCAGTTCTCCTTGACTTGGGGAAAGTGCCACCAGGCTCTAGTCCATTTTCTTGTGTGTTTAAATGCATTTTAAGAAATATGTTACAGTCTGACTGCAGTATGAAACCAAATGTGAAGTGGACAGACAGAGCTATAGATGAGATCCTCATCTGGTGTAAACCAGCATCATCCCATTGATGGGCATGGATCACCACAGGGTTAACTCCACGAAGGATCCAAAGCATTGCACCCAGCATCTGCAGGGGAGACTGAAAGAAGCATTCAGCAACCTAAAGCTGTAGAAATCTGATTTTATTTAATTCAATTTATCCTTCAGAGCTCCCCTCCCTTGTCCTGGGGACACAGTACAAGCAGGGAGCTCTGTGATGACACCCCTCTCCATGGGTCTGTGAGCTACATTCCCCCTCCCAGCAGCACGGAAGGGCATCAGTGCTGAGAGATTCACCTTTATTGTTAGAAGGATTGACTGAGTGGGAGAGATACAAAGAGGATTTCAACCTTTGCAAGCTAGGTCTGAGACTTCTAAAACTGCACTCCTGGAGTGCAGGATTTGAGGCACTAACGCCTCAGCAAGAGATTTTGTGCATCATGAATTTCCCTCTACCACATATACATCTCTCATCCAAGCACCTCACGCAAGGCAGCTGTGGCATTTTCCCAAGTGCATTATCTAATTGTACACTGAGGTTTTCAATCTCATTATTTTACTGCCTTTCCTCAGGCCCCAGCAAGTGCCTTTCCTTGGGCCCCAGCTGCCTGTCCCTGGGTTTAGATAAGGTGCTTGGTTTCCGTTTTCTAATAAAAGCAAACTTGCTTGAGCTCCCCTGAAGTCATGGAGGAAAGCTGGGCACAATGGTCTGCCTTTTGTCACAGCCTCTCCTGGGACACTCAGATCCTGCAGCCTGGCATCCTGTGAGTGAGTGGCAGGCTTCCTCTCCAGCTGCTGGCTCTTGAGCATACCAGTTTAAGGTTAACCCCATTATGGCAATGCCATGGTTCAGCAAGTGGAGAGGGGCCTCCAGGGTAGGTGAGGAGCAGAGGTGCTTCTGGGCAGGGGGATGCTCGGTCTGGGCTGCAGAGCAGACCCTGGAGCCAGCTGAGCAAGGAAAAAGGAAGGGATGTGCTTTCCAAAATTAGCTGCTGCTGTCCAGCTGTTTTCTGTGGAAGACCCAGTGTTCATTACAGCCATATTTCACATTCCAAAAAAGAAGAAAGGCCTCCCAGGGCTTTTAAATGTGGAATATGTGGCTCTTGTAGGAAAGTGCCAAGAAGCTCGATTATTACCCTGTTAATTCCTTCTGATTGTTGTTTCTCTGTGAAGAAAAACACCATCACCCCTATTCCTATCCCAGCCCAGAGTTACAGTCCCTCCAGGACAAACCTTTCACTTTTACCCCAAATGGCCCAAGCTATTATGTGTAGATACATCTCTGGTGAATAATGCTGTCTCAAAAGCATCAAACTAAATGAAAAAGCCAAACTCTCTCCAGACTTAGCTTCTCAGGAGTGAATGTTGCATTTGTGGGGAGAGGGAGGGAGGCAGATCTGGTACAGCTGACAGTGCTGTGTGGGTGGTGAAATATGTTTTCTTTGTTTCAAAGGTCCCTGATGTTTCACAATACTGTTTGTTTCTGGTTTGGGGCAAAAAGCAAAGGCCAGTGACAGCAGTCAGGGTGCATGAGATGGTATTTGCCATCTGAGACCAGCCATCGGGTGCCACCATTTCACCAATTCTGCTCTGTGAAGTTGTTCTCTCCTGGAAGGAAGATATGGAAAAGAGACTCACTTGAAGCAAGAAAGGAAGAGTACCAAGACATTTCCCAGGAGGCTGTCCCTCAGCTGGGGATCATAATTTATCAGTCAAAATATTCCTGAAAAGAGCCTTTTAGTGCAGCGGCACTATAACATTTAGCTCCCTGTCATGTGGTATCTTTCAGAAATTATCTCTCAGTTGGTTTAAAATATTAAGGATGATCAGTAAGAAGAGGAATGATGTATTGCATCCACTTTACAGGCTGGGTGATGTGGCCTGACACCACCCCAGCACACACAGCTGGAATGACAAGAGGTGCCAGGGCATTATCTCAGGGATGACTGAAAAGCAAAGTTATATTACTTTTAGGCTTCACTGCTTTAGTACTTATAGATCACTCTTCTCCCAAGCACCAGTGTTTAGCAAACATTTATCTTCTGTAGTTTTCATCTTTCTCCATGAAATCTTGTTTTGGTTGGATTTACTGGCCCAAAGCCAGTCATTTTTGTTCTTTGGTACTGGGCAGATACAGGAATGCTCTGCTCAGCATCACCGTGCATTTCCATTCCTTGAGGACAATTTTATGTAATACTGCTAAAGACACCATGACGTTACTACTGGGAATGGCCCAGCTCCCCCATAAAACCTGAGCAAGAGAGCAGTCAGGTTGCTGGAGCACTGATTTAAACTATTTGCTATCACTGTTACAGCAAAAAGACAGTACTGGGAAAAAGTGAAGGCTGATGTACATTAATAGGTAAAAAAAGAGGGTTAACTTTTAAAAAACTACTAGAACATTCTCTAGTCCCACCCTGAGGACACTGAGCACATGAACATTGCCTGCCTGCCTTCATCCCTATCACACAGAGAACTGCAAATAGCCTCTAACACTCTTCCAATGTAGTACTCTCAATTTGTATTTGTAATGTATGTGTCATATGACACCATTAGAATACATTTTCCCAGAAAAGAATATGTAAGGCAGAGAAAACTGTGGGAAAAGGCTGTTGTAGTATTTCTGCCATCTTCATACCACCTGAAAGTCTTGAACTGTCAGTGTAAGGCCTTCCTGCAAGCTGCATAGAGATTGTAGCTCTTTCTAAATGAGGCAGAAAGAGTAAATGCCAGATTAAAGGTGAGCATCTAAGTCCCAAGACATTTGACCAGGCATATTTTATGTTTGGCCAGGCATGAAATTGTGCTTGGCAGCACGAGTAGGCCCATTACCCGAGCTCCGTAATGAGTGTAGGACTGGGGCCATGCCATGGCTTCACTAGGGGATGCAGGATTATGCCTCGGTTCCCAGGACTGTGGGGAGACTGGCATCAGGCGAGACAGAACTGCTTTGGTGTGAACAGTGCAGAAGTGCAGAAAAAAAGCAAATCAAGCCAGAAGGCAGAAAGGAGGCTGCACTCAGCCCCAGAGAAGGGGATGGCAAACTGCAGCTGGGAAAGAGAGGCTGAGACTCAGAAGAAAGCCCAGAAAACAGGAATGATTTCACAAACTGCATTCACAGAGAATGAGAGCTTTGCTTAATATTGGTTAGTGCACAGCAGTGGCCTTCAACTTTTTTCTGTCTATGGACTAAGGAAGTACTTCAGGGGAGGCACAGAAAACAGATGTGATAATTGTCTTCCAGTTGGTTAAAAAGTGGCTGCAAAAGGGAAGGAATGTGCTCCTCTCGATTTTCTGTAGGGGTCAGGCATAGAGAAACTTTTAACTGAAGTAAGTAAATCCGAGTCAGCCGTTAAACCACCACTACTGCTGGGAGGGCTGGACTGCTGAGGACACCATGTCATCCCTACCACCAGGGGCATTTTTACAGAATCACGGAATGGTTAGAACTGGAAGGGATGCAAAGATCAGCTCATTCCAACCCACTTGTTATTAATGGGGACACTTTCCATGAGACCAGGTGGCTCATATCCAACAGCACTTCCTGGTGAAGCACATCATGAGTAATCTCAGAACTGAAATGAAGGGACATAAGTCCAGCACCTTGAGCAAAGTGATCATTTCCTGAGTGAGGGAGCTCACAACTTTTCAATACATTGTTCCAAAACTTGGGGGAAATATATTTCCTGAAAGAACTGTGCTATGAATAGAAGCTTATTGAGTGGGTAAGATGCAATCATGGAATTAATCATCAGGGATTCATGAGGCAGCACAAGGCCAAAAGTCTGGTGGCTTTTGTCTCCAAAAGTACGTCATGCACTCGTGGACCATCATCTTCCCCTCATAGCCCCAGCTAGAGTGCAGGAATGAATTGCTCATGCTTTCATCTTGAGAGCTCTTTAAACAAGAGGTCCTTGAGCCTCCAAAGCACCAGCAAAAGCGCTCAGTGCCTCTTTCCCTCAGTGATCTCAAGGCTGAATCCACCCTGTGCCTTGCTAAGCAGCTGTTAGTCACCCTCTGAAACAAAGACCATTCTGGGGATGACGGGAGCGCTGTCTGCGAGCAGATGTGGAGAGAAACAACAGCCCAAAGGCCAGGCTGGATTTGCCTGTGGTAAGATGTTCTCCCAGCAAGCTCAGGAAGGAGCTGTTATTTGGAAGCACATGGAATTCCACATGTGACATTTCAGCACTGCCTGCAGGGAGGAGGCTGAACCTGAACACACAATTTCCTCTGCTTTTGGCCCTGACCCTTGGGTCTGGGATTTCTCATTTCCACCAAAATGCCTTTTGCAAGTGATTAAATACTAAGACAGCTCAAGACTGTGTCTCCTAAGTGAATTAATTTTTTAAAAAGAGGATTTCTTTGCCTTGCAAAAGGGTGAGAATACATGAATGGATATCTAATTTTGTTCTATTAAACATCCAAAGCAGAAGAAAATATTGAGTTAAAAAAAACTGCCTGGAGGCAGGCATGACAACTCACAGCAATATTATTCCATTTCCCAAAGTTATTGCAAACAAGAACTGCTATGTCTCCACAATCAGTTGACCTTCAGCCTTGGTGTGTGGATTTAAATGCCATTGTTTTAGTCACAGCAAGAAAAATTAATTGCATTGTTGCCGTTCCAGCTGTATTTCTGGGAAAATGCTTGCATGGGGTGTACCAAACGGAACCCTCAAAGGAATATTATTTTCATCAGTTAAAAAATATATATAATTTGCCCTTTCAATCTCTGACGAGTGAAGCAGCTTCTTTCTGATGAAGGTAGAGAGAAGCCTGGAGGAGTTAAAAACACACACACAGAGCTTATCTTTACATACTGCTTCCAAATTATTGTGTTTACAGCAGAGCATTTGACTTCATATCCATTTATTTACTTAAGATATTTTCCTCTTTTCTTTGAAGGTGATGTTCAAAATAATTATGTCAACCCCATCCATTTAGGAAGTGGTTTAGGAAGAAACCATGTCTAGCCAATGTGTTATTGGGAAAAATCCTAGGAGCAAAGCACCTTACCCAGGTGCAGGTTGTGCCAAGGCAGGGAAGGCAAAAGAAAAGGTTATTGCCCTGAAGATCCAATAAGATTCCTCAGATTTTTTTTGAGAAAAGGAATATTTCCTTGCATGAACAGTGGGAATTTCAGTCATCAAGAGAACTGTAAATCTCATTCACAAATATGTCCCAATTTACAAAGAAATGAAGGGCTGTTCTCTACTGTCAGTAAACTTGGCAGCAACAACTCTGTTGATTTCAACAGTGAAATATAAGCAATAAGCTCCTTGCTGAGTCAGAGGGCTTGAAAAACAGACTGTCCTCATGGCTACTTGGATTTCCCCTGAAAACTTCCCTCTGCACCACTTATCAAGCAAGTTTGCTTGGGCACATGAGAATAATGCCATAGGAGAGAGGCCAGGAACAGGAAGGGGCAAACCTTGAGGACTCATAGGGAAGTTCAAAACAGAAGAACTTCTTGTTGTTTCACTGTCAAGATCTCAAACAGAAATACTCTTTTTGCAGTTTCCTGGGTGCTTTCCCCCAGTACTTTCCACCATCCTATGATGGGGAGTTCATGGACAGCCTTTTCTGCTGGGCAAAAAGAGAGGCCCCAAGGGAGAGAGCCTTGGGGCAGGGGAGATACCTGGGTTGGGGTAAAACAACTGCAGTGAAAAGAGGTCATGATTAATTCCACCAGGCCTAAACACAATACTGCTGCCATTATGAGGACCAGTGGGGATTTGGTCCCATCCAATGACATCTCCAGTGTTGCATTCCCTGGTCTAAAATTAGGCCTCTCATCCCTTGCACACAAGCCCTGTGCCAGCCCGGATACAGCCGTGGGTGACCGGACAGGATCCACCAGCTGAGCACTGGTGAGGACAGGCATGGCCCAGCCCCAGCTCTTAAATATGGATGAGCACATTCCTCTCGCATCACGGGAGCTGCTGACACCTGCTGACATGGCTGGGTGTCAGGAAACCACATAGGGTGGTTTTGGCAGTTCCTGGCTCAGCTGACAGAGCAGCTCTGTCAGGACACCCAGCTCTGTGCTGTGCAGCACAGCTGTGCTATCACATCTGGAGCACTGAGCCACATTGCAGACAGCACAAGTGTCTGATGCTGCTCTGGATGTGGATCTTTGCACCATTTCTTGTAGCTTAACTAATGAGGCAGCTCCCATTTCCCTTCCCTCAGCCCATGGCTATGTTAGCCTCTGAGGACATACAAGTAATAAAACATCCCCAACTTGGAGATCCCTATTTAATGCAGGGGCACTGTAAGAAAAGCAATTTGCATCTTGGAAGCACACATACAAATTTTTCTGGCTTCACAGAGAGCTGCCCCTTGTGTCTTCATGCTGAACCTCAAGGGCATTAGGAAGCTGTAAACAGAGAAGCAGTGTTTATAGAAAGAAACAAGAGTAAGCTGGTATAAAGAAAGGACTACAGGACACTGAGTACCTTTAAAATGGGATGCTAAAAATTATGTTGCTTTTCAGAGGATCCCTGAACCATCTCCAAAGCAGCCATGTTTTTCAGAACATCCGTGCTACAGGTGAATCCCCCACAATGGCCCCAGCCAAGAGCTCTTCCAGATCTGCTCTGAACCCCAAGCCTGGTGCTGTGATTCCACAACACGCCCTCCATTTCCCAACAGGAGCGGGACAGAAGGGAGCATGAGTTCCCACACTTCTGGGTTGAATTGTGCTTAGATGACTGAACTTTCACACAGGAAGAACACTTCTGGTTTCCCTCAGGTGAAAAGGAAAAAGCTACATCCTTCCCTCAGCACCTGTTGTATCTCCTCAAGTCATCACATGCCAGATATGGAGGATGCCCATCAGACTGCAAGCAGCACCAAACACAGGGACAATATCACTCCCTCTGACCCATGGGGGAGGATGACTTTTCCCAGGCTATGAAGATGCCTGGCTGAAGGTCCAGGGATAGCAAACTGGGAACAGCTGGCTGCCAGGGCTGCCAGGTCAAGGGGACTTCCCTTCCAGCATGTGATGTCTCCTGCCCACTGTGAACATGTCAGGGATAGCTGCCCCCAGCCAGAAATCTCTGACATGAATCCCTCCTCTCTCTCCATGTCAGAGCAACCACAGAAATGCACACCTCCCTTGCTCAAATGCCAGGGGAGGGTGCCAGGGCAGCCTCAGGGACAGATGCCTTCTCCACCAGAATATCACAGCAAAGGTGTCAGCAGCCTCAGCTATGACCACTCCTCAAGCAGAAATACCAGGATGGGGAAGCAGACCGTGCTTGAATACAAGCCCTTCCTTTGATTTAGGACATTCCTGTCAGGTTTGAACTCCTGGCTCATTACTCAGGCATGTAGTATCTCTAATGCCAGAAGAAACCAAAATCATCAAAGTTCTCTAGGGTTAGCCTGGTGCAGATATGACCAGAGAGGACAAAACTATCATCAAGTGAGGCTGGTACCACTGGTAGAAAAGTTCCCCAGAGGGGTTCACACTGTTGAAGTGATCAAATCACAGTTTTGCTGCTGGTCAGATCTCCAACACCAACCTCCTTCAAACAGACCTACGAAAAAAATGGGTTTTCACCACTTGGAGAGGAAGACAACAGAGGCAGAACTGTGGCAAGAGGATGAAGATAAACTCCTGCCATGTATGTTTCTGCTGAACATTTCTGCTTGACTTTCATACCTGGATTCAAAAAAATCATGAGCAGATCAGTCTTCTCAGCACAAGGACAGGATTCTACCTGTTGCAATAGGGTCCATGTTGGAAAGGACACCGTTTTTTGCAGGAGGGAGGAAACTGTTTGGATCTAATAACATTAGGTTAGGTAAGTGCTTTAGTACTTAAAAAAATATTCCATATTGCTTGGCTTCAAGATCTTGGGTTTATATGTTGCTTTCAAGTATTAAGATAATACTATAATTGGCAAACTTGATGGTTCCCTTTAACCTCAGACTGAGCTTCCATAGGTGTGAGTGAAAATTCTGCTCCCCACCTACAACAAAACATAGACTGCACATGGAATCCTTTGGAGAAAGCCAAAAGCAGGCTTCAAAGAGAGCAGAGATCCATCCCTTGGTGTGCTTCTGTGATAATTTTGAAAGCCAAAGAATGTTGTACTTAAAAGCATATACCTTAGCACATGCATAATTATCAAGGGTTGCGAAGCACAAATGAAAACAAAGTTGGAGCAGGGAAGTAGTTCACTAAATATGAGGAAAAATGAGATGTTGTATCCTGTGGTCTCCCAGGTGTCTCAGACTGGCTAGAAACAACAGTCCCCTCAGACTGAAAGGTTTCAGACTTGGACCCCAGGAGGTGCTCTCCACTCACTCGCCTTCCTCTAGGGCACCTAGAGAAGTCCAGTTAGATGCAGTCTAGGAGGTTCTGTCTTCACTGACACATACAGAAACTGGACAAGAAAGTGAAACTTCATCCTAGTGATTTCTGCTATTGTCTGGAAAGTCCTGGGTATCCAATCTTTGCCCACCACTCCTTGGTTATGTCTCTTACACAAAGCATGGCCTGTCACAGGAACTTTTCCCTCAGTGGTAAGCACTGTGTGACACAATCTGCTGGTGAACTCAGTGCCCCATTGCCCGGGCTCTGCTCCTGTCCCTGTGCTGTAAGGACAGCATTTGGGTATATACACATAGCTCTTCTCAGACTGGTTGCTGATGGAGAAAAAGAAATATTTTTTATTACTTGTAGTCATCATAAACAGCTGGAAATATGTTGTAAGCTGACTCAAGTCATCAGAGTTAAAAAGCACAAAATTCTTGAAAGGTGGATCTACCTCTTCCAGACCTCCAGTCACTTACTGGCTGCTCTGCCCCAGCTGCTGAGCAGTGACAGTGCCTTTGGAGCCAGCAAGTTCCTCCATGGCTTACTGACCTGTCATGTCCCTGTACTCAGGGAGAAGAACTGGGCCCCTTCATGACCTAGCTGACATTGTTCTGGTCTGCAGAGCTGAGCCAGACTTCAGAGCTCAAACTTTCATTCTTTGCTGACCTCAAATTTTATAAAGTTTTGGAAAGAGCCAGAGAAATGTGGCAGGTGTGATTTCTTGGTCTTTTACCTCACATTCTAATGAGGACCCCAAATCCTCTTCTGCTACCCCTTTTTGCATGTGACACCACTTCTATAAAATTATCCCACAGTGCACAGAAATAAAAGAGCTATTTCCCAGCACAGGAGGATGAAAAGCAATCAGCTACAAAGCAGCTCATGTCACAGCACATGCAACCCTCACCACATGCTGCTTCACATGCCTCCCCCAGCACTGCAGGAAGGTCAGCCACGCTCCCCAAGCTGCTGCACACCCCATCCCACATAGAAAAGCTGCTGGATCCTGACCCTGATTTTCCAGTCCAACCCCACACTGAGAGGATTTACTGACTCTTCCAAGCAGCAACTCAGGCCCTTCCACTTGGGCTTTGTGTGCCTCACCAGCTCCAAGAGATAGCCACATATTCCCAGCAGAAGGTGGCAAGGAGTGCCTGCTTGCTCAGAAAGCTGCTGCCAGCCACCTGCACCCAGACTTGCTGCTTTTCTACTTTGAAACATGCACAGCTGGAATTGCTCAGTGCAAATGAGTTAAACTCATAGAAAATCACACAGGAAAATTACTATCTTCCCTGTCTGGTAATAAATATAATGAAAACAAGTTTGAAAAAAATTCTCAAATACCATTCAATCAATGACCATATTGAATTAATGGACTCCAGGAAGAATATCTTTACCCTCATGACAATCTGCTTCTTGACACACTTTTAGCTAACAATGAAGATAACAGCTTTTCAGCACCCTGAAAGAGGAAATTAAAACCACACTTCAAAATAATCTCCTTATAAATGCTTCTTGTTGATAGTATCTTCATTTTTACAGGTAGATCTTTCATTGTTTAATGCAAAGAATTCACAACTTTTTTTAGTAGAGACACACCCCATTTGCAGACTTCTGCTCATCTGAATTTGGATATTAGGACTGGCAATAAACTTGACTTTGATGCTCAGCTGAGAAGGCAGAAACAATCCTATATAAGTCATTGTTCAAATTTAAGGAAGCAGCTGCAAAATAAAGTTACAAATCTCGGAAGCACGTCTTGCTTTTAAGTGTAAGTTTCAGGTGAGAAACTGTGTATTAGAGAAGTCAGGCATAAACCCCTGTATTCCAGGGATTATAGTTTATGCTGTTTTAGAAGTTAACTTCAGTTAACTTCTAAGACAGCATAAACTATAAACACAGCATATCAGTGTAGTTCTGTGCTGTACACTGAGTAGTTACAGGGCACAGAAAAGTTCCTGTGCAGCACTGGAAGATGTGCAGCCTGGTTTAACATGTTTACCCACTACCCAATGATATTTAAGTAAGTACAAGACACCTGTTTCAGGAATCAGGTAACACAGACAAGCAGTGTCATGTTGGTGTAACAGCAGGAGGTCAAAGTGCTGTGATCCATTTGGTTTGGGTAAACAAGGGCAGCTAGGGGATGACACCCAAACTCTACATTTTTAATTTAAAAACCAGTTACAAGATGCTTCTTTTTCTGCTCTCTGCTGGCAGAAGTGCCCTGACCCCACTGAAATTAACTTCAAACATTTAAAGATGAGGCCCAGCAACAGATCCCATTACATGAATCTAATTTGGATCCCACATAAATCATTCTATACAAACATTCATTCAAGAAAACAACCTAGGAGGCCCACAGATCTGCAGCTACATTTGCTGCAGATGTACACCACTGAGCATCAGACTCCCTTGGACTTCCCCCATCCCTAACTGCAAGAGTCTCCTACAGTCAGGGCCCCCAGTGGCTAAGCTGGGGATGAGACATTTGTCTGAGCCAAGTCCAAACACCCTCTGAATATTTAAAGAGAGGTTTCAGTGGGTCTGAGATGTGTCACTGAGCCACTTCCCAATGCAGATTCCCAGCACATCTGTGATAGACACTTCTGCATCCTTCAGGGATCACATAATTGAGGATGTGAGGAACCAGCCCCAGGTTGCTCCCCTGCATCCAGAAGAGCATCCTCTGCTTTCAGTCAGTCACAAACACTGCCTTCCCAGCCATGCCCAGAGCTGTGTGTGTGTGTGTGTGTGTGTGTGTGTGTGTGTGTGTGTGTGTATCTGTCTGTCTGTCTGTCTGTCTGTCTGTGTAACCCTTGGACAACACCACTCACCCTAGTTCCTCTCAGGAGCTATATCCCTTCACCTCCTGCATGAAAAGGTCATTGGATGCAGCATCAAACTCACTTCCAGCTGTGCCCAAACTAGCTCTAATTGCAGATTTCAAACTTTGCCTCCTCTCCCTTTCCCCCTGGCACTGGAGGAGGTGATGAAATACACAGGAAGTTTCAGCACTTCAGGGCAATATCTTGCACTGTTTCCAATGATTTTCAGGCTCATGTGGCACCCAGAATTTCCAGCCCATTACCATGGTTATTTCTGATCACTGGTTGTCAAGGGGCAATCCCAGAGGGGAACCCTCCACCCAGCACAGCCAAAGGCTGGCATGACATGAAGCAGCGTTTTCAAGATCATGGATTTGCCCATCAGGGCTTCCCCTCTGCTTCTGCTTCCTGTCTTGGCAGACATTGCTGAGGGTGAGGTTTTTCCCTGCTGCCATGGACTTCTTGGAAAAAGAGTGCCAGAGAGGAAAGTGGCAGCGCCAGCGGATAGGATGCCTGCCAAAAAGCACAGATCAGGAGAGGCATCTGTTCTCCAGCACTGTGCCAGCTCAACTGGGCACCTCCTTCTAGCACAAACCATGGCCCCAGACCATGTCTGCTGCTGGGAGGTGTCCCCACATAGGACCTGAATAGCCCTTCCAAAAGCTGTGTGGCCACACAAGTGCTGAGTGTGGGCATCAGGAGCACCAGGTAAGCTCATCACTAACACTCAGCTTTAAATCCTTGGACCCCTTTTACATTCTGCATTAGACCAAAGCTATCAGATGTAAAACAGAAATTGTCCCAAGCGCAGTAACTAGGCACTTGGACTTTCTACTTGCCCCACTCCCTGCCCCACAGCAACTTCCCAGGAAAGGGGGAAGAGGTAGGCTCTGCAGGACCACAATATTTTGATTTTCTGCCTGCAGGACAACTGCTTCCACCCAGATCTCATCCAGATGCGTGCAGAATATGCTTCCCATTGAAGCTATCAAAGCAAGGGACAGCACAGCCCTCACAGCCTTCACAGACCCTCTGCAAAGGCCCCCCACAGCCATTGCTGTCACCCAGGCATCCCCTGGCTGCCCTCCAGCCAGCCCCTGCTGTGGCAGCATGCTTCTTCAGGTAACAGACTCACCACACTTCATGGCCAGGGATGCCAGTGGCTAGAAATCAGGAACAGAAATAAAGAAAACAAGTAATAGAATAATGGAATAGTTTGGGTTACAAGAGACCTTTAAAGGTCATCTAGTCCAACCTCCCTGCAATGAGCAGGGACATCTTCAGCTACATCAGGTTACTCAGAGTCCTGTGCAACTTGACCTTGAATCTCTGGGAACATGTTCCAGTGTTTTACCACCTTCATCATAAAATGTCTTCCTTTTCTAACATCTAAATCAACCATTCTTCAGCTCCAAACCATTTACCCCTTGTCCTATGGCAACAGGCCCTGCTAAAACCTTTGTCCCCATCTTTCTTATAGCCCCCCTTCAAGTACTGAAAGGCTCAAGAAGGTCTCCCACCCACAAGTGGAACACAGATTTTCAGAGGCTTTGGGGTAAGGAAGGAAGCCTTTCCTTTTGTTTCTGGGCAGGGAGTCAATCCCTGCTCTGAAGGTGCTGGAGGGTATTCATATCTCCTGGGAGTGCCGTGAGCGCTCTGGGGAAGGCACGATGCAGGACCCAGGTATGGGCGGCTGTGCTTTCAGGCATGCACCTCATCCCCAGCAGCCTGCTGGTGGCAGTGCCCTGCTCAGAAAGCAAAGCTTGCAAGAATCGTGGAATTGGAAAGGATCTACAGTGGTTATGAAGTCCAACACCCATTTCTGCACTGGACAACCTCAAAAGCCACACCATGTGACTGGGGGAGAGCATTGTCCAAATGTTTCTTGAACTCTGGCAGGCTGGATGTCATGACCACTTCCCTGGGGAGCCTGTTTCAGTGCCCAGCTACCCTCTGGGTGAAGAACCTTTTCCTGATATCCAACTTAAACCTCTCCTGACACAGCTTCAGGTCATTCCCTTGGGTTCTGTCACTGGTGACCACTGGGAAGAGATCAGTGCCTGCCTTATCTCATTCCCTTTGTGAGGAGGCTGTAGGCTGTGATGAGGTCTCCCTAAGTCTTTTCTCCTCCAGGCTGAACAAGTCTAGTGATCTCAATTGCCCTTTGTATGGTTTCCCCTTCAGACCTTCACCGTGTTCTCCTTCTGACACTCTCTAATAGCTTTATGCTGTTCTTTCTTTCACCCCCATCACTCGAGGTGAGGCCACCCCAGTCCAGAGCAGAGCCTGACGATCCCCTCTTTTGCCCGGCTGGTGATGCTGTGCCTGATCCCCCCAGGACACGGGTGGCCCTCCTGGCTGCCAGCGCACTGCTGGCTCATGTCCACCTTGCTGTCGACCAAGAGCCTCAGGTCCCTTTCCTCATTTCCCAGGCTGCTTGCGCACTCCGAGATGACCACCCCAGCTGCAAAACATGGCATTTTTTGAGGCACCTGTTCTCTCCCTGACGGCGCGTTTCCAAGCCAGCAATGGGACAGATCACACAGCCAAGCCCCGGGGCGGTGAGCCCAGGGTGCCGCACTCACCGCCCTGCCGGGACAGGGCGCCGGGGCTCAGCTCCTCCGCAGGGACCGACCCTCGGCACCGGGCACTCCGCCACCAGCCGCCTTCCCTCCGGAGGGGATTTCTCGGTTCCCTGCTCTAGGAGGGAGGTGCAACTGGAGTTTCCCGGGTCCCGCCCCCGCTTTCCTGCCCTTATAGCCGGGCAGCCCCCGCCCCGGGCACAGAGCCTTTGACAGTGCCGGTGACAGCGACAGCGCCGCTGGCCCGCTCCAGCCCCGCCGCAGAGTAAGTCCGTCAGCCTCGGCTCCTTCCCCGGCCCCTCGGGCCGGCGTCTCCCGCTCCTCCCGAGCCGCTGCCCCGCGCCGGGCGCGCTTGCTGGGGAGCTCGGGGGCTCTCTGCTGGGTCCGAGAGTGGGGAACGAGGGCCGTATGCTGAGGGGTGGGTTGCCGGGCACGGGGACAGGTTTCAGCCCCCCCTTGAAATTATCAGAACGGGGAATAAATCGGATCGCTGGCAGGACAGCAGCTCCAGGCACATCCCAGGGCTGGGCACCGCAAGGATAGATATATGCCTGGTAATTCCATTGTGACAGCTGGGTGTGATTTGTGCTGCTTTTCATTTAAATTTCAGGGCACAGGCTTAAGCAGTGACTACTGTAAACCATTCACGTCCTTCCTACCCCTCCACCTTCCAACACCTTTCCCAAAATCCAGATGTAGGTTTTGGGCACCAAAGCATCCTAAACCCAGATCTGGCACTGGGTTCCAGATCCAGCATGGCACTTCTGCCCTCTCCTCTTTTTCTCTGTTTAAAGGAAGTGGTTTTCTCCCAAACCACAGCAAAGTAATTGGATTGTGATTCACTCAGTTTGGCTTCACTGAAAAAACACCATTTCAGAGCCTGGACCCGGGATGGCCCCGGGCAGCCCCTGTGACTTGCACCCTGCCAGGGCCACTGTGCCAAGCTGGCACATTTCTGCATTGCTTGCCCTTTTGTGACTGCTTTTTTCTAGCCAGGGATGTCCCACAGCTCTTAGGACTTGCCTTTTCCCAGAGCACTGAAAAAAAGCCTCTAGAAATTCCCTTCTGTCTTTGTGCAGCAGCCCCATATCCACTGCATCAGCTGCTCAGCACAAATTGAAAATTCAGCCCTGGGGTTAGGATCCTTGGTGTGTTCAAAGCAGAATTTCTTATTGAGGTTGCTGCAAAGTGAGGAAGAGACTTGGTGTGACTGGAGCATATGGCTGATGTAGAAGCCATGGTGCCTTGCTTTGACACCCAAGTTCAGAGCAGAAAACCTGAAGAAACACTCGTTCTCCAAAGAGTCAGCTGCCTGCCCCCACCAAGGGACTTTGAGGCTTTCCAGCTCTGATAAAGCAAATCACAAGGGAGCAGAGAGCTCAGGTTTGGGCTTGCTTCATTCAAGCTCTCTATGAAAAGATGCCTGGAAAGCCAAAGAATTTGAAAGTGCCGAGAGAAGCTCCCAGGCAATTTGTTTATCTTCTCAGTTGCTGTTAGCTGTAGCAGAGAACTCTGCAAACTCCAGGCCTGAAAGAAAGATTTGGATTTGGAACTGTATTATAAAAAGAAAACTCTAGACAGCAGCAGCTGGTTGCTCTTTCAGCAGCAACCGTTCAAAATTATGCTGCTCAGATTTGAAGCAAGAAGAAAAAATGAGGGTATTAGAGTGCATTCATTCTGTTTTTTTCCCAATATATATACAATTTTCTCCTTCTCTGCTTGAAAGATTCTCACTAACAACAAGAAATGATGGTTTACTGGATGGTTTTCAGGTGTGTGTCAGTAATTTAGGGAAACCAGATTCTCATTTGGAAATGACTGCACAGCTGTATCTACACATGGTTTTATGCTGGCTTAAAGCATCTCTCTCATGCCAGGTGAGATGTCCTGAGGTCCTCTGCCTCTTCTGCCACTGCTATTCCCCTGAGTCTCTTGGGTTCCTAATCACCTCCAGCCCTATAGGGGTGCCTGATGATGCTGAGGCACATGGATTGAGTCCTCTGGGGAGGTTCTGCTCCTGCCTTGGCTTCTTTACTGGAGACAAGTTTTGTTTTCCCTCAGCTCCCCATTAGGAGCAGAACTTGGCCACCATCAGGATGCTGCAGGAGCACATACTGGGTGGTGGGTGTCTCACAGGGGTCTGCAGATAGGACTATGGATGTGAGCAGCAAAGTAAAGCCTCAAGGTGAGGCTGTGGGTGGCCCAGCTCTTCTGTGGGCTGTGATTTCCCACGCAGAGCCAAGTGGGAGCCCTCAGATTCATGGCGTCTCCATTCAGTATTTAACCCAGATAGCAAAAATGGTAGGAAAAAAGCCTCACCTCATAGGAGGTCACCCAACGTGCAGAGATTAGGTCTGGCACGTCTGTGGACTCTTTGCTTTGATGAATTAGCAGTTTGTTTAGGTGTTATCATATGGTCTGAAGTACACTAAACTCAAACTGCATTGTTCTACTGCTTCAAAGATGGCTTGGCCCAGTGCAATTCTCTTGTGTGGGCAGATAGAGAACTTTGCTAGATAACTCTGGATTTCTGAGAGGCTGTGGGAGATACACACTAAAATTAGTTAAAAATCCTCATGACCTAGGATATCAGCAGGCTGGAGAGGACCAAAAATCCAAACAAATGCTTGTTAATACTGGCAGCAGCTCAGGAAAAAGAAGTCAAAAAAAAGTTCAGCAAAACATTTGAGAATAGGGATAATTAATAAATCTCTTCCCCTGAGTGGTCCCTGGCACACCATGAGCTACCCCTGACCAATTAGATCATTCTGCATGAAAGCTGTCTCCTTTGAGGAGGAAAAGGGGAAAATGGGAAGCCACTGTGCCCAGAGTCTTGGCTTGGTCCTTCTGTGTCTTGATTCTGCTCCCAGTGTTTCCCTCGCCCTTGCTGGCCGCCCCAGAAAAGCTCTAACTCAGAGGTAGGTGCTGTGCTCAGCAGAGAGCTCGCTGTATCCCACTACAGCTACACCAGCAGTCACAGCACCACAGTCCCAGTGCTGCAGGACGTCTGGACTGTGGCAGAGGGTGCTCTGTGATCTGTGCTGCTCTTCTGGTTCGAAATCAGAAGCTGGATATGCTGTGTCAGGAATAATTGGAGCTAAAAGCTCCCCTGGCACAAACCATGTTGCCACACATAACAATAATGAGGATTACAAAGATAACATTAAATTAGTAATAATACTGAGTTGGGAACAACGTCAACTCTTGACCTCAAATCATTATATTTCCCAAGACTTGAATTTGGGTTCTGGGAAATGATTTAGCATTTCTCCTGCTAAAAAAAAAAAAAAAATTAGAAGCCTGCTGGAGTTTTAGCAGGCTTTGATTTCTGAAAAGAGCACAGGCATAGAGGAGCAGCCTGCAGCCTCCAAGCCAAAGCCAAGCTCCTGGCATGTCCTGTTTGCTGCGTTGGGCAGGAGCACATGCTGACAGAGGCAGGAGGTGCAGTGCTAGCACAGCATCTCCTGCCTATCCCCCCCAGATGTAACTAGGACCACCTCCTTTTAACTATTTCTTGTAGAAAGTGTTGGCATTTTTTTTCTGTAAGTTTCTGAAAAGCATTTCTTACAGTAAGATCTTGGTTATCTAACAATAATGAGAAGAGATGAACAGGGAGTGTTTGGCACCATTTGGCATTAAGACTGGGGCTGCATTTCAAGGCAGAAGTGGGAACTGAGGTTTACTAGGTTTTCTTGCTGCAGGTACAAACACAGGCCAACCAGCAGTGGCATATGATAATCACTGGGCAAGAGTTCAAGCTGGCCAAATGTGAGAGCAGGACAGCTTTTGCATCCACAACCTTACCTAGGTGCTTGAGGCTGGCTCTTTTTGAGCACTACCATGACAAAGTTCTGACAGATATGAAAAGCTCAGCTTTTACCAGCCTAATTATTCCCTTATGGACTTTTGTATGTGTAGTGTCACTTCAAGGCTTTTCAAAGATTTATTGCATTTAGCTTGGCATTGAAGAAGAACCAAAACTTTGAAGTCCACCTTTGTGATCATCATTCAGCAAAATGAAAGACCTTAGCCTTTTGGAAGGGGAGAGATTTCTAACTTTCTTTGGTTAGAAAACAAACAAACAAAAAGAAACCAAATAATGCTTTGTTGGAAACTACAGGAAAAAGAGAGAGGACTCAGAGGAGTCTGAGTCTGTGCTTGAACAAGCAGGAAGGAAGGGATTTGTCAGAATTAATCTAAACACAGTGTTGTGTTGGGAAATGCAGATTACGAAAAGAGCCCTACAAAAATTAGCCAATAAAGCATGCCTGTTGCCATGTTTTTTGGGTTGGTTGGTTGCTTGTTTTTCTGGGTATTTTTGTAGAGGAAATGTAACAAAAAGGAGCTCTTTTCCACTGCTTTCCGGATTCTAGTGGGGCATCCTGACTAGCATAGCTGGAGTGAACTGCAGGGAGATTCCTTCCCCCTCCCCTCCTCAGTACATGTGCTAGGGAGATGTAGGTGCAGAGATTCTGCCATGGCACAGCTGCTGGCTAACCTGTGATTAGCTCACTTAGTTAAGAGTGTGGTGCTATTAATGCCTTTGGTTGTGGCTTCAGTCACTGTATAGGCCATTTACTTCAGAGTTGGAATTGGTGATCCTTCTGGGTCCTTTCCAGCTCAGACTATTCTGTAACTCCTGTCAGCTGGGCTCTGGTGCTCAGCCCAGCTGACAGGAGTTACAGAATAGTCTGAGCTCATGCAAGTTCCTTGTTCATGCAAGGAACACTCCTTCCCAAATGAATGTTCCTATTTGTTGTGTTGAGAAGGTAATAGCATTACTAATCCTGAACATGGCCTGGCATCCAAAGCAGGGAGAAGGGAAGCTCTCAGCAAAGAGAGGCAGGCTCTCACTGCTCTCTGTATAACTCAGCTGCTACCACTAACTTGAGGCTTCAAAGCTCTCCAAACTGCCAGAAGCCAGCAGGAGGAAACATAATTATAATGAAAAGCCAGAGTCTTCCAACCAGTTTTCCCAGATATAAGTATCAAATTTTGTATCAGCATGACGCATATCAACATCATAAACTAAACAAAGTTATTTGAAGATCACCACATTCTGCCTGTATAACTGAAGCCAAATTCTTCATTTGTTTGAAGTCTAATTTTTCTGCCATTACTTAGTACAAGTAAACCAAAACTTGCCTGAGAGTTCTTCATATAGATGTGCTTCAGTCTCCTAGAAAGTCACTTTAAATAAAGCATAATTAGAATAAGGATTGGAAATTATGAGTGACTTTATTTATTTACAATAATTGCACAATTATAATCATTGTACAAATGGTTATAATTATGTGAATAAATATTTTGCAATCTATTGAATTATAGAGGAACATAATTCTAAATATGAATTCTGAAAAGAAGTTGTAACAATAACAAATTTCTGTTGTTAATTATTTGTGATGTAAGAGTGTTGGTGGTAATGCAGGACTCTGGCAGGATCATGTCTGTTTAAACAAGGCTAAACTACCCCGATCCTCGTGCCTTGTTTCCACCTACCTTGAGCACAGATCAGGAAGAAAAGGCCCTGAGTAAGGGCAGAATCAATCCCATGTAAGATTATGAGAGTTTTGTGGTTACTTTGAAGACACAGGACACTTATCCCACCCACATCACTCATGTGCCCATCCATACTCATGTCCATAGTCACACAGTATCCCATGGGAGAGCCTGACAAGCTTAAGGTCTCAAATCAGGACATTTGAATCACCCTCAAAACGGCTCTTTGATTTTTCTCTCGTTTAGACCAGAGAGCTGCTTCCCTTCTCTGCATTAGCTGGGATGGTGTTGCTCAGGAATTCTCCTGTGCTCACACCAAATGTGTAACATTCTCCATGTTGCCCACACATACGCCTTGCCACGCTTGCTACCTTCTCTGTGGTGTTTTTCTTCCTAACTGTTGTAATCTGATCCTTTTTTTTTTTCCCTGAAATTTACAGGCTAGAAGGAAAATGATGAAAATGTTACCTTTTTTCCAAAGTGGTCCTTTTGGAATACGCAGTGGATCACAGGGATGCATTGATGCAAACAGGCCATTTGAAAACACTTCACCATCAGCAGCTGAGCAAGTCCCTGCCTGTCCTGAACCTTCTGCAGATGAGATCTGGTCCAGGGACCAGGAGAAAATGAGAGAAAGGCCAGAGGCAGCCTGCAGAGCTTCACGTGCCTCTTCAATCACAAGCAATGAGAGTTGCATCTCTGCCGGGGACAGCCCTGAGAAGGGGAACAAAGGAATAAAGGGAATGCTGAAAAGTGCATTTAAAATAGTTAAAAAGACCAAACCACCCAGTGGTAAGTGCTCCTCCATCCTCCTTGCACCACTTCATGGGCTGTAGTTAACCTCTAGAGGGGCTGTATGAGGGAGGAATTGTCCCCTAGAGAAGCAAAGCTACTGAGAGATTGAAGTGACTTTTCCAAGAAGCCTGGGTAAAATTGGACTGAGGGAGACATGACCTCAATTCCTAGTCTTTTAGTACCAAGGGCACAGTCCTTGAGAAGCTGTCCATTTACACATTTTCTGTCCAAAAAAAAACTTATTTCTACTTCCCATGGGGGGACAGAGAACTGTAGGTGGATGAGAATCCAAGGTGTCACTCTCAGCTCTGTTCCTCCTTCTCCTCCTACAAAGTCTCATTGTTTTAGTACAAATTATTTCATTTCCAGACAAGCCTTTACCTGTCTAATTGGCATCTCTTTCTCCATGTGTCAAATGCTTTCCCTAACTGGTGGTTTTCCTTCTTGGCCTTGAATTTGCTGCTGAAAACAGGCATTTTGTACTTTTGTTCTTACTGCTGCATTGCCCAATCCCCAATGTCTTTTTTTTTTTTAAAGCAACCAGAATTGCAGAAAACATTCCAGATGAGACACCACCAATGTGTGGTACAATATATTCCTATTTTCCCATCTCAGCTGGATATTTCTCACTGAATACGTCCTGGGGTCATAACTGACATGTACCTCCCTGTAAGGCTTTACTAATTCTCCAGGCGTTTCTCTTCCTCCTCCATCTCAAGCTGATTCACATCCAGCTTGCAGCAGAAAATCCTATTTGTTGCTAAGTAACTTTTGTTCTATTGCATTTGTATCTTGTGTTTTGTGCCATTAAATTTCAGCCCATTTACTGTTCAAGTTATCCCACTGTTCCTGTAAAATACACCAAGCCCTCAGTTTCGATAATGTCTCTGAACTTTGTGCAATCAGCAGATGTGAAAAGGGCACTCCCAGATTTTGTGCCACAATCTTTAAGGACAAATGAAATAAGATGAGTTTCATGAATAGTGTAAGCTTTCTCCACCCAGAGTCCTCCATGCAAACATTACACACTTAACAGATCTTATTTTGGCATATAACATTGCCATTTTAACTAATAATTTCCCAGGTTTCCCTGTCTCATGTAACTGGCTGTAGTTCAGATAAGACAGTTCAATTGTATTTGTCTTGCTTGCTAAATGTGTCCTCCCAAACAATTTCACAGGTCAGATTGTGCCAGATCTATTTCTGGAAAACCCATGTGGTATTTCCTTCAGCACATCTTTAGTTACATCTTTCTGTCTACATTATCTCTAATGCCATGCTTCTGACTTGAGGTCATATTAATGGGAAGGAGGATGGGCAATAACTAACTAACTCCACAAGGCTAAATTTTGGAAACAATTATAGGTGGCTTGTGAATAGCTGTCCATATGCAACACACTGGTGATGGCTATTCAAGTTTCCATTGGCCCAGTTAAAGGCCAGCTAGATATAATCTGATCTTGAATTAAACATACTTTCTATATGGTGTAGGAGCCTAGCATTTTCGAAGTATGAGCATTTTTTAAAAAATATTCCAGAGCCATAATTTTTTCTAAAACAGAAGTCTAAATATTCACTCTTGGTTAAAGAAAGGCTGTTCTGTTTTCACCAGTCAAACAAGTCATGGATCTCCTTGGAGAGCAAAAGCTTTGTGATGCCATTCAACACCTGTTTGTCCTGGAGAAAAGCCTGTCTAGCAAAAGTGAGGAGGGACTGAACACCAGTCAGAAAGACATCGAGTCTGTCTATGAAATTCTGAAGCACAAAGTCTTCAGCACCTTGAAGGATTCTGTGCTGCTTGCAAAAACAAACCCAGATCTGCTACAGCAGGCTGTGGAAGCTCTGAAAGAACAGGAGAAGGAAGATCAGAACTACATGTCAGAGAACCCACCTGACCAAAATATGCAATTTAGACCTAGAAAATGGAAAGAGCTCTGGATGGCTACAGTAAAGGAGTCGATAGAGGCTCGAATGAAAGACACAAGCCGTACTCCTAGAACTGAGAACCTCTCTCCAGTTGGCCAGAACCTCCTGCACATGGGAAAGACAATGAAAGAAGATTTGACAGTGGTTGCCAAGTATATTAACAAACTTTATCCTCCTGAGTTTAATGTGTTCAGCATATATGCAGAGCTCTACCACAATTATTTTGCCTCCCAGGCAAAGAAAAATGCTGAGTCTCATCTGGAAGACAAGGATATTTACCTTCTTCTCTCATGGGTGCACAACTTTTATCCAAAGTAAGTGGGATTTTATACATGTTTACCCCTGGAAATCAAAACAGGCTCATTGGCTGCAAACCCAGGCATTTGCTTGATTTATGAGTTAGTATTACTGCAGTGCAGTCCAGCACCTGGCTAAGTTACTGGTATTACTGATGATGTGCTGATTTGCATTCCTGGCCAGAACAGCCAGAAGGGACACACTCAAGGCTGCTAGTCTGTAAATGAAGAGTTGTTTTACCATTCTGGCTTCTGAGCAACAGACACACAAAGGTTTAGGGCTTCATTTGTGGGGTAAATTGGTCAGGTTCATTGCCTTGATATCTATTCCAGTTGCAGACCTGGACTCTCTCTTAGAAAATTTGGAAATTTCAGCCCTTTGTACCAGAAGGCAGACAATAAATAGAACAACCTGAGATACAATTATCCTGGGGATGGAGGATGTTGTTTAAGTGTTACCCACAGTCTATGATTTCCTCACCTTTAGGAGAGCTAGGGGTGCACCCCTGTGAGGACACCATCAGCCAAGGGTCCCCATAAACTCTGTATGTTATTGAACTGAAAATATTGCTTGTTGTGGCTAATAGTACTGCTTGGAGAATTGAGGGCTTTCAGTTCTTAGGTGGAAACCAGTAAAGACACCAGCAATGTTTCTTCTATTCCAAAGTCATTCAGCTCAACTTCTTCCTTTTTGTGTTTCACTGAGGAGTGCAGTGATTCATTGTTGATCCCAGAAGTTCTCCACAGCCAGTGTTGTGCTCTAGATCAGGATATTCAGATCTGAAACAGCTTGTGTTTGGAAGTGAGCAGTTGTGAGGAGCATGGCTCAGCCCAACTCTGGGGACAGTTTTGGCCAGGGTAGCATCTGCTTTGGGAGTGTTGCCAGAGGCCACATCTGGGTGTCTGCTGAGGGACCACCTCCCAGCCATCAAACACCAGCTTTTCATCTGCTTGCCTCTCTATATGGATGGCGAGAGGTCATGTCCAGTGGCTAGATTCCCCCTCTTGCTTCAGGTCCCCCATCCCCACCAGAGCACAGTGGCTGGTACACAGGACAGACCATGACTCCATTCACAGGGCTGCTTGTGGTCCCACCCTCACAGGTCTCACCCCTGGCACATATTCAGCTTCTCCAAGTCCTGCCTGGACTAAGGACAATGTACATTTCCATCTGTTTTTTCACTGATATCCTCAAAAACTGTTAGTGATTTGCATCAACAACTGTCTTGAATTACACTACCCTTGGAAAATACAATTGTTTGGCTTTTTTCATTCCAGAGACATGAGAAAAGATCATGCTTTAGCCATGGAGTTGGATAAAGTTAAGCTTGGAAGCCTTTTGCCTTCAAGTCTGAGCAAAGAGCTTGAAAATAAATACCTTGACAGTGAAGAGGTAAGAAAAGTTCAGACACTCCTCTTCTTCCCTTCACTGCTCCCATATGACTCCTTGGAGAAGCTGTGACTTGTCCTGCACACACACTTCTTCACCAGTGAACCACACACCCTACACACCCTTCCAGGGAAAAGCAAAAAGCTTTTGTTTGTTTTTGGGTAACAGGTCACCTTTCTGCTAGATGGGACTTGCAGAGCAAACTTCTGCTTAGCCCTGGGAGCCATGAGAAAATAACTGCTCTGTTCTTGTAAATCATGTGGCAGCAAGAGGGGGAAAATCCAACAGTAGATCTTTATGGGCAACTTTCTAATTTCCTGATAAATCTCCAGAGGGATTTATGGTCCCTCTCACAGGAATCTTTGAAGGATCTTGGATTACTCCTGATCTCTGCAGAGGTGCCAGACTTTGGGTGAGCACAAAGCATCAAGATCTGGTCTTGACAAATCTGTTTGTTTGGTAGAGAATCGCCTGGTCTGCAGAAAATAAAAGTTGCTCTGGTTTTTGTATCACCCTTCCCTTAATGGAAAAAAGAAGCCACTTTTACAGTACTCCCATATCTTAGTGCTTTTGGCATCTGGGGCTGGAATTTCCGGAAAATGAGAAGATGAGTTCCAAGTTTAGATGCAGTCCATGATGATTTGCATATGGGAGAGGTGGTGTGAGGTCTGCAAAGCACATGAACAGGGCACTGGGGGATCAGCAATACTGCACAGATCATTTCCAAAGCCTCACTGCAGCACAGAGGGCTCAGAGCAGAGAAAGCCTGAGAGCACTTTGTTTCCCTCTCCTGCACTTGTGTGGCGTCAGAACAGCTCATGAAAAAGGATTGCAAAAGCATGTAGCTCTGAGTGTGACACACACACAGTGCGTGGTTGGGGGAATTTGGGCTCTGGTACATGTAGCTGCTGCAACCTTCCTACCCACTGCTCCCCTCCCTGCCCTCCTTATGCAGCTGATGTGGAGGTGTGATGGGATCTTTACTTCTACCTTAAAATACTCAGTATTTTGTAGGTGGGTATTGTGAGGGCATTGTCCTTGTTGTTGTGAAGTCATGGGTCAAACATCTCCTAACAAGGACCCTTCATATCCCAGCCAGGGCTGAGGAAAAAGTGCTGAGCCAGGCAAAAGGTGGGTGGGTGAGTAAAACCTGCATAAGGTAGGAGCTGTTGCATCCATGTTGTAGTAAATGCCATTGTTCTTCCCTCCCTAAAGGTTACTGTCAAAAATTCACTGAGCAGATGTTTAGATAAAGAAATCCAAAGGTGGAAAGAAGACAAGGAACCAGAGAAGCTAAATGGGCATTTTCAGAGTGAACTGCTAGGAATATTTGTTATCCAGGTAATACAGAGCTATATTAAAAATAAACAATTGTATCTTTGCCTATTTAGTATTTGAGACCAACTATGGTCAATGCAGTAGAGGAAAAGGCCAAGTCACTTGTGTAGAGTGGTAGCAGATGTGAATGGTACAGGGAAGCTCAAAATCATGGTCTGTCTCTGGCCTGGTGTACCATGGCATGGCAGCAAGTGCCTCTATAAGCAAAACAAAAACTATCTTCATTCTCCTGTGAAATTTCTTCTGCGTCCCCAGTAGCAGAGAGATAGGAGACAGGCTCAATTGATTGAGAAATGGAGTGTCTGTTTCTTCCTCCCAGGGAAAGTGCCACAGGCAGAGCTGCCTCTTTCCCTCCTCTGGCCACAGAGGATTAGTTGAGTTTATTTTTAAAAAATAAACCTCTCATATGTTGATGTTGTTGTGATTAAATTGTTTTTTTAAATGCAATCGAACAACATAAAAAAAAAAAAAAGAAAAAAAAAAGATACTAAACCAAGTGTCAAATTACCTACTTTCTCAGCTGTTTTCTAGATTTTTTTCATGTTCCTTTTGAGCTTCTCAGCTAACTATAGCTGCTCTGTGTGGTCCCTGGATCAGTTGCAGGGGTGGGGGAGATGCAGGAGAGTTGGGTGCAGCTCTCAGGAAAGCATCTGCAGCTTCTTTTACCCAGCAAACCTGGCCTTTTTGGAGCAGGCAACATTTAAAATTGATCTTGCTTGTTTGTTAGAGTATCTACAGCAGCCAGAAGCGAGCTGAGGACATCAGCAAGGCCGTGGGCGAGGAGCTGTCCCGTCGGCTGCTGAAGGAGCTGCCAGCCTTCCTGAGGAGGTGAGCTGGGGTGGGGCTGTGGGCTGTGGGGCTGGTACAGCACCTGGGCAGCCACTCACCCACCTCTCCTCTTCCCATCTCCCCTCCAGCTACAGGGATGCCTTTGAAGACTTCAAGGAGAAAAGCAAGAAACACAGATACTACAAGCCTATACTGATTGCAAATATTAACAACTGCTGGAATTTTAGGTAAGGGTCCAAAAGAAAAGGTTTTGCTCCTTCCTCTGCAGGCAATGTATAGAGGGGAGGTACTCCAGAGTGAGAAGAGGTAGAAAAGTCTGCCTGCAAAAGGTTTGGACACCTCTGAATTTCTCTCTCTCTCTCTCCTGAGGATAGACTGTTCTGACCAGGCTGGTATTTTCTTGCAGAGAATACACAGAGGAATACGTGGCAGAAAAGGATGACAGTAAAGCCGATATCCTCAGCACTCTGGCTGATATTGAAAACAGCGGCTTTGATGTGCTGCTTCACCAGCTCTTTGCCCAGCTGAAGGTACCATATCTGTGCCCCACATCGTCCTGCCTCATGGCTCAGCTGATACCAGGGCAGGGCATGGTCTCCTGCCATGCTATCTGTTCCTCACATCTCTGATTCAAATCAGCCACGTTCAGAAGGGACAGGATCGGCACTAACCCACACTGCTGCCGAAACGCCCACAAAGCTCACCTTGAGCTGGTCCTCAAGCCTGCAGGCAAAATGGGTGCAGTGACAGAGGCACAAATGTGCAGGTGAACATAAAACCTGCTGATGGCATCCGAGACAACGGCTGCAGCAGGGAGAGTCTCGACCTGCAGCTGTTTGTTCTCTACACTGGAGGAAGCCATCACTAATGGCATAAACTGCAATTACACTGCTTTTGGCTTCCCCATAAAGGTGACCTGAAGGGCATTTTTGTACTTTTGGCTTCCTTTTTTTTTTTTTTTCCTTTTGTTTGTTTATATATATACAACACAATCTTTTCAAATTAAGCAATTTTGGTGGAGGAAAAGGAAGCGTAGGAGGCAGGAATGTTCAGCACAATCTCTCCTGCTTTCTCTGTAGAGCCTTTTGGAAGGCACAAGAGAACAGGGGTGTGATTTTTTTCGTTTTCCTATTTATTTACTGTGGCTGAGCAAAATTATGATTGAAAACATTTCATAAAGATTCATTTTTTCCCCTGATGGTGCCATAATTCTTTAATCAGACAAGATGATGAGGAAAAAAAAAAAGTAGAAATAATAAAAACACCTCAAATATGAACCTTTCAAGCCCTTGGTCTTCTTCACCATGAGGAACCAAGAAGGTGACACAGCCCCTTGTTCCCCTTTCCGTGTAAGGCATCACCACATGCCCCTGCACAGACTACACACCACGCTCTCACTACATGAGATACTCTACATGTAGAAGTAACAAATACACATGTGCATAGAATTTGAGGTAACTTAGCAGGCTTTCCATTTTTTCAGCCAATGTACAAGAAGTTTACGGAAAATAAGTGGGACTCCAGCAGTGAAATTATGAATGAGATCATTAAAACCACCAGCAAACATATTTCAGACTTCCAGACCTTAAAGGACCCATTTTACCACGTAAGTCTGAGAGAAATATTGGAGGGATTCTGGGGTGCTGGTGCTGCATTTTCAGCTCTGATCCTCTGTGGCTTTAGCTGCCTTGACCTCTGGTGAGCTGGCCTGGCATCAGGAAGCCTCTCAGGCAGGGTTTCCATCAGCATGCAGTTTATCCAGATTAGGCACATAAATCTTACCTCTGACAGAAGCAGACTCTTGCAGCTCTGCTGCACTGTTTGCAGAACAAACCACCCCCGATGCAGAGAAAGTGCTTTAGAGACCACCCAACATGTGGCTTTAATTACAGATTCGGTTTAGCAGTCTCGAAACACAGATGCAATTCATTCAGATGCATGGTTCAGTCTCATTGCTCCTTTGATTGCCTTAAGGACTGGAGGAGGTGGATGCAAATGGGACAAAACCCAGAGAACTGAGCCAGAACCACATCCTCACTGGTGCTGGACTATATATGAAATATCATCATATCAGACAATATTTGATTTCCTGTCTTTGTCTTTTTAGTAGCTGAGACAAATTATAATGTTTTATGTGTTAGAGAGAAAAACAAGAAGAGAAGCATGAATTCCTGTTTCTCTGGAATACTGTTACTCCTCTAGCACATGGAAATCTTTCCTGCACTTTAAACTCTTCCCAGAAGGAAACAACATTTGGAAATTCCCATTCTTACTAGAGCACAAAGAAATTCTCAGCATCTAGGATGTGTTGTAACCAGTCTTGGGAAGCTGGCAACCAGGGCTGTTCCTGCTGTGTAATCCCCAGCAAGCATTGGTGGGGCATGTCTCACAGCCAGGATGGTTTTGTCCTCTATCCACATACATATTTTGTGTCCCTAAGCAAAAGAGAGATGGATGGTGATTCTCTCCTCTCCTTCCCAACAGGCTATCATTGAGAAGATCCATGCCCGTTTGGTTAAAGAGTACATTGTGAGGCTGCTGAAGAGGAAGGTCAGCCTGAAAACTCCAGCTCAGCAGCAAACTCTGGCCCAACATATATCCAAAAATGCTGCTGACCTGGAAGCCTTCTGCACCAGCAATGTACGTGAGTGCTTGCCATGAACACATCACAGGGCACAGACACACTGAAAAACAGGAAAATTCTGGGAACTTTTGCTAACCTTTTCAACTCAGCTTAATTTCCTGGAAGGCAGGACCTTAGGCAAAAAGAGGTCTCTAAAAGTGCCTGTAGGCAGAAAGGCTGCCCTGTCAGCAGCCTGCCCCTCCCTGCGTGAGAGACATGATTTCATCCTCCTTTGTCCCATAGGCAGTTCCCTTTTGCAGGTTTATATTAATAGGGTCAAAAGACTTAGCTACTCTTTTCCGGTTTCAGTACAGCTTCCATGGAGGCTGGGTTTCTGTCACAGGATAGCTCCCTACCAAGCCTCGGGATTGACCGACAAGGGCTTCTCCCGATCAGATCTCGTATGGAGCTGCAGGCATTTCACTGGCCAAATCCCGAGGGGGCGTGGAGTTCAGATCAAAGAGAATATCCAGACCGGGTCATTCAAAAGACTTCTTAAAGGGTAGCCTACAGAATAAATTCCTGTGTTGCCACATAAGCAAGCTAACAGGTTTCCTCTCACCCTTGATTTCCTCCATGCTGCAGCTTTTAGGTCAGCCAGGAGCTAAAGCAGACAGTGTGGGGTCTGTGGTATGCAAGGAATTTCTCGAGAGCCACAGCTGGAACACCCCTCTCTGTCCTTTAAGATCACCTCCCTCCTTCCATGCCTGCAGAAAAAGCTAACAGCTAAGCCAAAACCTGTCCTCCATCACCCCATGCATGTTTGACTGGAGAAGGAACAAGTCTGAGTTTCACATAGAGTGGGTAGGAGATCAGGCAGCTGCACCTTGGAAATTCCAGTGGTCAGGAAAAAGCTCTAGTTGGGGCTTCTAGCCAATTTTGGCAATACCTGGAGATGCCAAAGGCAGTGTTGTGTTTGTAGCTGAGGCAGAGCAGCACGTGGCAGTGTCTTACCTGGCCCATCAGACCTTGGTACACACACCAGGCAGCAC
The DNA here is from genome assembly GCA_003676055.1 of Chloebia gouldiae. Lineage (NCBI taxonomy): Eukaryota > Metazoa > Chordata > Aves > Passeriformes > Passeridae > Chloebia > Chloebia gouldiae. Next base: position 5,046,991 of record QUSF01000004.1, on the reverse strand, counting down.
AGAAACCCAAGGAAAAGGAAATAAGCAGATAGAATCTGCTGAGGTGGAAATCTTAGTCTTATGGCAAACCACACACCACTTGTGTGAGAGGATTAAAAACTATCAAAAAGCTAATCAAATTTTTCCAAGGCTGCCTCAAGCAGAAACAGCACTGAAAACAATGAGGCACCTAAAATCACTGATGTGTCCTTTCCTCTTGCCAAGAAACAGCTTCAGGGGGCAGCTCCTGGGGTGGGGGGTGATTTGCACCCTCATGATGTCCTGCTAACCACTTTTTCTTCTCACAGGGATCTCAAGCCACTTGGCTGAATTCAGCACTCCCCAAACTGGCTGAAATAATCCGACTTCAGGATTTAGGTGCTATTAAAATTGAAGTTGCAACACTCGCTACAACATACCCAGATATCCGGTAAGAGATGCTGAAACAGATCTGCTAATACTCATAAGGAATTTCAATTGAGCCAAGCAGTCAAATATGAATATGGGTGAGGTTCATATAACCTGAGCCTATAAACCTTGGTGGGGGCTTCCTTCCAGGCTGTGGCAATCCCAGTCCTATCAAAAAGCAAAGAAAGATATGAATAAAAGCCTATTGATATATTCCAAATTCTGGTCTGATTTTCTCCTTTACCTTGGAGATTCCCTCCCCTACCCCAAACATCCACAGGGTCTTGTGTAGGACTGCCAGATGCTGAGCTGGCACCCACAGGGGACGTCAGCTCACGCCACAGGGTGGGAGCCACATCCTGGTAGAGTGGCCCTGACATGTGAAGGTGTGTGAGAGGAAATAACACCTGCCCATTTCTCTTCCACAGCAAAAGGCACCTGGAAGCATTCCTGCACATCAAAGCCAATTTGTCACGCAGTGAACTCAAGAGCATCCTGGGCTACTTGGCAGACAGCACAGCATCCACACAGCCCAGGGCCCCTCTCTTCTCCAACATAAATGTGTCCTAGACCAAGGCATGCCTTGGCACTGCCCTGTGCTGGACTGTGGGGTGAGCTGGGGATGGAGAACATCTCCTGGAGCAATTCATGGCACACACTGCCACCTTTTCCTATGGAAAGTTCTTTGTCCCAGTCTGCTGCTCAGCATCTCTGTGGGAATCATCGTCCTCCATGTGGGGCTGGGCACAGGGTGCACCCATGGGAGGTGCAGTGCCCACAAAGACCGAGGCTGCTCTTCCCACCAGTCATGGATTCCCTCTGTGGTCTCCTTGGTGCCACCACATTCTCTGCCTGGACACTGCCCTGGTGCTCTGAACTCCATCTACCTCTCAGGGTGCCAAAAAGGCGACATCACAGACCAAGCAGGCACCACCTATGTAGCTTTTTATCTTCTAAGGAAATGAAGGGAAACAAAAACTGAAACCAACATTCAGAGATATTGGAAAAGTCCCATGTGAGAATGCTTGCAATCCATCTGCCTTCCTCTGAGCCAGGCAGGGTAGCTTTGTTAGGCTGGTGGGAGAGGCACGAGGTTCCTGATGAGGAGGAGCTGCAGCTCAGCTGTGGCAGGGCTCTTGCCAGCCCCCTCTGAGCAGCTGCAGGCTCTGACCCCGGGCAGCAGCACTGCCCAGAGCCTTGGGGTTTCCAATGGAGAACTGGCCCTGGAGAATGTCCTCTGTGAGGTGGGAGCACCTGGGCCCCTGTCAGTGACCCCATCCAGTGCATCTGCACAGAGGGACTATTGCAAGCTGCCTATTGCAATGGATTGTGTGGGCTAAGCCAGCAGCTGGTAAAACACTTGGGATTTCACTGAAGTCCTCCTTACCAAAGAGGGGACTTCCAGACCCCATTAACAGCACAGGCTTTGAATGGGGTGTGGAACTGGTCTCAAATGTCATCAGTACACACTGAGCACCCTGTATGTGTCACCATTCTCTTGCTCGCTCTTTCCCCTTGTGCTGTGAGGTAGATATGATGTGAAAATACAAATGGGTCTCTTGTGAAACTGTGTTTTGTTTCTTACAGCACAATTTTTTGGGGAACTTAATCACCTTCCAAAACAGCACTGTGTATATTTGGAGACCTTTCCCTTCTCTTCTCCTCTGTGTCAACTTTTGCATCAGTCTGTGGAAAGTCAGTCTGGAAGGAAGATGCCTGATGACTGTGCAAACTATGTAATGTATTTATATGCATAGGTAATATACCACCAGTGTATTTTTGCATCCAATTTTATTTTTTCTCAGTTAGAGATACTAATTTACAATGTTTATAATAAACAGCATTCGAATATGCTAGAAAAGTGACAGTTTACTGTATTGCCACAGCTATGTCATTCTTCAAAGGGCCATTTCTCCCAGCCTGCTCTGGTGAATATTACCCACTGGTTCTATGTATGGGGTCTTGTGGACTACAGACAGGCCGGAAAAGCATGGCTGATGGCCCTGTAGTACATCCACTGAGCACAGTAGGCCACTCACTAGCAGTGGCCAGTGGTACACACTCAGAGGAGTTCTCTGCCAACAGGTCCTGTGGCAAAATTGTTCTCCAAGTGAAAAACGGTGCTTTGATTTTAGTCTGCAGCCTGGCCACAGGCAGCACAAATCACCCTGTCCTTCCTTAAGCACACTCACACAAAACTCATATAGACACATGGGTTAAAAAATTATTACTTAAACACTCATCTCAGCTACAGTTTAAAGGCAAATGCCAAAATGACTTCTGACTGTGCTGAGCACTCATGACAACTATCACCTATTGGGTAACATTTTCTTTCCCAATTAGTGAAAGGTCATTTTATTGCTATAAAAATATGTATTTTGATTTAGAGATCTGTTTAAGGCCTACAGAAATGCATCATACAAGTGATTGCACTGATCTTTAAAAAAAAATACAGCTAAGTAAGTGCCCAAAGGGAAACAGTATCTATTTATATATCATAATTAGCATGGGTAGGAGAAGATGGTTTTCATACACATTTTATAGGCCATATGGAAGTGCATTGTGCAGTTCTCTTCCTCCTGCTATAAAACCTCAGCTTTCATCTCTAATGAGCCCAGGAGACTAATTTATTTATCTTACAGCATGACTCGACATTTAAAATGGCATTTATTTATAGGTGGCATATTACACATAGCCAGGTAGTTTCAGGAGGTTGCACAAATGTCTTCTGATAACAGTGTTAGTTCAATATGATAAATAGCATTTCTAAAACCTATGTAAATAAAATTTTCTGAGGTCAGTGTGGCTTGACTTCCTTTATCATGCAACCTCTTCTGATGCTGATGCCTGCCCCTCCTTGGAGGCAGAGCAGATAGCCAAGATTAAAAAAATAAGATCAATTTTACAGAACAGTTAGGAAAGCTGGTTCCTGAGCACAGCTGCTGTGGCATAACCAGCTTTCCCTGTTTGCTATCATCTGTGTCCCCAGCACATCAGCACCCAACAGCTGGCACTGGACACAGGCTGAGCCCAGACATCCACTCACACACACTCCTGGCTCCCTACCCATCCATCCCACCTGGCACTTCCACCATTTGACAGAAGACTTGCAATTTGCAATGCAAAAGATTAAGGGACACAAACCACAGCATAGCAGGAGGTGGTCTGAGGCATTACTCCCTCCTCCGCTCCTGCAGGAGCCACCTGTGATGTGCTGAGTTCCCAGGGACACCTGAGGAACCTCTGCCCTTTCTGCAGTGGAAGCCAAAACCTCCAGAGAGCTCACAGACTCAAGTGTGAGTGTGATGGGGAGAAAAAAAACAGCAGAAATGTTTTCTTAAAGCCTGATGAGAAACTTTAGGAACTGCTGACCTGGAAATGAAGGGTTAAGGAGAGAGAATGACAGCAATTCCCTCCCTTTGACCCTGGATCCTCTCTCTAAAATCCACTAAAAAATGACAGCACTGGACTAAAGGCCACAGGATTTACTGATGTGCTGATTTTGAAAGACTCACTCAAACAAAGTAGTTTGGTAGGTGAGCTTTTCCAGGTGGACAGAGCTGGCTTCAGTGACATGCCTGGGTGACACATTCCTCACCTGCTAATTGCTGTAAAGCAGGAAATGTATGTGCAATTACATCTTCACCAAGGATGTGGCAACGATTTGCCAACATCCATTTTCAAATCCTGCCTTTAGCATAGCTAATATGAACTTTAATAGAAGAAAACCTGGAAGCCCCAATGCAATGGGAATGAAGCCTGGCAATGCATGGAGCATACCAGAGGGAAGGCACACCTGCAGTGAGTGGGATGGCAGAGCTTCCTTCCCAACAGGAATTAGGGCACATGGGCTGCAAGTCCAGCATCTCCCAGGAAGGTTTCACTTGCTGCTCCATCACCTGCCTCCTGCTTGGGTCAAATGCCAGTACTGGGAACCAAACAGGCAGGAGCACCAGGAAGAAAGGATGTTTTGTGAGGTAAGTGAGCTTAAGTGTGGCTCTAGCAAAATCATTTTTTCCTGTGCTGTAGATTGAAACCCATGAGAGTAATTGCTCTTCCTGCATGACTTAGAAGAGGATGTGGCCACACCACCATGCTGATATCCTTGAAACACAAAATAGCTTTCGTGTAGCCACAATAATAGAGATGGCAGCTCATGTTGGGGAATTTCAAGAATTACTCATCAATGCAGGAAACATGGATTTCCACCCTAGCAATGAAATTAATCTATAGTGATGGGAAGAGAGGTAAATCCCACTTCCTAGGGGGAAAGAGAGGAAATGCAATGGAGCAGACACACCCATTAGGCTGTTCAGGGGCATGTTACAGAGGAAAATTTAACTACAATTTTTAAAGCAGTATGAAGTTTTTAAGGTTACCATGAAGTGAATGTTCACATCTCCTGGGCACCATTTCTCCTTGCTACCAGGGGCTTTATCCTCCAGAAACCAGGTTTTTAAAACCCCTTTTGAACTGACCAGCTTGGATGCTTCCTTACTGTGACATTTTTTATCTCTTCTCTGGGTCTTCTCCTCAGGTATTCACTTCCTTCTTTCACTTCTCCACAAGTCTCCTGATGCCTCCCAGCACTACCCAATGAGGCCTTAAGACCACATTCTCCCAGTTCTCCCAAACTTTCAGCAGATAGGACACACCAGGGCAAATTATATACCAGCACCCAGAAGAACCATCATTTGAAGTCAAGGAATTCAGTGCTATTTATCCAAGTAGTTTTTATCCAAATAGGACAGAGCACTTCCCCTGTGATAACTCTCATAATGAACTAATAAAAGAGGAAAACTTATTATTTAGCAGAAAAGCTGAGCTCTCAAATGTACTCCTTTCAAATGGGAGGAGGTTATAACAAGCCTTTAGGTAGAACAATATTGGTCCTGGAGGCTTCAAGAGATTTTGAGCCCTATCCCAAAGGCGTGAGGCCAACCCCCAAGTCCCACTGGCAAGAGCAGTGTAGCTGAGAGCCCAACCAAGTGCACAGTTTAGAGAAAATAGCAGGATAAAATTAACAGTGCTATGCCCTAGTTGACAGAGGGCTGTTTCTGCTCTTTGGTTTCATTGCAGCCCTCTTACTCTACACCAAGTCTGTAAGAAGAGGTGAAAACCATCTGAGCTGTGGGACAGGGACTCTCATCTTCATGCTGCTGCATACAGATACCTTGTCTCAGCCAAGGTCCCATTCCCAGCTTCACTCATTGAGACACAGTCCCTTCACAATCTGCATGGGGTTATACAGAAGCAAAAACCTTGGCTGAAGCTACCCACTCTCCCTGTTCAACATGTGGGGAGTGCCAGAGGTATTTCCAATGCCCCAAGAGAGGCATTCAGCCCAGCAGGATCCTGGCAGCCACCTGCTTGTGACAAGCTTGGGCGAGACCACAATCGTGCACCACACCAGCTTTGAGGCAAGTGGGTGTGAAGGGAATGTCACCTGAAGAGATCACACTGCATTCAAATGTGTCATTGCTGTCCTGCCTGGACACGGGCTCTGAGCAGCATTGTGTCCCTCCTCCAGGATGCAAAAAGACCCCTCCTAAGATTTACTGGAAAAGAGTTACTGGAAAGGGGGAGGAAACTCTTGCACATGCTGCATGAGCTAGACCTGCTGCTGGAGCAGCCTTGGCAGCTTGCAAAGATATCACAGGTGATATGCAGAGGTTAATCGCAGAGCTGGCAAAAAAACCCAGCATGAGGAGTAATCCAGATAACCTCAGCTGTATGTTAGTAAGGGAAACACAGGAGACTGCAGAAGCAGAGACTGAGGTGGGAGTGTAGCCTTCAAGTGTCTGCCATGCCTCTGGCCATGTTCAAAAATCTTCTGTAAGTCTTTGTTTAACTGTCCAGCTCAGCATCCCATTCAGATCCATTAAAAATATCACTAAGACTAAAGTATTACTGTGGAATGCGTGAACTGCCCAAGCTCCCATTTTTGTTTGATTTGATTTCTCTATGAAGCTTCTCTCAAAGGGCTCAGATTGCATTTACTTGGGGAACATTCTGTCAGATCAGCACGTACAGCATGAAATCAATAGCAGTTTTTGAAGAAAGACCATATTCATGCATTGTCCAGAACAACCTCTTCAGCCAACTTTTCTTGGGTGGAAACCACACTTTAGAAAAGGACAAATTCTACCTTCCACTTACCTCAAAACTCTCCCCTCAGTGTTCCCTGTGGACCACGGGCAGAACCCCATCTCTCCATGTAATATTATCTTTGTACAAAAGCATATTTCTGTACAAAATAACACTGCATCTATCCAGATATTATGTTATTCCTTCCACTGTAATTTTCTACTATCTCATATGAACAATTCTATATGGCAAACTGCAGCTTATTATTCAAAATTATAAATTTCCCATTTTCATACATTTCAATATATTTTTTGAAAAGCAAATTCTTTCTTTCAGTAGTACATGAGCAATGCTTCCGTGTTAATGTGCAAATTATCATGAAGAGAATCAACACACAGCGGATTTCTGCAATCTGTTTACCTCTCTATACACAGAAATATCCTCTGTAGGGGTGCTTTCCAGGCAGAAATAGAGGCAAGACAATCTATAGGTTTTTGCGAGCAGATGACTGAAGTTGTGATGAATATACAGATCATTTGTTAGGCAAAGGTTCGTGCATCACACATGCATACAGCGCCCCCACACAGATGCCACTGCGATAACAACTGTTTTTCTTACAGACATTCTGGATCCAGCCTTTTGCCCAGTTTCAACCCTTCAAATAACAGTTTTCTAGAAATTCAACACTTTTCCTCCACAGAAAGTGGGCTAATCAGAATATTTTCTTTGGCAACCCAAACCGTGAAGTCTGGGACCCAAGAGCTGGTTGTGTTGATTTGTGAAATCCCCTTTCTGTTCCCATGCTCTGCCACAGCATGGCCTTAGATATCTGAGTCCCAGCATGGGTTTTGGTCTTATTCCTTCTGCTAACTTTCTCTGCACGGAAAATATCAGAAAATTCAGGCCATAAGAGTTCACAGCTCACAGTGTTGTAGGAGCTTTAACATATTATGACAGAAATGCAAACAACATGCAGAAGACTTTTCTGTCCTGTCCAGGTCCAGGAGCCATCAAGAACCTCAGTGTTCCTGATGTCCAGCTCCTGCCTAATGCAAAAAATTACTCAAAACCCAGAAAACATTCTATCATCTTACAATCTCTACTATCACTACTTCCAGTATTCAGGACTGTCAAATGGGCAGTCCTGAAATTCTGAATTTTCTGAATTCTGAAGCTTTTGCTGTACAAATACATGCAGGCTATGCCCAAAAGGACAAGGTGGATGTCAGTCACTCAGAGGCTGAGGTGGCTGCTCTCTTGAGCTGGTGATGAGCTACGTGGTTGATTTTTTGTTGTTTCACCTGTGTGTCATCAGGGCAGCCTGTGAGGTCTGGTGCAAGTGATGCTCTTCTTTAGGACATACTGAGAAGCCACCAGGCCCAGGGGCAATGTCACCTCTCCTAGCAGCAGAGCTGTTTGTCAGTCAGCTGCTGTAGGAGGGAAGTCTCTGCCTGTATGTGTGAGATAGGAAACAACCAGCACTGCAATCAAGTGGTTGTTCTTCTCCTTAATAAGGAGAGAACTGGAAGCGTTCCCAGGAGAAAGGTGATACATGTCTGGATGTCCTGGAGGGATGTCAGAGGAGGATGGCTGTGCTGTGGAAGGGAAGGGAGACCTAGCACCAGCAACAGGAAGGGAACCTAGAGCTGGTCTCTGAGCAAAGAGGTTCCTGATGGGCACAAACCACAGCATAGGAGCAGGAAGAGGCAGGAAGCCTTTCTGGTGGAACATTTATGCAGGTTGTGACTCAGGCAAGCCTTTTGTACCTTCATTTCCATCTCTTATGAATACAAGCCATGGACTTCTCAGGTGCAAGAACAGATTATGAACACCTGGCTGTGCTTGTCCTGACTTTCACCTGGCTTGGGTGACTGCAGCATGAGGTGACTGGGTAGCAATGGGCTATCCCAAACAGACCATGGCATTCTGTCTCCAAAGACACAACGAAACCACACTCAGGGGCTGAAGCACTGTAACACAGTGACCCAGCTCCCCCAGATACTCCTAGCCAAGGGCATGACACATGAGGTCAGCAAAGGTATCTCCTGGGGGCCTGGGTGTGGCATCCAGTACACAGCACGAGCTGGGGAAAGTGTCTGGGAGAGCACAGGAGGGACATCAGAACTGTGAGTGAAAGCCAGGGAGACACAGTCATCAAGGTCAGATAATGACCAGCCTAGGACATGTGGGTCTATATTTGGCTGTGATGCAATCAGCTGGAAGCATATACTCACTTTCCCTTGAACCATAGGCAAGGCAACAGCTGCCAGAGCTCACAAGAGCACCGTCAGTGACAGATGATATGTTGTCAGTGTTCAGACCATCTGACTCTCCTGTGTTTCTGCTCTCTTTAATGCGTTTTCGTTTCTCTTGGAAAAACACAAGTGGAGAGTGGGTTATTTCCCTCCCCCTGTACAGTATCAAGCATGGCAAGAAATGATGTGGTGTATCCACAATGTTAGGCAGAGGTTTATTTTTCCAGAAAGGATTTCTTCATCAACCTGCAAAGCCTCAATGCTTTCAGACGCAGGTGTGCTACACACAGAAGTCAGTCTGACTTTTGAGGGTGAGGATTCAGGTAACAGTGTGTGATGAGCCAAAACTGAGCTACATAGCAGGAGAACATGGAGCAAGGAGTGCCCTACCGTGCCCTTCACTGCCCCTCTGCCACAGGAACCACAGCCCTGCACATACACCTTCCCTAATCTGTAAGTGATCAGTCCCACAAACAGCATCTTGTCCTAAATTCAGGCCTGCCTTCAGTCACAGCATCCAGAAAACAGAGACCCTTCTTGATCTGCTTGGCCAGAGCTCTTTCATAACCCTGATTTTAGCTGCCATCTACCCAGATGAGAGCATTTTTTTAAAGCAGAGGCATGTGTTTCTCAGCATAGGACTGCTCTCCCATCTGTCCTTCATGCAGTTGAATTAAAATAATGCCACTAATGAAGTGGCATTAGTAATGCCATTAATGAAGGTCATCAAGCATCACTTACCACCTCCTATAGCCAGACCAAACTGTCTAAATGCTGCACATTATGAAGATCAGTTGAGGTGGGAGCAGGAAGGAGATGACCACAGAACCAGAGTGTTCACATGCACGGCACAATGCTGGGGCAGAAATGTCCCTGACTTACACCAAGCCAGAAATATGCTGAACTGTGTCTGCTGGGGTCCCAAGGAACCACTCCCAGTGGGCATTGATCTTGCTGGCACAGGATCAGCTGATGGACTGGAGATCATGGGATCAGCAGCCTTCATCCCAATGGGGTCCTGACAGATGTTTCTACATTGCTTAATTCTGACAACAACCCACCTAAGTCAGGAAGGAAAGGAAAAAGAGGAATGAACTGTGTTTGTGCAGCATGGAGAGTTTGCCATGGGGAGCTTGGGGAATGTCCTGTTTTGGGCATTCTGGGGCTCACTGGAAGAAGTGAGCACCAAGCTGCCTCTTGAAGCCAGTGTCAGGTACACACAGTGTTGATCCCAGAGGGGACCTGGTAGCTCTGGAAAGCAGACTGAACTTTCTCATTTATCACATGGAGGAAACAGATAATTCATCAGTGGTATGAACTTTTGAAATCCCCAATGTGGCTGCTCAGCTGTGAAGAGGAGGAAACCTTTGCAGTCAGAGCCCAGATAACAATTGCACATTTGGCTAAAAACCCCTCCCAGGAGCTACCTAGAGAAATCATGGTGGGCAAACAAAGCTCAGAGGTGCACAGGGAGCCCATGGCAGCTGAACATCCCTCAGTCTAGCAGCTGCACAATTGCTGTCCTCAGCCTCCTTGGTATTGTGGGAGCTGTGTTTACCCTGCAGAGAACCAAGACAGTTGGCAATTTCATCAACCCAGGAATGCACATGCCCTCTCAGCCCTTGCTCTCATTTTTCCTCTGCTCTCTCACTTTTCTTTCCTGCCCAACACATTCTCTAGCCTGTATCTCTGTGGAGAAGAGGCCATATCTGTGGGGAAGAGGCCATTCTGGTCCCCAAGCCAAGCCACCTTTCTTAGCACAAGCAGAGCTGTCCAGTGTCTCTGAGGAGTACACACATATATCATCATGTCCCATTCCAGCTGACATCACAATGTGTGTCCACTAGGTCAGCCTTCATCAAGCCAAAAATAAGGACATAAGCATTATTTTTGTTGGCTTTCCTCCACACAGTTGAATTGTGTTTGCTTCACTTTGAGTTTGTTTGCTTTAACTTATCCCTCATTACAAGAAAACATTGGCAAGAGAACTTTGAGCAATCTCAAGTCTCCTTAACAATGCCTGAGAGAAATAAGATTCAAACAGCCTGTATAGTTTAGCCTAAAACCTGCAACTTAGCTATACATAGATATAATGCAATCCATATTTCTATACCTATACTTGGTTTAGCTACACAAGTGATTTTGAGTCATTTCTTTCTGCATAGATTTAGCACATAGATAATCTGGACAGGACTGGCTTTAAAAATCTTTGCTACAGAGTGCTGCCTGCTTTATACTTCCAGTGCAAAGCATTTGCCTGGTACCACTGAAACATGCTTCAACTGCCAATATAAATGGAATCAAGCCAAGCCAAAAAATTCTTCAAGAAGTGGACTACACTTTTTTCAGACCAGATGCACAGCAATAGCCCTGCAGAAATCACACTCTGCTCCCACAACTCAAACCTCACTGCTGTTCCAGTGGGAGAAGAGGTTCTTGCCTTCATCCCTCCTTGGAACAACCATCTATTTAGATGGTCCCTTGTGCCCAGGATCAGAGCTCAGTGACGAGTGCTTATTCTCTCTGTGCACTGGGAAAAGGGGCTGTTTTGCATTTTACAGAGCAGGACATGAAAAACAGATGTGGTCAGTCCCAGGACTGGTCGTGGTCTCGCAGCTGGTTTTTGAGCCCTGGCCCAAAGGTGCCTGGGCACTCTTGAGCCACCAGACCAGCTTAGATTTTCAATCAGGCTAAGGCAACAAGTTTGGCAATGGAGCAAACTCTTCCACCACCCTCCCTTCTGATATCTACTGTGCAACACTTTGGGCATTGCGATGCAAAAGGTGCCAGCAAAGAGATGCAAGATGTGACTTGGAAAGCCCCAGCATTCCATGTTGCTGGAGCATGGACACAACAGAGAGCATCCCTGCAGGAATTCTGAGTGTCACATTCCTTCCCTGACCACCATGAATGGCTGGGTTTTGCTTGCTTTTTTCTTCAACTGTTGCAAAACTGATGTGGCAGGGACAGCAGTGCAAATGAGGAACAGATAGCACATGAATAGTGCCAGCCACTCTAATCACACTTCGTGGATGGTTTCTGTTGTTCTCGACCATTCCAGGTTCCAGTTGTTCTGGACTATTCCAGGACTCTCATCAGACGATGCTGTTATTATACACTGCCACCATTCTTGTTCATCTCCTCTCCTGCCAGCACTTCTATCATCATCCATGACCAGATGCATGATGGGATCTGTATGAATAATGAAAAGTCAACCTGGAAGAGCTGTTCTTGCTCCAGCATGATGAAACACACCTCATCAGCCTTGCAGAAGGACCTAAAGATAATATTTGCCTTCTGCTCTTGCTGGCCCATATGCCTCTGGTGCCAGTCTTCACCTTTAAAAATAGTCATATTCAGGGAATAACAGAAACTATGGACACAAGAATCAGAAAAGATGTAACAATCCTGCAATATCTTGTTGATGCAGCAAGACCACAGTTCTGGCTCAACAGGTCACTTCCCCTATACATTCCCTGTTGCTCAGTGAATAACTCCAATTTTTCTCTTGTTTCACATGTTTCAGTTTCACTTTTCTATCTGAAAGTTTCCAGCCTCAAATAAAGTCAGTGAATTCTTACCACAGGATTTAACATAAAATATTCCATTCTCCCTGACCATGTCTGTTCATACTGCCAAGCTGAACCTGCATCTCAATCAACACAGGTTAATTGGCCAGATAATACAGGGCAACTATTTGTGCTGGGAAAAGACTAGGATATGAAAGATTATTAAGTCTTGAAAGACTGTATTTTCCTACAGAAGTATAGCTCCAGGAAGTCAATGCTTTGAGGCAGAATTTTCTTCTTTGGTGTATTCCAAAATGTCATTGGTCTTTCTGAAGGCTGGATATCACAGCCTTAGAGGATTTTACTTAATTTGTAAATTAGCTTTTGCAGGCTGGAACAAGTAAGTTTTTAACTACCTTACAGAAAAGAAGGGATGTAGAAAGGTCATTGTGTCTTTGGCCAAGGAGAACAACCCAGACAAGCCAGGCTGGAGGAAATAACCCAAATTCCATCCCATGTTCCAGGGCAGCTGACCACCTCCACTCCTGCTCAGGGCTTCAGGACCCACATAAAGAAACTCTACTGCTTTGGAACAATTTTGTTTCTGGCAGCTCCTGGAAATCTGGCAATTTAAATCACTTTCCTATATCCAAAGTTTTCTGCATCTCACTCTGGAAGGCCTCCCTGGAACCCATGGGCTTTGCACTGCTGTAAGCCAACAGCAGCGGCCAGCCCCACATGGGACACACCAAGAGAGGGTGACTGTCACATGAACAGCAGCCCCAAATATGTGCACTCCCTCCCACTCACAAATGGGTCATTTCCCCACCACAACAAAAATTACTGGTTTTACTATTAGGTAACCCCAGAAAATCATCTGTTTTTCTCAGCTATCATCCATGCGTGGTTTCCACAGACACATTTACTCTCTGCCACAATGTTGCACTCATATATTGATTTCTGAATTTGAAAAAAAAGCATCTACAGGATCTAAAGGTGAGGACCCTCTCTGTACTCACAGCTTTAGCTTTAAAGCCTATCTGCTTGAAACTGAGTGAACAAGCTCCAGGATCGTCAGAAGGAAGGAGGAATGCCACTGTCATGGGTGCTGTGGGTTCTCCCCATGGGCTGCCCTCCAGACCATATCTGGGACATCCCTGGTGTAAGGCAGCAGCCTCACCAGCAAGTCCCCATTTGCTGCTCTGTTATTCTCATGAAACAAAATTCAAAACACTGGGCATGACAAGGAGGGAACCATCTGCCCTGAGATGCAAAGCTCAAATGTAATGTGTGGAAGAAGAAAAAGTGGGTCTGTGATTTGCTTGGACAGACAAGTGTCAAAGACTTAGGAAACCTGGCAGATCTGTCTCCTTTTGGAGCAGATTCAAGTGGGAAGGGCCTAAATCTGTTGGCGAGCCTTGGAGGACCACAAAGCATCATTGTCCCTATTGCAGTGTGACTCCATGCCCAGGAACTGTCCTCCACTGGAGCAGGGACCAGCAAGCTCCCCCCAGGTCAGGGTCTGCAGGGTGGCAGGCACAGACCTTAGAGCAAGGGCAGCTCTTGGATGCCTTCAAATAACCTGGAAGACACCCACAGAGTCTGAGCCCCTGAGTCAGGTGTCACCAGCACCTGGCAGGCACCTTTCTGGCCTGTCTCATGGTGATTCACCAGGGAAGAGCCAGCCCAGCTTGGCACCTCAGCAACCCCCAGGGGTTCTGTGGAGGGGAGCAAGGGAGCACAGGGGAGAGGCTGTAGCCTACACAGGCTTCCAAAAGGCATTTGGAAAGTTCTTGCCATAGGCTCAGAGAGAAACTGGGGAGCAACAGGTGAGTGAGAGGGTCTCACAAGGACAAGTAACAGAGCAAAGATGGGAAATAAGGTGCAGTTTTCATAGTGGAGGGCTGCTCTTCTACACAGGGTTGTGCTGGGATGTCTGCAGAAACCTGGGCAAGGTGGACAGGCAGGTGACAGCTGTTGCAGATGACACCAAATGGTTCATGGCAGTAAAGGTGACCTTATGATGCTTAGCAAACAGGTGTTTAAGTGACAGAGGAGATTATGTAAAGGGAAGCTAATTCTTGTTTTACATGCAAAACAGGGGAGCCAAATGAGACCTTGGGCATTAGGCAACATTTCTAGCTCTGTACAATTGTTACCTAATGCAAGGAAGAGAGAAAAAACCTCAAATTAAATGTGAGGAGTTACTAAGAGAGGGGGGAAAAGCAAACAAATCTGGAGTAGAAAATCATGTCATAATAAAAACTCATGGCAGCCCCAACTCAAAAATTGTGCCATTTGGGTCCCTTCACCTCGAAGAGGTGATAGCAGAGGAGAAAGTCCAGAGCAGACACATGGCAGAGCTTCTGGATGAGCAAGACCAGGCTCCTCAGGCTGGAAATGGGCCAGCTGAGGATGGGAGGCTGCGAAATAGTGGAATGCTAAATAGAATGGAAAGAGGAAAACTCTTCCCACACAAGAGGTTTCAGATTAAAAAGAGTAGGTGCATAACCCAAAAACAGAAAACTGAAGGTTTTTTTGCACAAGGTGTAATTAGGCTGCAGCATCTCCTGATTCAGGATGCTGTGGTTACTAAAAGCTCAGCTGAAAGCAGGAAACAATCAGGGATGAAGAAGGGACAGAAGGAATAAAACATTGAGGGCTCTCAAATACAGACACTGCTCTGGCTCAGGAAACGTGTAAGCTGAAACATGTTGGGGTGTGGGAGATATAAGAGGGTGGATTGTGCCTCTCCCACCACTCCAGCTATCTCTATTCTTGACACTGGCATGGAGAGGATGCTGGGCTGGTTGGCTTGAGCCGTGCTGCCATCCTGCATCTGCTCCCAGATGCCCCAGATGTTTGAGATTTGCAGATTGGGTCATTTGGCTCCATACTACCTGAAATCTGTGTTTATTTTAATAATTTTGGTGTAGTGCCCAGAGATTCAAGAGAAACAGTGAGTGACACTGTGAAAGGTCACCCTTAGACATTGCCAAACCTCATTTTCAATTCCAAAAGCAGTGTAGGAAGTCACATTGGTAAATCAGTCTTCCAGTATTTCTTCACAAAAATTGTCTTATGTTCTCTTTCTTCTTGTCACCCAGTAGAAAAACAAGACAAAGATGATGATATGTTAAATATAGAAAATGTCTTTACAAGAGACCCTTTATAAATTCCATAAATTGCATTTATTAATTCCAGTCAACTTTACCTCATAAAAAAAGTCCCAAATCTTTTTGCTCTGGTCTTAATGGGAGCCTGGAGCTCTGCCTCATGTCCTTGTCTGCAGCTGGGACATGTGTTTATTCTTCAGTCATGTCAACAAGAACAAACATTCCAAGCAAGCACCACTTCTTGGTTCAATGACTTGAGAAAGTAGGGTCTTGTGGGAAATTCCAGCCTTGCCACAGCCTCTTGGGAGGCCTTGCTTCCCAGTAAGCAATGCAAAAATGTAGGTCCTTGATGGCAGCATGCTTCAGTCTGGGAAGGACCATTCAGTAACACAAGAAAATTCCTAACATATTCTGCTCTTATCTAGTCCCTGGTAGGGACTTTGTCTGCCCCACATGGTGTGGGGTGAAGAAAAAGACTCCTGCTTTTGAGAAGATGCAAACTCCTCTAGTCTGTTTTCTCTCTCTTTGTTTGCACTTTCTCTCAGTACATCAGGTCAATGTTACAAAATTACAGATGTGTCCTTCAGCCCAGCCCTCTGCTCCATCTACCTCCCTGTTGCACCATGCTTGAGAAGAAACTTGCCAAAAAGCCCACAGAGCCCTCACCTCCTGTTTATTTTCAGTCAGATGAGAAGTGATGCTCCATTACATGTAAATACTCACACAAGCTGTAAGTCAGTTTGGCCTGGCCACGGGGCTCACAGAATGACACCACTGCTGGAAGGGGGCTCTGGAGGCTCCACTCCACCTTCCCATTCAAAACAGGACCCCTGCCAACACTAGCTCAGGTCATCCTGTGTCTTTGCCTAGAGAAGTCTGGAACAACCTTTAGGCAGCAAGTCTGCCACCTCTCTGGGCTGAATCCTCTCCTAGGGAAGAAGTTTTTCCTTGGTGTTGAACCTGAACTTTCTGAACTACAACCTGTGCCCATTTTCCCTTGGTGTATCACCTGCTGATACTGAGAAAAATTTGACTCTGTCACCATCATAACCACCCTTCATGTAGATTGCTGTCAAATTATCCTTTATCTTCCTTTTTGCCAAGTTAAGTACATCCAGCTTCTGCAACCTCTGTTAATGGTCTAGACCCATCCACTGCACCCTTTACTGACTACACATTCATTACTGGGACATGTCTCTCCTGCACACAGGCATGGAGTGGAGACTTCAGTGGAGATAGTTCTGGCCAGCAACAGTGCCTTCCCCAAGCCAGTGGCTGTTAGAGGCTGCTGGCCTTGTGTCCAAGCCCCCTGACATCAGCTCTGGAGAGATGCTGGAGGTGTCAGCCCCGGCTGGGGAAAGCCTTTTCTCTTGGTATCGAGGTCTCAGCACCTCAGTGGCACAGCAGTGCTGCCCTGCCTGTGCTGGCAGAGCCTGGCAGTCCCAGGAGAACCTGGCCAGTTCAGGAATTGTCCCCAGCCCTCACTGAGGGCCAGGAGAGAGGCACCCGTTTGCATCCTATCTGAGGTGAAAGGGAAATTTCATCAGTGCTGAAACCATAGCAGCCCAGCATTGTGCAAAACATTTGAGGCTAACATAAACATCTCTGCTTTTATTAAAATAGAAATCAGATGGCATCAAAATGAACTCAGAGTGCTGTTCCTCCAGTGCATTGTCATAAACACTGATGCTGTTCCTCCAGGGTAGTGTTCTGTCATTTGTCCACACATGGAAGGGCTGGGATCTGGATTTTCCAAGCAAATTACTCAGGCCACACTCTGCCTTTTTTTGGTAGCTACAGCGTTGCTTTTGACACGGTGCTTAAAGCATGCTGAAATATGAGCTTGTGTCATGTCTGGCAGCCTGGACAGTTTCAAAATCCTCGAGACACGTGATTTACCAGAATTGCTTCTTTTCCTGCATCCTTACAGCCCTTCACTAAAGCCCCAGTATTCCGCTGGTATTGGAGAGGGACAGCCCTAAACAAACAGCTTAGCCCCAAGGATTTGGCAGCTCAGAGTCTGCTGAAGACCAGGACACAAATGAGCCAGAAAACAGCTTGGGTTTGCCTGCAGGCCCTTGCAATGAGAAAGGACAGACAAAGCCCTGCACCTTCCCACAGTGGGGACGCACCTGACAAAACAGGGCAGGACGTGAAGCAACCAGCACTGCAGATTTAGAATGGAAACTGAGGCACAGCATTGACGTGTGACAGCTGTGCCCAGGGCCATGTGCCTTAGTGTCCCCAGGGGTTCTGCAGACTTTTCAGCCTGAAGATCAGCTGCAGGAGTGGTTTATCTGGAGTCCACCCATTCCGGATAGTTCCCATTCCCAAAACAGCCCTGTGCTGGGAAGAGCCTGTCAGCATTGGAGACACCCATGTGGGTGAGGCATGGCTGCCCTCAGCCTCTGTGCTATCCTCCTCCTCAGACCTCTTATATCCCCCAGGATGACATTTTGGAGAGACCACACTTACCTTCCAGGGTTCCCTGCTCTGCTCTTGTCCCCCTCACTCCTTCCAGAGAAGCTCAATTTAGCTGGGGGCTGCCCTGCTTCAACTGTAAGGATGCCCCTTGTGAGCCTGAGCCTCCACAGATGCCCTGAGAAGTGCTCTCACCCCTGCACTGAGTGCACAGGGCTCAGTACTGCTTTTCTGATCCCCCTCTTCATGGGTGGGAGAAAGGATCCAGCTTGGGGCAGAGGAAAACAGGACCAGGTACGGGAAGGCCAGAGAAATGTCAATTCTCAGGACAGAAGGAACAGGAAAAATTAAGTAAGTGAGGGCAGATTACAGACACAGATAAAACAGGGAAGACTCTGAGGCATGTTGGTCTAAGAGGAAAGAGGAATTTAGATGAACAGGCAGCTCCTCAGAACATAATATTAAAGGCATGAAGAAACCTCCCAGTGCGGTAGGAGGATGTGCAGCATGTTGGGAATTCAGCTGAATCATAAATTCCTTAATCCCTTGAAGTTCAAGAAGGAATTACATGAAGAAAACAAGCTATTCAAATAACAGGAGATGAATGTAAAACTGTGGCACAGGCATCTGGGGAGGAACTGGGAAACTGAAGCACAGATGCTGGTAGTGAGGCATGAGAAACACCACGGGAACATAATTTTAAGTGCTCAGAGGTGCATCTGCTCCAGCAGCAGCCTTGGCTTAAGCAAGCTCTGTCACCCTCACCCTTGCCCAGCCCCCAAGAGCTGCACTAGCCCAGAGGAGGTCACACATCCAAAAAGTAAAGCAAATAATATAACACCAACAAATTGTGCACCCATTGCAGCCTAAATAAAACAGAGGCTTCCAGAGGTGGATTTCATCTACCCAACTTGTCCCAGCACAGTGTATTTGGAAAAGCCCTCCTGCAGCTATCCACTTCAGTGGCTGAGAGGGAGGCAGCTCCCTAGGCAAGAGCAAGCAGTGCTGATTGTAAAAGACGTTTCCTAGAAAAATATCAGTAGAATTAAAGAGTTTGCAGTATGAGAATGATACCAAGACAATACACCAAGACTGTTTTAAATTAAATTTGTTTTGCCTAAATCTATTTGCTTTCCCTCCAGGGCAGGAGTTTCACTTCCCTGAAAGCAGAGCACCTGTGGATTGCAGAATCATGAAGTGATTAATGTTGGAAGGTAACATGAAGGTTATCTAGTCCAATCTGCCTGCTCAAGCAGGACCTGGACCATGTTACTCAGGATTGTGTCCAAGCTCCTTTTGAAAATCAGTGCTTAGTCACCCTCACAGTAAGGAAGTTCTTGTTCATGGTCAGGTGGGATGGTTGAGACTGTTGACTTTAACAAGGTTTTTAACGCTGTCACAAGTACCATTCATGTAAATAAGTGAGGGCTGACCATGGCTCAGCACAGTTCTGGGAAGCAACACACCTCTGGGCACACAGACCTTGGGCTGAAGGTCTGCTCTTGCAAAGCTTCTGGGAAGCAGACACAAAAATGGATAGAGATCCATGATCAGAGCAAAACTGCAGGGGGTACTGAGTGCAAGTTCACAGAAGCCTTGTCTGAGCCATACTCATTAATGATTTGAATGCTGAAATGCAGAGAACGCTTACGAGAGATCCAGGAACTGCAAGCACGGTGACCAGGAATAGGAGACGGAATCTGATCTCAGAATTATCCAGGAAAATAAAAAAAACAATAGGATGCAGTTCAAACACAACAAGACCAGCATATGGCAATGCAACAGAAGTAAACAACTGTGCAAACACAGGGAGGAAATTGCCCATTCAGTAATACCTCTGCAGAAATTCAAACACTCCAGAGTAATGACAGTCATGAACGGGCTGTGTCAGCATGCTGCTGTGAAAAAGGAAGCCTCCAACTGGGAAATGCAAAAAGGAGTGACACCAGGACAGCACAGAAAGAAACTCCCCTACTCCAGCTGTTATTGCCAGAGCTTGGCTACTGTGCAGTGTCCACCCTCATCATTCCAAAGTCCAAAACGCAAAAGGGAGAATGACTGACAGACCAGAAATGTGATGTCTGAGAAAGCACTGAAGGAACCAACACAGCTTAATTTAGAAAATAAAGTAGGCCTAGACAAGATGTTGTTCCTCAAAGAACTAAAATTGCTTCTAGAAGGAAATGCAGTAGTGGGAAAGGAAGGCAAGGCAAAACAGGGCAGGCAAATCAGGGAAGGCAAAGCAGTCTTCAGGGAAATTCAGCTCCACAATGGCTTTGATACCAGGCCCTGTCCTGTGATTGCAGTTCTTCCCTGATCAGTCTCAGAAACCACTCACTCAGGTCTTCCTCTTATGTTGGGAATGCCCAAGGTTTGCTGGGAACTCCACATTGCTCCAGGGTCCTGGTTTTTAGGTGAGCTGTAGGGAAGATGATGCCAGAGCTCTGCTTCTTGAGCCTCAGTCTGCCTCACAGGACATGGGCACTTGGCAGTCACTGCCACTTCTCCTCCCTCCCTGCAACAAGTGTTGGGTATGCAGAGACATTTCCCACTGTGCCCACAGTAATCCCTGTCCATGTGGCCATTAGCACTCTTGGGGATAACATTTCAGGCATGACTATTTTTGATTATGATCTTGTGGCCTGAGCTCCACCAGCCTGGGCTTGTTTGGTTTAAGAAGGAGCCAAGAAAGTGCTGCTGACAGGGCAGTTACCAATGGCCATGCAGGACATGAAACAGCAGGAGCTTCATCCCCCTTAGCCCGGGACAACCTCTGTACAGAAATCACCACAGGTTTGAGCTACGACACAGTGCACCCTGTTCCTCATGGCACTGTCCCTTGCAGCACAAACGGCTGCCCCAGGACTCTCAGGACAGCTGCAGTGCTCGGAGCACAGCCAGGACAGCTGCAGCAGCCCCGGCGCCACCAAAGCCCATCGAGGCAGGGGACCTTGGCTTTCCCCATGGCAGGGACAAGGCAGAGCAAGGACGGGCACAGCACTTCTGCCAGGACTGACATCCCAGGGAGGAAAGACAAGTAAATTGATGGGAATGTTGCGGGACACCAAAGTGTAAACACGACAGCAGGAGGAAGACCCCCAGGCTGAGGGACCAGGGAGCCACCCCAGGGCCCAGCCGGGTGTTAGGACAGGACTCCGGAGGGTCCGAAGAGGAGGCAGATTTCTCTCCACAAGTGAGTCCAGCTCCGCTGTCCTGAGTTTTTAAGCTGAAAGTCGGTGGGACAGGGCTCAGAGCATCAGCTCCCGGTTGCCAATGGGCGGCAGTCACAGCGGCAGGGGCGCTGGCGCCGGGCCGTGCCTGAAGGAGGAGGAGCCGGCCCCGAGGGGCTCGGCCGGTCCCGCAGGTTTCGCTCCCCTCTAGCGGCGGCTCGCGGCCCCGCGCGGGCTCGGCCGCCCGGAGGAGGCAGCCGGGCTCGGAGCTCCTCGCTCTGCGGGGACGAGCGGGCGCAGGCAGGGCAGGGCTGGGCGCTGCGCTGAGCCCTGCGCGCCTGAGCGCTCAGCCCTCAGCCTGAGGGTTCTCCCCGCTCTCCCACAGGGCTCTCAGTGAAAAACTCGTCTTTAACATCTACCCCAGCTTCTTCCCGAGCTGCAACGCCTCACTTTGGGCTTGTCCTCCCCCTTCCCGGACCCTTGTCTCCCTCCAAAGCTTGGACCATGCTGGATGAGAGCCCAGCAGACATGGGCATAATAGGCCATGGACCATGTGGCACCACCAGCAGGAGCTGCAGCAAGCATCTGGGAATGAGAATTTCAATCTTTCTCAGCACTGGGCAGCCTGGAAAGGAATAAAATGACATCATTCCTCATAGCACAAGCCAACTTTGTTAGGCACAAAAGACCAGAGTGGAGAAGTTCAGAGGGCAGAATCCAGTGAAGAAAAAATCTTACTCATCTCTGAACCAAGATCAATTTTACAATTTCTCCAAAACCCTGCAAGGGTATACGATATAACAAACAACTCCAGACAGTCTGCTCTTGCAAGTACTTTGTCCCAGCCCTGAAACAGGGTTTTTCCCAGCAGCTGCTTTAAACTCAGTCCATTTTCTAAAACTGTTGGCAGAGTGGCACCCCTTTTAGAATAGCCCATTGGGACAATAGGCAATGGTCCCCTACAGGCTGTGTGAGCCAAGCTGGACAGGACAGGCAACCACAGCCCCTGGAGCGTGCCAGGGGGAAGCTTGGAGAGGACAGCTGGATCCAGACTGGAAACCAGGATAGCAATAGGAGACAGGAGAGTTAGAAGGTGTGAAGCTGGCAGCTGGAGCTTAGAGAGAAGGAACCAGGGCTTCTGAAAAGCAAATAGGAAAGGCAAACTCATGCAGGATTATTTATTTTGGCTGCTAATTTGCTGTCAGAGGAGCCATATGATAAGCTGGTGGGGAGGCAACCAGGGGTGAGGGCAGAAACCTCACCCCTGTGAGGTTTCTTCAAGGGCCATATGGCCTTAGGTCAGATTAAGCCAACTAAAACCTTATCCTAAAGCCTTTTTCTGCAGCAGAAAGCCCAGCTGCTGTGGAGTGGGAAAAAAAATCATGTTCCTGGGTCCTTGGCCCTGCAGCACAGCCTCTCAACCTCTCCTCTCCACACTCACAAGCTCCAGCTCTTTCTGTAAAGCACAGGACACATCCCACCTATCCTGCTCATCACTGCCTTTCACAATCTTCCCATAAACCTGATGGTTATTTTGCAGGCAGACACATCTAAGTGCTCTGTGCATCCTACTTTACAGCAGAGTTGAGTTCCCAGCGTTTTGTTGTCCTGCAAGTCTCACACTCTGGTAGGGGCCACTCACAGCCCACACAACTGATACATCACATAGGCGTATTTCACTGTAATGCCCCATAATAACAACTCAAACAATAAACATAAGGGAGCCCCGGCCCTTTCCATGTCCCAGTGCCACTAGATGGCACCAGGAGTGTACCCTTCCCAGCCCGGGTGTTCCCAGGGCCACTGGGGGAAACTGGGGGAATCCAGCCCAGCCCTTCCTTGCTACAGAATCAGAGACCTCAGCACACGCCCGTGCCTCCTCGTTGTCTTTTCTTCATGGACCTTCATGGTGCTGCAGTGAAGGCAGGCATTTCAGCCTTAAAATCCAACCTTTAGTGACGTGCTGAGGGGAATAGCCTGTGGTGGCTTTTGCCATGTTGCCTGCCACACACCCCCCTTTCCCACCTGTGGACCAGGTATCACTCCCAGCTGGGTGCTAGAGAGGAAAGCCTCAAAGGTGGGTGCAAGTTATTCTGATTCATATTGGGATAAACATATTCGTTTCCCATCACTGACAGGGAAAAAGGCTCCTCTTGGGAGGACTAGAATAAAACACAATTTACTACATAATTTTGCAATCAGAAAGTTTTCCTTCTCTGAGGTTCCACAGTTTTAGGAACTGATTCTCCTTGTGCACATTTGATATCCAACAGAGCTCAGCATGTCCCAGAGTATTACCTGTGTTTTTCGCTATCAAGCCCTCCATTCCCTGTCACATCCTTGGCAAAGGATGTGACTAAATAAACCAGGGAAGCACAGGTAGCACATCAGTAAATGTCAGATCTTTCCTCAGACCTTGCAGCATAATTAAGGAGCATCTGCTTTCCACTGCCCTCAGCATCAAGCCCTGAAGGTGACCTTCAGAGATGGCAGCTCAAATGAGGGGACTGACTGGTGAGGCCCTGTAGCAGCACTTCAAAGCAGCCAGCCAAACCCTGGCCCCCAGCAGTGTGGGGCACTCAGGTGACAAATTATTGCTCATCATACAACCCTTCTGCCCAGAGCAAAGCTGGAGAGGTGATGAAGCACAGCTTCCAAAGGAGCCAGAGCAGCTTGTCACTCCTTCCTGCCCACATCCCAAGCTTGGTGTGTCTGGGTGATGGGTGAGCATGGCAGTGGCACAACCCTTGTGCCAAGGGGATCCCAGTGAAACCTGAAATGAAAAGGGAATGGGAGAGGGACTTTGTGCAGGGAACCTCTGAGTGATCCTGTCCTGCTCACAGAGCTGGAGTCATTGGAAGAAAGGCCAAGTGGGAGATGCATAGCACAGCTCCATGGTGGCGCTGGCAATGGCAGGGCTGTCCCTGCCCACATTCCAGGCCACAAGATAATCTTACAGGAGTGTGACCCTGTTTCCCAGCCCTCTTCAGAGAGTGGCCCAAATCCCACAGAAGCGCTTTAACCCCAGGTTAGGGTGAAAGCTAGAAAGGAGGAGGCTGGATCACTTGGGAAGTTCAGGTCACACAATCAAGTGGGTTAAAATCCCTCATCCTCCTTCCCTGCAGCCTCTTCTCCCCTCCCTGATCACCTCAGACAGTCCTAGGGAGTGACCCAGCATTCCCTTGCTACTGCCTCCCCTCCAGGGAGCCTCCCCACACACCATCTGCTCTCTGCAGGTCACTTGTGGGTGCCCAAGGACATCCCTCCCACACCATCTTCCTCCACACCAGCCTGCCTCTCCCCATCACCCCCAGCCAACATCCCTGAGCCCTCTGGCTCTGAAAAACTTCATTAAACCTCATGGACAAACTCAAGTCTTTATTTGGTCTCTCCATGAGTGGATGCTTCTCACATGGTGCAAAAACTTGTTGCTACAAAACCTCATTGATCTGCACACAGCAATGGCAAGCCTGGTGTCCCTCAGGGCTCCCAGCTGCTGATTCCAAGCAGAGCACACCCTTGTCTGGCTGCAGATGTCAAACAGCACAGACACACATCGACATCGGTGTGTGCGTGGCCAGAGCTGTCCACATGCTGAAGGATTATTTTTAGCCTGACAGTGATGGAAATGTCAGAGAGGGTTCTATTTATTTTCTCTGGAAGGTTTGTTGCTTGAAATGCCCATTGGCATAAGCTGATCCTGACCCTGCCATCACAATAGGGTCTGTCATCCAGGTCTGACATCCCTTCCCATCCTTGAAAAAATGTGCAATTCAGCAGGAGGGGAGGGTGACCGGCCCAGAGTGCCTGGCAGGGCCGAAAACCTTCAGAAGGCAGGTGCTCATCCCGCCCTGCAGCCCAACCCATGCCCACCCAGACAGGTTGCAGCCCCCCCAGATTCCCCAACCTTCCCACATCCCAGGGAAGGTCTCCCTGAAGGCACAATGGACAGCTATGAAATGTTAGGGACACCAGCACTAGCCTTTTGATCAGCCAGGCAGTCAGGAAGGGCAGGCAGGCCATGGGATGCTCTCACTTCCCTTCAGTGACATGAGGGACAAATTGTAACTGTGCCAAGGTCTTCTGGTGCCCTGAATGCACACAGAGGACACCCTGGAGATGGAGCAACCTGTTTGTTCCTTCTCCTCTGACACTCACCCCACTCTCAGCACTGCACCAGGAGCAAAGCTAATGACAACTACAAATGTGCCCTGGCTCCTTTCCAGCTCACAGGACCCCATCTGCATGCAGGGCTCTGGGATGGGGCACCTGTGTCCCTGGGGTGATGGCACAGCACTGCAGAATGTGGCAGCACCCAGCTGGGCCTGCACTTCTCAGGGTACCAGGGCATGACATGTCTGCTGCTACACCCTTTGACAGGTTATGTACAAATTTTCCCTCTTCTTGTTAGGGAAGCAGACTCAAGGTGAAATGGCTGCTCAGAAAAGCACTGGCACATCAGAGGTAGATTTTTTTTCTTGGTTACAGTGTCAGAGAGGAGCAGTAATGGCCTACATTCACACAATAGCAAAGGAGGGCCTTGAAGCACATCCAGCCTGGGGCCTGTGACCAGTCCATAGATAACCAGGAAGAAAAGTCAGTGGTTTTCCTGCAGAACTCCCTATTTACATCTGAAAACTAGCAGAGACCTTGCCCAGAGGCTGGGACAAACAGCTTCTTTTACTGTTTATTTCTCATGAGGTTTTCCCCTCCTTCTGCAAGAGGAAATTTCCAGTTACTGAGGTATAAAAATTGATGCAAGACTATGTTCCTGAGCCAGCTGTAAAACTCATACAGGAAGAGCTCCCCATCCCACACCCCACCATGACAGACTGCCCCCAAAGCAGGTTAAGCCTTCATAAGAGAGGGAAGAGGAAGCTTTCTCTGCACCCTCCTGGTGCAGGTTAGGCTTTGGGGAGTAAACTGAGGTGCCCAGACCTGCAGGCATTGCCAGCACAATCAGCCAGGCAATATTCCCTAACAGAGGTCTTGGATCCCTCAGGAGGTTGCAATGCTGGGACACCATGTGGTGCAGCAGTCCCTGGTTTCATGAGATATTTCATGGAACAAGGGATGGAAACAGAGGAATTCAGTGAGGGAAAACGCTCCTCCACACTCACCACATCCTGGGAATAACCACCAGGACTCAGCTGAATGGCAGTCTCTAGGAAATTTTGAAGAAATCTCTTTTGACCATATCCCATTCATCTTCCTCCTGGACTTTACATATAATATTAGGATTTGAGCCTCGTAGTTTTCCTGCAAAAGTGCAGGAATTTTGTCTTCCATGGCTGACAGGCTTCTCCATGCATCCAGCTGCATATGAAGCTTTCAAGGAGCTGTGGTTGCAGATCCTGGCACAACAGAACAAGGCCTCGTGTTTCTCCCAGCAGGCCTGAGGGAAGGCAAGAAAACAGCTGGGTAATTAAATACCACACGTCAGAACATGTGCAGGAGTCAAATAGCAGAAACATCCCTCCTGTGCACACCCTTGCATGAAGCTGCATCGACACTTCCCTGCTGAAATCCTCCACTTCCTGGGCTAAACAATCCATGGGCAGCACTCCCACTGCTGCCTGCCCTCCCCAGCCAAACCTTCTCACTGCTCTTCTGGAAGGGCATTTTGTGCTAACATGAAACAACCAAAACCAGTGCTTTTCTAAAGTCCTGTCACCTCCATGTGCAGGAGGGAGAAATATGTTTCTGGCTAGGAGGAAGTAGCTGATTCTAGAGAGCCTACAAGTCACACCCCAGAGCATGGCAGCAAAATCACAGGGCTGGGATGGAAGGAGGAAGGTTGCACATCCCATAATTGATTATGCATTTACTGATAGCCCTAAACTCAGGTGAGGCCACCAAACTGTGCTAGCCATCTGTGTCCACCACACTGCACACTTAGCTGAGTCTGCTGGGATTTGAGAGCCTATTTACCCTGGGAATTTCAGCAAATAGGAGATTCAGGGACTTAAAATGCTTTAAGAATATATTCCTCGATATCTTTACTAAAGCAAAGGTGATACCATGGATAATTTCTTTAAAGTAGGGTGGCTGACAGCCAGTTCATTGTATCAGAATCAGCTTTCATTAGGAGGGGAAGCTTTTGTGCTTATTAATTGTTTCTCTAATTACTTTCTCTCCCTGCTATCAGGGCAGCCTGCTGTCTGCCTGTGCCTGGAGGGTAGAATCCTGCATACCTCATCCCTGATCTGCTAACATGGGTAACTATAAATAAACAGTGACACCTGAGAGTGGAGGAGGAAAGGGACTGTGCTTCTCAACCTCAGTCTAGTCAGCTTATGCAACAGAAGGTAACTGCTGTCAATCTGTAGCTATTAACTGAGCGGGACTACTGATAGCTGAAGGCTCTGACCTGGCCAACACAAAACAAAATTCTCCACCTCTGAGCTGGATAACTTTGGACTAACAAGATGCTGTCAGTTATTTAAAGTGAAGAAAATAGCTGCATGTTCTCCACTAAGCAGTATTTTAAATCCTTGAGGAACTGCTTAACTTTGAAATCTGCTGCAACTTAGCCCCCGCCTGCCAAGAAAAAAAATAAAAATTATTATGTGATTATAAAGGAGTCCCTTGGGAGACTGAAAGGTGATTGCAAGTGCCCCACATGAGCCTTGGCTTGTCCTGCTAGGAGGCAACAGCACTTGCCTGGGAGACCATGCCTATGCAGAGGGTAAGAGCTGGGAGAGAGGGGATGCTACACAGAGACCTGCAGGGACAAACAGACAGAAGTGAAAGATGGGGAGGAAGAACCAGCCCTGTCTTCTCCTTTGTCCCTGCTGTAACCTGAATCACTCATCTGAGAATTCAGCACCCTGCATGGCCTACAACATAATCCTGCAGGGTGTGGAGGTCTGCAGGCAGAGAGAGGGAAATAGAGCCAGTGTATGAAGCAATGAGGACCTTGCAGAGGTGAGGCTACAGCTCCACCTCCCTGTAAGAAGTGTGCCTGGACAGGTACAGCTTACACACAAGCACACTCACACACACCCACCTTTGCTAACAGCAGAGGCAGCCACAGAGTCCATATTTGCTAGGTTTTACTTCTATATCTGCAAAGAGCATGTTTGCTTCTGTTTCCCATTCCCTGCAATTATCATGAAATGCCTTCAAGAGAGCAGCTCTGTCTTCCCGGCTGAGCGAATCTTTGATGTCCAGCACTGCACTCAGATGTTCCTTCCTTTCCAAAAGGACAAGAGGACAGTAAGTTAGTAAGTCAAGGGAAACAAAAAAAGCTTGTTTTCCTATCCCTCAGTTTTGCTGGACCAGACCAAAGATTGGAAGCTGCTTTTTGACACCCTCTGGCTATCTAAGGGGGAGGACATATCCCAAGAGCTATGTGGGATAGGGCTGAGCTCATGGATCCCAAGCCCAGGTCACACAGCATCCCTGTGAAGTATTGAAAATGTTTCCTAGAAAAAGACCTGTATCTATCATAATAGGTTTCAGATTACTCTACATATGACCATTTGGAGGCATTTTTGATATCTTTTCTCCCCTCAAGTGGAGCTTATTCTTGTTCATCTGGAAGGTTACAGGATTTATGTTCCACAGTGCACTGTTCCCCTGAGCAGGGAAATATTGTATTGGATACAAGGCAAGTGTAACCAAGCCAAACAGTTTGAAACAGATAAATATGTTGTAGTAAAGAACAATGCATCCACTCATGCCAGGATGACCTCCTCTGATATCTGGGTCTTCTGAGAACTTTCTATGCCCTCTTCCTATAGTATATATTTTTTTTTTCTATATTTTTATATATATATCATTGTTATGCTGTATCAGATAAGCAGCTTTTTACTTCAATAGCACCTTCAAAAATAGTAAAGTAAAAAAGAAATAAGAAGCCAAATGAAGCATAACATAATCTCTTTGCCTTTTTTTTCCTTTGCCTACAGTAGTCCTTCCTACAGAAGTCTAGAGACTTCCCTTGCTGCAGGTTTATATCATGACTGTCAAGTTGAATAGGCACTGAAGTAATTATCTACCACAAATTGTCTGCCCCACATTTGAAGGTATTCATATTTTTGGCCTTCACAGCATCCTGTGACAGAGAGTTTTACACTGCAATCATGTTGAGTTGGAAAAACACAGGTGCAGAATATGAGAACAAAAGATAGATGGAGTAAACCACAGGCTTTGGAAAAAATGCAGATACCTAAGATCTCTCCTACCTAGTAAAACCTGTGTTTCAATTCTGTTAAGTTTCCTGTAAGAAATGTAAGTGTATATTCTTGCTGAATACACCTAGAAACTTCTGAAAGTAGTTATACAAGGTTTGGTGAAGTGTTGAAGACAAAAGCCAAGTGATTGGAA
This sequence comes from Chloebia gouldiae, assembly GCA_003676055.1. Lineage (NCBI taxonomy): Eukaryota > Metazoa > Chordata > Aves > Passeriformes > Passeridae > Chloebia > Chloebia gouldiae. The sequence goes on along the minus strand of QUSF01000004.1, from coordinate 5,017,715 downwards.
GTTATGAAGTGCCCAAATTAAGGATGTTCTTGAAACCCACACCTGACACATATGTGCCTGTAAATTCTGCATTAAGGTAGTACTTTTCCACAGCATTTCTGCTTTGTTGACAGCAATTTCATCCCTCCTCCACCTTTACAGAAGGACATCTCAACTTTATCAGTTCATGTCTGACAAAGATTCAAACCAGGCATCAGTGAGTACATTCAAAGGGTCACTGTGCCTGGCCCAACACACTGCAAAAGTACCACAGGACTAATATTGCTGTAGGTCTTCCAGTTTCAAGTAATCATGTAAGAAAACACAGAAGTCAAAGCAATCAAAGACATTACCTGAGGTCAGGAAATTCTTTTAGAATGGGCAGAAGTGCTATTTTCATCCCCTCAGGATCAGAAGTTTGAACAAGATCTAAAATTGCTTTTATGGGATCCTTGAGAGAACCAGCTGCAGGACCCTGGGGAGAAAAGCAATGTTGTGTTCAGGGCAGGGGAAACAGCACAGCATGTTAAGAGCTGGACTCGTGTCAGACTGGGGATCTCTCTGTGTGGGTTAGGAGCTTTGCAGGAGAGTCTGGGCATGTATAGAAGTCTGATTTTACCCCAGGGTAGCAGAAAAGAACCTGGGTAGTAGACACAGACTGTTACCTGGATGGCTGGGCAACCATCTTCAGCAGCACAGAGTCCCCTCCTGCTCTTCCTTTGACAAAGCTGGCAAGTGTACCTAATTTTTCCCTAAAAGTGCCTGTCCTTTCAGGGCCATTTTATCTTGTGGGATGTGGTTTGCTTCTGGAGGTAAGCACAGCCCTATGTGAAAACAAGTCTTGTTGACCAAACATGTTGGCATTTCTGCTGCCCCAAAACAAGCCCAGGGACAGAAAAGCAATCTTAGGGAGAAGATGAGGAGACACAGTTCCTCTAATAGAAAAAAAAAAGTGGGAAACGGGTCTGGACAGTGTAAAAAACATGACATGGTTGGTAGATGTTGCACACGATGAACTCCCTCTAATCTGGAGCACACAGGAGAAAAAAGCCTCATCAAAAAGCATACAGCATTTTTAGCAGAGCTGGAGAAGCAGAATGCAGATGAACCTCCAGGAGAGAGCTTCAGGTCTTGCTCACATTTTTCATCAGTGCAGCAAAGCAATTAAATTGCTTCCTTGAATTATTGATGCCAGCATGTCAACAGGGACTCTGTGACAAAGCAAACCTGGAGAACGGGCTGCCAAACTGGGGCAGGAGAAGCCCAGGTTCCCCTCATCTGCAGGGGGCATTAGATACAGCAGGTCACATTCTCCATGCAGTACCTCTGCAATGAACATAAATTTAAAATAGTAATAATATTTGAAGACAGCCTTCCCCATCTCCCTCTGCACTGCAGGCACACAGTGTGTCTAGCTCTGCCCAGTGCACAAGCTGTACTCAGCTCCTGAGGCACTGGTACTGTACAGCTTCATACTTGGCAAGCTCACTATTACAAAATGCTAATTAATTTGAAGGTGTCAGATTTAGTTAAGCCCTACATAGGCAGGCAAGGTCAGAGGTAAACAGCCTGCAGTCTAAAGGGAAAAAAAAAAGAGGTGTTTTGTCAGCAGTGTTTAAGTGCCTTTGGCATGTACTGCTCTTAGGAGAGAAGCAAGGTATTTCCTAATGTGTTTTGAGAACAGAGAGAAAGGAAAAGCCCAAAGAGAGGGCAGAGCAGGGCATGGAGCAGGTGCAGCCTGTGCAACAACTGCACAATAAATTCTGTCTGCAGCAGAGTTCATATTTCGCATGCATAACCGTGAGCCTCATGGCTAAGGAGCAGGCTGTCCTCTGCAAATCACTTGTGCATTTCAGCTCCAAGGCTTTCAGTGTTCTCACATCAAGTAAGAAAGTGCACACACTGGGGACACTGGGGAAACTGTTCTAACCAGGTGCAGCCCTTTTTCACCCAAGCTTAATGTAGGGTTTTAATAGATAATTAGATTTCCTCTATTCCTTTGCACTGTTCCATGCACATTACATCCAAAGCTGATGCTGAGAACAGCATTTCGGGTAAACTTCAGAGTTAAGACTAGAGAACCTTCCTGCTATTCCCCATGTCTCAGTTGCTGAGAGAATTAATTCATCTGTCATTGATCACTCCAAGAGAGATGGGTCTTCAGCTAAAAGCACTGGCAGCTTCCATCTTTCTGCCATGAATCTAATGCATTAATTATAATGGGTCTGAGAGGATTTTAGAGAAGCCTACAGACAATCATTTTTATTTCATTTTCTTCATTGGACAAGGTAAGAATTGCTGACATATGGCTTGCAAGGGACTCATCTGTGAGAAAATAGATTTTCAGTCCTTAGCACTTAAATAGGCAAATTGTGAGAATGACTCAGCATTTGTGAAATTATTAAAACCAGTGTAGCCAAGGGGGTTTATATGCTGTCACATCTGAATCTTGTTTACCAGACTGACTTTGCAACCACTGCTGTGCTGCTCAGCCCAGCCCCTTATGAAGTACCATGCCTGGGCACTCTCAGCCTGCATCTGCTAATGAGCCATGCCAGGGACATTTCATGGCAGTGATTCTCCAACCAGATCAGCTGAAGGAGGAGATGCTGCTGCCAGTGCAGTTCTTGCCCTTGGGTAATCAAAGGACTCATGCAACAGCCCGCTGGCATCCACAGATGCTGTGTACAGGACTGCCAATTACACCAGATTATGAGCTGAGACTTTTTAAAGCTTCTGAAGTTGTTTCTGCAAATCAGAACCAGCACTTCTGCATAAGTTTTCTTCAGAGGTGTGGCTCTGCTTTTATACCCAATCTTCTGCAATGCGCCTTCACCTCCCAATGGTGTGAGGCGCTTTCCCCTGCAGGAAGACTCGTTCCTCCTCACAGCCGTCAGCAACCACAACAGCATCAGCATGTTTTTGCCATAAGCAAATGCCACAGTACAGGGAAATGGTTCAGGCAACCATGATCCCATCTCTGAGGGGCTGGGAAAGGCCTGTAGGCAGGGAGGAGGCTGGACAGAGGGATAGCAATGCAAACCCCATGTCCAGGGAGGAGCAGCCTTACAGGGCAATCTACAGAGCAGGTGGAGGTGTGGAGCAGCCTGTTGGTTCATCACCCCAGAGACTCAAGGGAAAGTAGTGCCACCCCATGTACCAGAGGCCTGATGGGGGGAGCTGGCAGCTTTAGAGCTGTCTCACCAGCTCAGGGGAGCATGCTTCATTCTTGTGTCAGTGGTAGCAGTGCAAAACTTGCATCTTCCAGTCACACATTTCAAAACCATGAGCTAACAGCTTCTGACAGATCAGAAGCGCTGTCAGCACATCTGAATGTCATTTCAGTGAAGCTTGATACCCCAGTGGTAAAAACTCTTAAGCTTTTTTGTAGTTTTCAGAGTATTTTCCTCTGCTGGTATCATTCTTGATGACAGAGAGCAAAACTGTAACCATATCAAAGACTTACTAAGCACTCTTTAAAGATGGCTTGCATCATCCTATGATCTTCTTCCATCTTGTTGACAATCCTCCTCCTCTGCATAGCAGATGGTTTCCTGGGAGTGGTCAGGAGGGCCTGCATGTATTCTGTAATAATGATGGCATTGACAGCCTTGACAAGGGCCTGTTCCAGAGCAAAGATACCCAGATTAACTTCCCTGCACCAAGCAAGGCTCAGCCACACCTGTAGCAGGGCAGACAGCAGATATTCAGCCCATGCAGATGGCTGTCCCATTTCTTTGCTTAAGAATAAATTTAAAATGTTTCATCAAACACCTGGACTATCTCCAAGCTGCCTGTGGATGGCTTACCTTGATGGTAAGTGTGGAGACATCAAATCAAAAACAATGGGACCAGTTAGCTGAGCTAGAGGTCACTCACACTCCAAGAGCTGCAGTGACACTTGGCTTAGCTAACAGATACATCACCTGGGGACAGCTTGGGCTACAGACAAAGCCAGATGCAGCCTCCCTTGAGCATCCACATTTGACACAGGGCCCTTGGGCACACAGCTGTGTCTGGGCACAGAGAAGTCACCTGGGCAATACCCTCTTAGCTCCCACTACCTGCAAGGAACCCCAGTCAGAGGCCTGGCAGTGCCTGACAAGGACAGTGAGCGTTTCTGATGGGGGGTGGGCTGCTGCACAGAAACCACATTTGGTTAGCAGTTGAAATCAGAGCAGGCTTGGGCTGCAGTCCAAAGGTACAGGAAATCCCCAGCTCTGTCCAAAACAGATGAAGCAAGAGACAGAGTTCTGGCACAGCGTTTCACCACTGAGCTTCTTCTTGCCCCAGCACTAATGTGACATAATGTCCAGTGCCAGGCTTTGAACAACAGCAGAATGGATCCTACTGTTTTCTCTTCCATTACCTTTTCCATATTGAAAAATTTTAATTAAAATAATCACTGACAAAGAGACTGCAGACCTAGGAGTCCCATGCTTAGGAGGACACGTGGCACATGTAGCAGCGCAAATCCAGCCTGCAGAAAAGAGAGGGTTCCCCAGGTACCAACCTCACTGCTGAAGAGATAGACTCAAGGGTATTGTAAGAGCCTAAAAAAGTTGTTTAGACTACTGTAAAGGTGAAAAATCTTGGGTACTTTGTGAGGTTGTTTGCCAATTATTCTGCATGAGATGTGATGCCCTTTAAGAATCTGGAATTTCACCCTTCTGTGTCTACTCTACATCAAAGGGATCAATAATCCTTACAAATAAGGTTGAAGCACACTAGAAGCTGAGAAGATTTCCAATATAATGGTATTGGGGCAATGGTAGGAGATGAGGGAGCACAACATTCCCCTCTGTATTTTGGAGGTGCATTCAGTTTCTACATTTCTTCATTTGTTGGTTTCTCTGCTGAAATTACAGAAAGGTCCCAGCTGTCTCTACCCAACCCTGGTGGACAGAGGTACTGGACTAAGACAACTAGATCTTTAAAAGCCAATCTGACAACAGAGAAAACTGCAGTTTAATTTTCTAATTAATTTTCTAATACTGTGCCATCCAAAGGTTCAATTACTAGTTTCAGTGATTTCACAGAGCAGAATGGTTTGGGTTGTAAGAGACCTTAAAGATCATCTAGTTCAAACCCCCCTGCCATGGGCAGGGATACCTTCCACCAGAACACGTTGCTCAGTACCCCATCCAACATGGCCTTGAACACTTCCAGAGATGGGGCAACCTCAGCTTCTCTGGGCAACTTCTTCCAGCATCTCACCACTCCCACAGCAGAGAACTTCCTCCAAAAATCTAATCTAAACCTGTGCTCTTTTAGTTTTAGTCCATTCCCCCTTGTCCTGTTACTACATGCCCTTGGAAAAAATCCCTCTCCATCTTTCTTGTAAGATGATTTCCTGAGTAACATATTGTCTGCACTTTCTTACTTATTTCTTACCTCATATATATCTGTTTTTTTCTTCCCAAAGGTCAAAAAGTTTTGCTTTAAGGATTCAAGGATGTGGTCAAAACCACTGTCACACTTTTTGAAGTGGTCCTTCAGTGTTCCCTGAGGAAAGGAAACAGAGTCAAAGGGTGCACATGTAGAGACACCAAACAAACAACAGACACAGATTATTGTGTCTTTGCTCTTTCTGCTCTTGGAAACAGACTTCACCAACTGCAGCATCCTGTGTTTTTATTTCAAAGAAAATCAAAACATGAAAGAAAAACACAATTCCAACTCAGGAAGGATGTACTAAGTTATTAAGGCCAAACCTAGAAGACTAAAAACCTGGGCCCTGGGACTCCTGTCCCCCCACCCAGGGTTGCCAGATGCTCTGTCAGAACCACCCCCTGTTTCCACACAGATATGTGGGCACGTGGGACGGGCTGGCAATGAGCTCTGGAGACCAAAACTGCACAGTGTAGCCAGAGTTTCTGTTGCCTTTTCCTTTTGCTGCCTCCAGTGTGCCCGAGGGAGCCTGTGCAACGAAGATGAAGATGTTCAGGGAAGCTTCCCAGGGAAATGAACAGGATCCCACACTGTCAGGAGCCTGGAATTCTGTGTTTCTCAGACACAAGGGTGAAGGGTGTCTGGACTAATAGACTGAAACTAGAAAGTGTGAAGGGAGGGGGCCTTATCTCAAAGGAGGGACACATTTCTGGTCAGTCTTCTCTATATCCTGACTACCCAGCAGAGCCCTGGGCTCTGTGAGTTATGACTGTCCCAGGAAGATGCACAGGTGCTGGCAATGAATAGGTACTAGGTGAAATTCAGCTTTTGGGGTCTGGGCAGCACAACAGCACACACTACAAACAGTGAAACTGAGGTCCCAAAACTGGAAAATGTGAAGCTGTTCATATACAGATTCTGACAAGGCAGAGGAGAATACTGGGCTTGAAGGCCAAACTATGGCTTCACCTTTTCCAAATCAGGACATGAGAGGGAAGTGCATGCCAGCCATATGGTCTGCAAATAGTCAGAATTAAAATGGGTCTTCCATACCTTGACTTTAGTAGTGATGGTCTGCAGAAAATTCTCCATAATGTTATCTTCCATCCTGTGTAGAAATCCATTTACCTTAGCATTCTGGTCAGTGCTGACATTGCAAATGTATGTTACCTTATGCCAGACAGTTCTGTTTAAAAAAATAAATATGGAAAGTATTGATTAGATCAAATCACACCATTCTCTCAGATCAAAACTCTTTCTACTGTAACCAACACAGCTGCCTGGGTCACTGAATGGACACATGCTCAGGTCCAAAGGTAGCTCAGTGACCTGCATTTGTGCACTCATTAAGACACTGCCACAAGGGCACAAAAGCTCAGTGCATGCAAATGCCACTTGTACCCATCACTAGTGAGATCAGATCAATAAAAAATTCCAGTATTTTCAAAAATGAGCAAGCATGAAGCACCCTTGACGAACAGTCTGGGTGAGCATCCCGTGTGCCTTTGACAATCTACAAATACAAGCCAAACAATTATCTTCCATCAGAGCAATCTTCCAGTCAGCAAATCCTGGCTAAAATTATCACCAGCCTGAAACCAGATATTCTGCATTCTGGAAAGGCTCAGTATACAACTTCATTCTCAGTAAAGCTGTGAAGGATTACATAAAAGAGACTCATAAGTATTCAGTCTAGGATCCAGCATCAGCAACATGCAAATACAACAAACAAAGCAGCTACCTAGGCTCAACACAAGGCTCTGATGTCAAGTAATCACTGTGCATATGTTGGATTTTGGCATTTTGCTGACTCCAGAGATCCCTGGATAACTTTACACAGGAAGAAGAGAAGCAACCTTGTTTTCTCTGATGCTGCAAGTGCTTCTGAAATTAACTCGTAGGTGCAAACATCCTCCTCCACCCTTCTGTGCTTTATTGCTTCCCTCCTTCCTAGCAACCCCAGGGAGAGCCTGGCATATTCCACGGGGTTTCATTCAGCAAAGCACTGAAGATTTGCACCTACCAAGTGCAGTAGCACACAAATCACAGCATAACCCTTATGAGGCTTTCCTGTTGGAGGAGATCAGGCCAGGGAAAGGAACATCACAACCCACCGTGGGGTTAGGCAGGATAGTGTCCCCACACATGACAGCACATGACAGCTGCCTGCCTCCTGCTCAGTGCAGGAAGGGGGAGATGGCTGCAGCCCCTGCACCTGCAGGGCCTGGGAGCAGGCAAGAAGTGGCAGTACAGCCCCGTGGCCCTGGCCACAGTCACAGCCCCCATCTGAGCCTCCCTTTGCTGGGGCAGCAAGACCAGCTCTGAAAGAGTCTTGCTGACAGCAGCTGCCTTCCTCCGAGTCTAAAGGCTGGTATGCACAGGGGTAGATGACCATACCCAGCTGGAGGAGGCAGTATTGGCCTCATACCAGAGTCAGAAGGAGATCAGAACAGGAGAAAACTCATTTTGCTCCCCATGTCATGAGGCTCTGTTTTCTAACCTGAGAAGGCAGCAATTCTCCAGGATTCGTAGGCTGCTGCAGATCTGCTGGCAGCCATCAAGCTGGAGAAAGCTTCTTACTTCATCTTCATAGCTAAATTAAAACAGGAAGAAGTACCTTTAATCTGGTGTGCTCCATAACACATCTAACATCAATAGCAAGCTGAAGAAATATTCTGTGATTATTTGTATTTTTATTTCACCATTTCAATTCCCCACGAGGGATCTACAACATGACAAAGTCTCTGTCCTGCCCAGCTGATGGAAAAGAAAAACACAGGAACAGCAGGGAGAGTCCCAGAGCTGCCTGAGTACCTTTGCCATGGACCAAGAGGCAGGAGGTTGAGTTGCAACACTTCCTTCTGGGAAGCAGCTCAGGCTTTGCCAATAAAGCTGCAGAACAAAGTTTCAGTGTATATGAACAACTCACAAGGTCTCTGAACTGCTTTGTCAGTCTCAGTCTCACAAAGGTCTTCTGGATGATTCAGTTTCATAGAAATTTCCTTCCTCTCATCATGTGGAGGGTCAAGGATCTTAAATCAAATCTCCATCTGAGATACTACCTAAACCAGCAGTCCTAGCATTTTCTGCTGTGGGGGATACATGAGGAGAGAAATACCCAAGAACAAAAAGCAGATGAAGGGAGCCAGAGGAAGTGGTGAGAGGCCAGATGAGAAGATATTCATTCTGCAATGAGAACCAGGACAGAGCAGATCTCCCCACCCTGCCACAGAGCCAGCAGAAAGCACTGTGCCTGGGATGCACAGCCAGGGTAGGAAGGCCCAGGCCTGGGCACTGGACACTTGGCTGCTCCTCTTCCCAGGTGTGTTTAAGGTCTGAGCCCCTCCAGAACTCCCTCCTGTCCCAGCTACTCCAGATGCCCTTTGTTCCCTCAGCTTTAGTCCAACTACAAATATTGAGCACACAAACAGCAGTGAAGTGCTGTCTCTCCAATTACAGCTTAATGGGAAACAGCCATCACAATCCAGGTGAAAACAGCATCACCAGCTGCTTAATCAGGATTTCTTTCTTTTGAGCATTAAGAATATTACCAAGGAGGAAAACAGCATCCTTCCTACCTCTCCAGGAACCTCAGGCACTCCTCCAGGCACTCAGCTTCCACCTTCTCACTCAGGCTCTCACTGACTCGCCTGGCAGTCTCTGTCTTCTCTGTTAGTATCTGTGGATTTCAATGTGTGAGAGGAAAACTGGCCAAAGCCATTTGTTCCCTATGCAGTGTACAGGAATACATCCCACTGCTCATCCTGCAGCTAACCCCTCTGCCCTAGGCACCAACTTCTTCAGTTTTGAGAGTCCTTGTGAAAATAAATGTATTTTTCATCAGCCTTATTGTAATGCCTAACCCTACACTTTTGCTATGCTGTTTCTGTTGTGGTCAGCAGGCCTGTGCTTGGGTAAAAGCCTGTTCCTGCAGATGTTCTCTGCTGGCCACATCCAACCTGGCAGCTCAGCTCACACATAGACCTGCCATCTGCAGGAGCATCTGTGCTTCTACCTGACTCAGCCTCAGGCAGATACATTTGGGTGCAGCCACTAAAAAGAAGGTTATGCAGACATAACTGTGCGCCCTGCACCTCTGCCAGGGTCTCTACATGGGATTCCAGAAAAGGGCAGGTGTCACCTTCCCAGCCACCACCACTCATGCCTGACACAGCTCTGTGTGTTAAACCCTTCAGCACATGTCCTGCCCCACTGACCCCAGCTGGGTGGCCCAGGTGTCTGCAGGAGGTGGGGCTGTGCCAGACAGCTCAAAATTCACCCCTTATCGGGCAGGCTTGAGCAGGTGGCAACTTAATGCTGCCCATTAGTTGCTCTGTGGAAACAAAAGCTTGCAAGGGGAGGAGAGCCAGATGGATAAAAGGAGACAGATGGACCCATATGCTGTGCCCTCACAGTGCTCATCTGCCAGAGACAAAGGGTGACTCACATCATGAATGGGTTTTTCCACTGCTCATAACAGATGCAAAAGCTCACCCAAAAGGGGCAGGAGAAAATACACCCAAAGTGTCAGAAAACCACATCTGATGGGTTTCCATGACACCTTGTTCATTTTCTATCTGAAGTTTAAGTGTCAGCCTGAGAAAATTGAGGAGGTGGTAATTTCATAAGGCTTTCCTATTAATCCAGGCTTTTCCATCACCCACCCCAGAGCATTCAAATCTGTCAGTTGCATACACAACAGAGTGAATCCAGTCATGCTGAAGCATTGCCAGATGTTAGAGATATGAGGGCTATGGGATTCAAACCATGCTTTGTCCTAGTTCCTGGTAGAAAACTTTCCACTGTGAGCCAAAAGCAAGAAAAAAAAAAAATCTTCATAGCTAAACATCACTCTAGCACAGGTACTGGGCACATCACTGCTCCATTGCTCCAGCAGGTACAGGGCAAGGCAAGGAGGAAGCAATCTCTGATGTGAGCTCTGCATTTGGTGCCTGGGTCTGAGCTGGGCCAGAAAAGCCACTGCTTGCTAAAGCTGTACCCTCACAAGGAAAACCAGCTGCTGTTGTTCTGTAATGCTTCCAATGCCTGAGGCTGTCTGCCATCCCAAAGGACCATGGAGCTATTTCCCTCTCTCATGACCCAAAACGGGACTGCCACTCAGGTGGTGTAAGTGGAAAAGAAAGATACAGTCATGACAGCCCACCACCATGCCCCTGATCTCCAGCATCACTTAAGCCCACATGTAAACTCCAGGATTTATTTTAATCCTTCTGCAGGTCGTGATCCAAACACGCTCTGCCCACAGCACTTACTGCTCACGAATCAGCAGGGTGTGCTCCTGCCTTCACTGTGCCTGCAGAGCCCCCGTGCTGCCTGCCCCAGGGCAGCAGTCCCAGCAGGGACAAGCAGGGTCCAGCCTGCCTGCATTTTGCACTGCCAGCCACGGGGCCCTGCCACGGCCAGGCAGCTCTCCCTGCTTTTATAAAAGTGCTCTGCAGAGCTCGCACAGAGCAGAGTGCCTAACACACAGCACGACTTTCCAAAAGGTTACGTAAAGATCCAGGTGCATGTATGAAAATGCAGCTTCAGCTTGAATCAGCTCAGGCTTATCCTCAGTTTAGTAAGTGGTTTTTTTCTTTCTTTATGTATGCCCAGGGCAAAAACAGGTTTCAGAGCAAACAGACACAGCTTAAGTATGGCAGCCAGCTCGTAGGCTTTTGACACATTGAGCTTAGACTGAGACATGCAAACTGGATCTTGCCAAATACCCACATACTCGTGTGCAAAAGCACAACTGCCCCAAAGTATGGAAGCTTTTCAGTTCCCCCCAGTTTACCTCAATGACTGCAGCATCGGCACAAGGGGGTTTCCCAATATCAAAGGCTTCTTTCAGTGCTTTCCCTACTTCCTTCTAAATGAGAAAAGAAAATTTTAAAGTACAGTTAAGAAACAATGGCATTCATAACAAGTTAGGTTTCCCAGCCTCTCATTAGCCATTTGGACTAGATTAATTTCTGCCTCCATTTTTTTGGCTATCTCAATTAACCCAAAGCCTGGCTATTTTCCAGCTGACCTAATAACATTGTTCTGTTTTGCTCTACGTTGTTTGAGTTTAAATGATTTGCAGCTTTCTTTCATCCCAGTGTCAGCTTGGGTTATCTACAGTCTTCCCTAGTTAGCTTAGCTCCAATGAAGGCACCCACACAGCAAAACAATGCTTAGATCCATCTCCATGCTGCCAGCTACTGTAGCTGAGATTTTCCATCCTTCCTCTCTCCAAACAGCATCTACAGAAACCAGCCAGCATTAATTAAAACCATTCCCTTGTTGAGCCAGGGACTTGTGAGTGCAAAGAGGAGCTGGGTTAGTGTTTAGAAGCTACTGTCATGGTGAGATGGGCCCCATGAGGCTGCACGATGGGAAATTTCCCAAGACTTGGCTGGCTTGTGCTAGTTGAATGGCTGTAAAAACAAAACTAGCACTGCAGAGAAAGGGCTTGGTGCTTAAAACACGATCTGACCTTTATAGAAGCTTTAAACTCAAAAGTCTGGCTTGCTTATTTATTCTTTCATTTCTGAATCTTCCTCCAAGGAATGTAAAGTCTGATCTCCCATTTTGGTCTTTGTTCTTTTCTGGCTGATGAATTAGGAAATTTGTGGCTGTCAGCAGAAGAATTTCATCAAAAGCATATTCAAAACAACTGCTCCCCCATATTCACTGAAAAGTGCTAATCAAAGATAAATAAGCAGTTGTAAACAACACAGAAAAATTTCTTTCCTCACAAGTGCCATCACCTGACTGTGAGCAAATGTGTGAACACTATGTGCTGAGATAGCACATCCCCGCTGAGCTGCACAAACACTTCAAGCCTGCCCCCCACAATGGGACAAAGCATGGCTTAGTGAGGAACTGCAAGGCAATTAATAACTTGTTGAGGACAGCACTTAGTTGTTTTGGATCAGATTATGTGTCTAAATTAGAAACAGCTTGCTTGTCCGTAGCTCTTGTAGTGATACCAGCAGGCACCAAAGCTCCAATGTGGAGGGGACCAAAACTTCTGCTGTAACAAACAGGCCCAGTTTACTTCTTGTTTCTTCTTGTCTGACCAAAATGTTGCAAGGCTTCGGATCCATGGATGGTTAGTACCCCTGTGCTGACTGCAGAACACAAACTTCTCAGTCCTTCTTCTGTCCATTTGAAAAAATAGAGGGGTGGTGGGGACAAGACACAGACCCAAGTCATCCTTTACAGGTCAGTGTAAATGAGAATGAGCCCTGGCATCATGCTGGAAGGTCTTCCTTGCACTCCTGTCAAATTCTCCAGTACAGCAAGGGCTGAGGTGCCAGACTGGCAACTGAATTGATGGCAACAGCATTTTCAGTTCATCGACTTTGTAACCTTGAAGGCACAAAGCTCCCCTGCCCCAGGTGTGTCCAGACTGAGGGGAATGCTGCCTGCGTGCAGAGCTGACCGAGTTCCCCACACTGGAGTTTCAAAGTGGTTTTGAACCCCACATGGCATCTGAGCTCTCAGCACCTTCAGATATGCTCACAGTTCTCACCACTCATTTCTGTTTAAAGTGCTTTTATCAGGCTGCCACACCCAAAGATAAGCCAGGTATTCATAAGCAAAGCAGACTGTGGCTTATTCCAGTCAGGATCTTCTCACTCTGAAATTTTAGTCATCCATTGAAGTGGCAAAACACACACCATGTGATTTAGGCACAATAATATATGACAATTGTTAAAAGATAACAGCAGTATATTTGCTCAATAACAACTTCCTGTATATTAGCATCATGAAGGGCTGAATTACACTAGAAGCAGAAATAGAGGGATAAAGCAGGTTTTATAAGCTGTGCCACTGAGCTGAAGAGACATCCATAATTTTTCCATATGGAGTCCGCTTATGTCCACTTAAGCTCTTTAGCTTGAATCTGGAGCTGTTCCAAGCTGGCCAGGTTTGAAGTGAGCTGGGGCAATGCTGTGCTACACGGTCCAGCACTTCCAGCTCTGTTCTTTCTGTACAACTCTGCACCACATAGAGCTGTGAAGCTTCAGGATCGAAGGTGGCATGAAAACTCAGGGCTGTATGGCACTAAAGCTCATAACCAGATTGAGGTGAGCCTGCTCAGCACATGGTGTATCAGGAAAACAGAAAGTCCATGGTTTAACTTTTTTTAGTTCCCTCTAATGTAATAGCTGAAGAATGCTTTTGTTTAATTTCCCATCACCGTTAGTCAGCATCTTTGAGGGCTTGTCAATGACTCATTGACTTGCTCTAGGATAACCTCAGTGGCACTACCCGAAGTCACTTCCTTCACTGAAACAAATGCTAAAAAAAGAGCTTGAGAGCACATGGTCTTCCCTAGGGTAATGATTAAAAACAGCCCATAAAGATACTTAAACACTGAAACCAGTAGGCTTTAAACATATTGTCACCAGCTGGCACTTCTAATCCTATGTTTGTGACTACCTTCATGTTCTTCAGGGAATAATTCTTGAGGAAAATCTCTGCAATTTAGAGTACTTTTCCAGGGATGATTCAGCAGTTTGCCATGGAATTTCCCCTCCTGTGCTCCCCAGGGGCTGGTGGAAATGGAAAGCAAGAGAGACGAGTGTAACTCCTGCTTCTGCATTTCAGCTTTAGCTGAATTAAAGAAGCCCTGCTGAGTTTTCCAAATAAAGTGGTTTCCTCTGGAACTCTCCATTGCTACAACACATCTTCCCTGCTTCATTTGTATTCCACGTGTCTCAACAGAATTCTTCAAAGGGGAATTTTGCTGAGAAAAGAAAGAGATGCTGCAGCCAAAGGGCTGGGGTCACCTGTGGGATCACAAGACAGGATTCTCTGTGGAGGGCTGCTGGGTGGGCACCAGCTGCACATTTTCTTGTGCTGAGCTCTGGAAATAATCTTTGCTCTAACATCAGCAGTGTCAGTCCAACAGGCTGGAGAGGACTGTGAGGGGTCCACACACAGACTAACTTAGCAGCCTCAATATCCTGCACAGCTGAGGCAAAGGAGCTGTAAAAAAAACCCCAACTGTTGCACACAACGAGATCATTAACAGATGGAGAGAAGATGAACACATTTTGAAATGGTCCTCAATAAGGAAGTGGGTTTCACCCATAGTCTCCCTTTCCTCTGGATAAATGGGCTTCTGAGCAGAGCAGGTTGCAGCTCTCTGAATATACAGCAATGGGATGAAGAGAGATTTGCAAATATCCCAACATTTCCTTGCTAAGGAGCAAAGACAGGGCAGCCTCCCTTTGGCAGCAGACAATCATATGGATGATCACACCTGGGCTCTGCAATAAAACTCGGTCAAGATGGAGACCTTGGGACTCACACATGCCTGAGCAGAGCTGGCTATTTAATAAGGGCACCCCTTAGATTAAAACCACGAGAAAAAAAATCCCAGCAGATTGGGGTACAGCTCCTGAGTTCTTACCCGTGCTATTGCAAGTAGCTTTTCCTCAGTCTTCCAGAGAATCCACACGAGGCACTGTGCACCAAGGGAAAGGCTGTGCTGGGGGCTGTGCCCGGGTCTCTCACATGCCTGGCTGCCTCTGTGGACACAAACAAGAGCTCAGAAACAAGAGGGGCAGCTTCCCGCGGGTCCATCGCCCCCCTGGCACCCCTGCCTGGCACCACAGCCTCACACTAAGCAAACAGGGTGCCCTGCAAGAACCCAGCAGTGTTTGCCAAGCTTGGGCAGGCACAGCACAGCAGATGATCTTTACAATGGCCTTTTGCCAGCTTTTCTTTTGTGCTGTTTCTTTCCCTTCTTCCTACATTTGCTGCCCAAGTTAAGGTTTTTGCTTGCTGTTCCCCTCTTCCCTTCCCTCACTGCTGCTGCTCAATTCCTTCTTAATCTTGGGGAGAGTCTCCCAAGCACACTTGCCTCTTGCATGAATGAACAATTTTGCAAGTGTCACATATTCTTTCTGAATGGAATAGGAAGCAGCTATATACCAGGACAACCACATCTATGCACAAGCTTTCATAGAGGTTGTAACTGTATTTAGAGACAAAAAGTCAAATGCTGAAATCTGGCATCTCTGTTCTTCTCATTTCTACTTTTTTTCACTACCATCTGACTAAGAGAGTCACTGTCTTACTTGTTTGGGCTTTTTTTTTCCTTGAAGGAATTTTGCATTTATAGAATACATTTTTTTTCTTATATTTGACTTTTCTTTATATAATTAAATTACATTCTTTTTCACCTCCAATTATATTAAAGTTTTCAATGTTTCATCAATCCATTACTCCAGAGTTTTACCATTTTAAAAGCAGTAAAAGGGATGCCTCCTGACCACATCTACCATGTGCCTGATGGTGACCAGCATGTACCCACCACACTGCTTCCCTCCTTCAGGAGCTGGCTGGGGGAAGAGACCACCTGATGAACTGCTAATGAGCTAATCAAGGGTTTGTAAGTGTAATTAATACAAGGAACAGAGAAGCTGTGGGCTTGGATGAAAGCAATCAAATAATCCAAAAAGGCTGAGAACTATTAAGAAGAGGGGAGATGCCGAGTAGCAATTAAACCATAGACACAGAGAATCAAATGCCTCATCCACCATAAAAAAAGAGAAATCACAAGAAAGTTTCAGGCTTTGATGACACCCATAGGCTTTGAATTCACATTGGGCCAAAGGGTCTCAGATGTGCCACTCTTCAGAGGGAAAGCCATATCTGTTTCCTCAAACTTGGGCAGGAATTTAATGATCTATTACGTGTTTTTCCTGTGATCTGAACACTAATGAAGGAAATACAGAAACAACTGGAAAAACTACAAACCAGATAAAGCAGCAGGAGAACAGGAGAAGGGCAGTACAAGAGAAATCCATAGATGACATAAAGGCCAGGGAAAATTACTCTGTGGTAATTGGAGTATTATGGACCTTGTTAAAAAAAGGCTTGATGTGAGGAAAGAAATTGTTCAATAAAGCAAAAAATTGTGCATGTCCAACAGCAGTCCAGCAGAAAAATACCTGCCCACCTCAGATTAACCCCTGAATCTAGTATTAAGGATTTAGCAAGAGGCAGTACTGCAATGAAAAAAGGCTCTGGTTCTCAGAGCACAGAAGATAAAAGAGGCAGTGGGAAAACCTAAACTCAGCAAAAGTCCTGATCATCATTGTGTTATCAGGAAGCAGGGACTGTTTTCAGAAATTTAAAAAAAAAAAATAGAGATATAGAAAAATGTAGGAAGAAAGCCCTTCAGACATACCTTTTGTACATTTTAATGATCCATTCATAAATTAAAAGGCTCTGGCTGAAGCTGAAACAGTTCCTGTCAGTAAGTGTGGCCAGGTGAGAACACAAAGAGGCATGACAGCAGCGGGCATAGGTGAGGAGCAGTCCTGCTTCCTTGAAGACATCACTTCTATGCTCCAGGCTGGGGAGAAACATCGTTTCCAGATGACTCAGGTGCTGTTTTAGTGCAGCCTCGTCTGTGTTAGCAGAGGAAGCAAAGAGGGGAATCTGGGCAGTCATGTACTGCATTAGCTTTTCCTCCAGATCTTTTCTCCAGAAGTTTGGGCTCCAGGTGGAAACAAAATCTGTCTCTAGGCTGTTGCCAAGCTGCTCTGCTTCCTTCTGCTTCTCCCACTTCAGTGATTCCCCCACTGACTGCAATGGCTCCAGGAGCATTCTATCACTTCCACTGAATGCTTCTCCCACTACCGTCCACATTCGTTCAGCCAGCAGCACATAAAGGGATTCAGACTTCCCTATACCATCATTTCCAGAATGCTCCAGATTATGAATTTGATCACAAGCTTCCAAAAATTTTCCTTGCTCAATGAATCTGCAGATGGTTTCCTCTGCAACAGAATAAGAACACAACTTGCTGTTTGTTCACATCTATAGGACCATAACTTTAATATCCAAATTATGACGTATCAAGTTTATAGCTATTCCAGAATTCCTCAGGATCTACTCAAGATCAACCCACTTAAGGTCTAGCACTATCACCTCTCAGTTTCCTCAGGATAAGCACTTTTTTTTCTAAATTCTTTTCATCCTTTCTCCTCCAGGTTAACTAAGCCTGCAGATTAGCCTGCAGCTTTCTGCCATTGTTCCAGAGACCTCCTCATGTGAGTGAGCAATGAAGGTTCATTAATTACAATCTTTCTATAAGAAATGTACCTTCTGTCCAGAAGAAAAGCATTAAAGGAGGGACATCTTCCGAACAAGCCAACATCTGAAAGTTAAGCCTGGAAGGAATTTTCTCCCTCCTCTACAGAAACCCTGGCAGGACCAAAGTGCTGCAAGCTCCCTTGGAAGGCAGATTTTCAGTGCTGCTTGTTTCCAATATATCTTACCTAGCACATCCCATCAAACAACAAGAGTTAAATGTACTCTCACAACAGATGCACAGAGCTGCAGGGTTTTTAACATGTGTTTTATAGATTACAAGGTTGAGCAGCTAAGGGTTAAGGTTTGCCAAAGGTATCTGGAGCAGAGCCCAGAGGACAAATTGAACTTGATGAGAATGCAGGGAAAGTTAAGTCAAGCCAGAAGCACTGGGACTTAAATAATTCAGGATACAAATTTGGATGCAGAGTGAAGAATGGAGTATGAACTTCCACTACATTTTGCCTATATCCTTCCTAGCTTTCCTCTATGAAAGCATCTCATATGTGAAGTAAGAATCAAATCAAACAGGACTGGAGGGAGGAACATGACATGAAATGGAGAAGGGTTGATGCAAGGATTTTCAGCAAAGCAATTGGCAAGTCATTTGGGAGGGGCCTACAAGCTGCACCTATCCTACCTTGATACATGCAACACATGGGAAATGTTTAATTGGCACAACCAGCCTGTGTGCAGCCCACCTCCCCCTCCCATCTGTGGAGGAAGAGCCCAGTCACATGGTTGGGGTGTCAGTCACACATACATCCTCTTTCTCACAAGACACATCAGGAGTCTTTGCAGAGATAAAAATAAGAACAGTAAAGAAAAACATTTGTGAAGCAAATAAAAAGTGAAATACAGAACTGTCCAGAGTAGCAAGTGTAGGGTTCAGAAGGGACAAGAATTCAGGTGAAGGCTGGGGAGCAGGAGAGGGCAAAGCACCTAATCCGGAAGCTGATGAAAAACAAGAGCCTGATGGATGGGAGGTGCAGAGAAGATCCAGGCCCGGACCCAGAGATAACTTCAAGGTTACCTGCAGGCATCCCTCTCTCCACTCCTTTCCTACTGCTTGGCCTCTTCAGCAAATTCCCTGCCACATCCTCAGCACCAGCCTTCTCCACTGTTTCCTTCCCACCAACTGCAGTCTTCAGCAATTTGCCAGCCAAGGTTTTCAATTTCTCTTTACTTTTTGCCTCCTGCTTCTTTCTCTCCTCATGTGTGGCCTTGGGCAGCATTCTTGCATTTTCCCCAGACGTTTTCTCCCCTTTCTTGTTGCCTCCTCCCACAATGGCTGCCCAGGAATGCTTTCTCTTGTGCATGATCCAAGAAGATTCAGGTGCTTTCTGTCCAACTGGGAATACTATCAGAAGAAAACATGAGAAATAGTTCTATGCAAAGCAATCTTAGTGTCTATCTCCCAGAGAAGTTCTCTGTTCTTCTGACTTATTTTTTTTCTGTGCAGCTACAGACTTCAGCTGCCTTTGAAAAAGTCTAACCTGGTTCCTGTCTGTGCCAAGTGAGGACACTTTTATAGGCTTCCAGCCCTCTTATGTAATCCTTCCCTCTTGTGGGTAAATAATGTCAAAAACCTCATACATAATTTAACCACAACCACTGGGGGGAAGCCAGGGGAATTTTTGGCATTTTCTAAACAATTAAAATATTCCTGCACTGCCAGTTATCTTGATGACAATCCTATCAGTTTATGGGAGTGGATTAGTAACAAGTTTTATGAAGCATATATCCTTTTCCACCCACCCTGCATGCCGAGGCTGCACCTGGGTTTTCCTTTGGCAGGGAGATCACGTTTGGGTTTGGAGCCAAGTTCTCCCTCACCTCCCAGCAAGTCTAGTGCTAGCCTCCAGGGATGTAAAGGCACAGAGAATGGGTGTTGGTTTCCATGTTTCAATAACACCATTCTGAGGAGATAAGAGCAATCTCAGCCTTCTGGAATGTACAATATTCCACACAACTATGTACAATTATGTATTATTTTTAATTTACCATATTTACCATATGTGTGTGTTCCATACATGTATGCACACATATGGATCAGTTCACCAGCCAATATCCACAAGTGAAGAAAAAGGAGGTGTATGTCTGCTTAGCACGAGGTCCATATTGGGCTGCTAAAGGTTCTGACCATAAACCACAGAAAAAATTCCTCCACAGAAAGTATCCTTTAAATCCAGGAGCTTGCATTTTAAGTAGTTTTTTTTAAGTCCCTACACTGCTGTGAGAACTTGGAGAAGAGTTGAAATGCTGTCTTTAACACACCCTTCTTGCAAGAGAATTACAAACTGGGCTTAATTCTCCGTTCCATTATTATAAAGATTAAATTAAAAATTTGAGGATTTTCACCAGCTGAAGACAGTTTGTATTAATCATTACAAGCTGTATTGATTCAAAACCATACACTATGCAACAAAGATTTCAGGAGTACGAATTTAAGAGGTGATTTTTCCACACACCATCTAGACTGTTTCAAATATGTTAATTCATAGTTCTGTGTTTAATGCCTGCAGTTTCTTCCAAGATATTCTACATTTTCATGATAATAAAATTCCACTAGTTTCCTACTTGGAAACCAAGTAAATGTTATGTTGTTCTGGCTCTTTTATCGGTGCTTAATTCCACCAGCATGTTAACACAAAGCCGCTTGATTCATTAGTAACAATAGGGAGAGGAGGAAATAAATACATTTCATTTGGAAAGAGAAACAGAAATTCCAGCAGTGGTCACACATTTGAGCCACTGCCAGTAGGAAATACTGAGGTTGCAAAATACAGTGTTTTCCCAGCTTGTGAATAAAGTTGAAAATTGAAAGGCTTTATACACGTTCCATTTTGACCTTAATTTTTAATCAGCTGAAGTTAAAATGTTACATTTGGAATGTTATTGCTGCACAATATATGAATACAAGATGGAGTAAGAGGTTCAGTACTGAGAGAAGCATTCCAGGCATGCTGCAATATTTTCCCATGAAAATTCTAACACAATATGTTTATGTTTCACTTCATCAGCATTTTTCCAAGCCTGTCTCTAACAAAAACCATTTCTCTAGACTTCTCTGTGGAAGAAAATTAGATGTCAGCGTGCCAGTCCTGAAGACAAGACTCTCAGCAGTACATAGGTTTTGAACACACAGTTGCAGATTATGCCCTAAACTGTGGCAGCCTGATGTGTGGGAATTGCTGTGCTTTCCCAGAAAACCTCTTTGAAGGGAATACAATACAAGCCTGTGGAAAGCAGGGAGTGACTGCAGAGATGGACTGACATCCTGAGGCTAGGACCAACTTTTATTCCATGGACCACTTGACCCACTCAGTGAAGGGAATGTCAGGCACTCCCCAAGATGAGAGTGCCCTCGGGGTACTGCAGCTCCAACACCCCACATGGCTCCTGTGCCCTGCCTTCCCCTCGCTCACAAACCAGGCCAAGCAGAGGCAGAGCAGGCCATGGCCCCCAGCAGCAGGCAGCCAGAGCAGCCTGCGAAGGGACAGCAGGAGGGGGATGGTCAGGCTGACCAAGGGTGCTGAGCCCAGCAGCAGCAGGAAGTGATGCCCCAGCAATCCACTGTCACCCACCCTGCACCCCTGCCCACAATTGCTTTGGGCTGAAGGATGTTGTCCCTGAGGGGAATGCACTCTTGCAGGAGGGGACATGCCACAAAGGAGCTGTGCAGAGGCCACCAGCAGCCTGCTTTTCTGGGCCTGTGTGCCTTAACAGCACATGCAGGGTGTACAGGTCTCTCCCTCTGTCTCTAGCGCTGTGTTGCTGCTCAGGTTAAATTCTGCAAACATGGGGATGATTTGAGTCTTTAGGAACATCATCCACCACAGGGCTCCCATGCATGCTGTTATGCTGGGACAGGCAAAGCTCACAGGGAAGCTACACCTTCACACACAAGTGTTGAGACCAAACTAGAACAGAGGTTTTTCACTAAGAGTTTACCTAATGCAAAGGGGATTGTTTGCTGTCCAAAACCATTGGTTTAGGCAAAGGAACTGGTGCACAGCCACATTTTATCTGCTTCTTCCATGGGCCCCTGAGCTGCTCACGCAAGGGGAGACATTCTAAGGAAAGAAGGGCAATAGCAAACCACAAGGACACAGGACTAAGAACAAGGACAATTCTGCTTCTGAACAAACTCCTTTGTCAGGTGTACCAAATGACTTCCTTCTTCCTCCAATGCCACTTCTTGGAAACCAGCCCCCTCCTTCTTCCTGGTGTTTCAATGCCTCCATTTATCCACAGTGGGATGTCCCTAGCAGGGTAATTCTCCCTGCCATGACCCTATGCTTACTGTGAAAGAGAAGCAATTTGTCTCCTAGGAACATCCCCAGCATTCAGGAGTTTCCCTCATTTCCTGGAGCTCCTAGAAAAGTCCACAGCCTCCCCACATCACTGAGACTCTGTCTTCCTATCTGCGAAAAACTGTAACTCCTTTGTCTTTGGGATTTTCCATTAAACAAGTGAATATCTTGGAGAAAATTTTATATTGTTTCCCTGTTGACTTAACTCTTTATCTTGCTATTTCCTGATTCTTCTGCCTATATAGATAAAATCTCTTCATAACAAGTGGATTGTGTGCCTGACTTGAACAATAGGTTCTTGGTCTTGATGCTAATGGGATGAAGTCAGACTATTAGCACTACAAATTAAATTGCTTTGCAAGAGTCCAATTACATTAATATTCCAATTCCAGCAATGCAGTGATGCCCCTGCTTGCTTTGCAGGGACATTACATGAACACAGTCAGGCATAGACAATGGAAACTTTGTGTTCAGTAGCATCTGTTATATAAAATACACTTGATCCTAAGAGGCAGGAGGATTGCATTATCTGAAGAGGTTTTTCACCTCCTTCTTTTGTTTCCAGAATATGCTGGTACTTTCCACCATTTTGAACCAAGGCATGAACATGGCAGAAAGGAATATTAATTGAAGATAAAACATGCAGAGTATGGCACAAAAAGGTGTTGGCTTCCTAGGATATAAATCCATGCAAAAACACTCTCTGAAGATATATTGTAGTCAGATCGTGTGTTCCTCCACTCACACACAGCACCTTTTATTTTGTCAGCAAAGAAGAGCAGTCTCTATTCCAAGCAAGGTAGGTTTTTTTTGAGACAGAAGAAACCAACAAAGAAACAAAACAAGAGTACCTTCCCCTCACATTTGACATTGCAGCTGGTGTTGCCATCACAGTTGTATGCAAGAGGTGACTTTGCCTATTGTGCACAGTCAGATGCTTATCATCCTGTGAGAAGCATACATTAATTCTTATTTTCTAAAGATAACTCCACTTCCTAAGGAAACAAGACAACACAGACAAAGGTTGTGTGTATCTCTGTATCCATGTGATCCCCTGCCCTAATGCACAAGAGTGGATTTTAAGTCAGTTTTAACCAGTTTTAAAGCCACTTTTAACCAAACTGAGAGAAGGTGGCTCACACAAAATAGTACATCCTTACACACTTCATAAACATACACATCTGAGGAGAGGATAGACCTTCAGTGCCTTTGCTAAGGAAGAGAGCACAGCATGAACTCAGCCTTTATTTCATATCAGAAGCTCCACCTGGCAGCACAGCCTGAAGGTACACAAACACAATTTCCTTGCCTCTGGTGCCCACCAAATCCCCTGTACTCTCCAGATAACCTGTGTGCATGTACAAATAAAGCACCAGGAATATTTAATACAGGCAGCCACTCCTATAGCAACAGATGAAACAAAGTTGCTCCCCTAGAGTGATTCCCAGCCCCAGGCTGCAACCTCTCACCACCTCAGACCTGTGCCACCCCGAACATGCCACCAATTTTGGAGCAAAAGGGAAAGAAGAAAGCTTCTTCCTTTCTCTTCCAGAGTGTGTTTGCCTGAGTAGCTTTTCTCTGCTCAGCCACTGATTTTTATCCCATTTTGGAAGAGTTAATCTGAAACTTCTGTCCTACTCTGGATTTTCCTGAGACTGGAGGAATTTGGTTTACAAGGAGAGGACAGGCAGATGGACAGAGATGCTACATGGTCCCAGCACTTTCAGCAACCACACTAAAGTCCAAAGAATAAGTTCCCCAAAGAATTGGATACTGCTCCTTCCCCTGCCCTGAACACTGAAACATAACATTCCTTGGATATGATATAAAATTTTGCACTGCCTCTGTTTTCCCTCTGATTGTGAGGACCCCATTTCAAACTGACCTCAATTTTCACTTAATTAGTAACCTACTTGCTGTTCCTTTAGAATATTTTTAGCTAATTCCTGGGGATTTTGCCTAATTCTGTTTTTCTTTTCAGAATGAAACAAGCATTGCTTTAAGGAAGATGCTTCCTCTTTTGACAAAAATGGCAATAGTAGTAATAATAAATAAAATACACAACCCCCAAAATTGTAAAGATGAACTGTAGAGAGCCAAGCAATAGAAGTGTTTGAAGTGGCCTCAAAAGTCCTTGCATTGAGAATATCTTAATCCACATAGTAAGAGAAGACTGAAACAATACTTTTCAGAGTAGCAACTTAGTCTTCAGCAAAGTTTTATGCCACATAAAACACCACAACACTGCAGGCTGCCAGTCTGGTCATGTCAAAGGGCAGTCACCCAACAGCTGGGTTTCTAATCTTATGAGTTATCTGAAATTATCCAAGGAAAAGGAAATCTACAACTTAAATGCTGCTTGGTCTCCTAGGAATGGAAAGGGCTTTTTTAAAAGATTAATCATGGATATTGTTTGCTAGTGTGATTACCTCAACCACTACAATGTCTCATTTCAAGATGATCCATGATTTATATCCAGAGAGGGTTTTTTGGGAAAGTTTGTATTACGAATATTTCATCTACATTTGGACAGACAAGTCTAAAATTTTGAGTCTCTGCATTTGCCTTACATCAACAAGACTCCTCTGCACATTTTTACATCAATGCTTTCCAGCAGTAAAAACTTTAGGTTCAACTTCAGAGAAAACTTCCTACACACATCTGTACCCACAGCCCTACAGAGAGCAGCATATGCAGAGATTTGGTACTGAAAATCCACACTACATCATTTACATGTTTTTTTCTGCTGCCACAAGAGGCCAGTGATTGTGTAAACTCCACTCTTCAGTGTTTCACCCCCAGTGCACTGACATGGCTCCACAGGCACATCTGAAAACACCATCTGGAGGCTAAAAATCATATCTACAGATCAGCTGCCAGGACACCCCAAGACCTCTGACAGGAGCCAGGCACATTTCAGTATTGACAAAATATCAAAACTCAACTGTTTCTCCCCTCAACATTGACTGCAAGTGTGTCTGGCTACAAACCAAGGCAGGAATGCCCCATGCACTTGCACTGACACAGGAGATATTGTATGGGGCATATTGATATATTAATATATTTAAATAAATATATATTCTTATATTACTACATCAACATATTAATATGTAATGTAGTAATATATCAATATATTAATACATTTCTTAGTATGGGGTGGGGTATATTAACAACAATACTCAGGGCCCTCAATCTCATGCTGAAAAGGTTATTTAGGAGAGAAAGTAGAAGAAAATAGATCAGGTTTTGTATAAATATTTAATCTTCAGAAAAGCTCAGCATTAAGTGTCTCCTGTTGTCACTTCTGGACAACCTGAGCAAGAACTCCATTCCCACCCCACAGTGAGCAGCAATCTTGTTTAGCCACTAGCCCTGGTAAAGCTCAGCATATCCAAGATGCCAAATCACACTGTTAAAAGGTCTGTTTTGAAAGATTTTTGCAATCTTAGCACTGGAGCTTGCTCGCTACAGTGAGGGACTTGCTGCAGCAAGAGGCACCCAGAAGGGTCCTAGGAGAGAGCCAATCATCCTCTGAAACTACTTCAGAAAAATACCCTGGGGAGAAGCTCTTCATGAGCACAAAGAGAAGAATTAAATTTTTATTAGCATCAGTTCAGGCTGAATAAAGCAGGCTTCCCAAAGACATGGTGATAAAACATTTACACTACATCACTGGGTTTTCTTCCAAAATGAGAAAAGCATTTAGAAGAGAAATGGCGCTAGAAAATTCAGCCCTGTTTCATGATGTGGAAACTGCCTGAGGGTCTTCAACATTTTCAGACACATTCCTGTCTTACAGGAATGAAAGAAATACCAAGAAAACAAGAGGTGGGCAAAAACTGGGGAGGGAATCATCCGGAACAGGCAAGGTAAAGGAAAGGGAAGTGTATTTGTAATGCATGCATCTGCTGTCAGTATCAGGATGTATCTCATCTTTCCAACGCCTCCCACGTCTCAGCAGAGTAGAGGCAGTGCTATATAAAGATCCAGAGATGCTACCCCAGCTCCCAAGGGCTGGAACCAACTGCCAGCACACTGGCACTGTTCCCCTGCCACCTCCTTCACAGCCACTCTGCTGCCTTCATGGCTCACAGAAAGATTCTCCCTGCAAAGGAAGAAGATGTGCTCCTCGAGGAACCAAAATTAGGTGACGTGGAAGGATGTTTCTAAATTATTGAGCAAATTAAAAAGGAATGGCTATTTTTTTCCCCATCATGAACAAACATGTTATCTGCACTGTTGGGACCTTAGATCTCTTGCACGTGTTATTTACTGGTTGTCAAGAGCCAAAAGCCATTATTGAAAATTAATTAAAAGAGAACATTACGGCCACATTGCAACAAAGGATTTAAGTAACTGACAATATCCTTTTGTTTCAAATTCAGCCCCTTAACTGTATACGTCTGTTTAGTGAGCAGGAAGTAGTGGTGCAGAGTGGTGTTTGTACACTCCATGACTACATGACAACAAATGCCTTGGAGTCAATAACCTCTGAAAATCACACAAACTGCAAATTAAGTTAACAGACCTGATCTTGACACAGCACAGAATTGCTGGATCTCCAGGCAGCTGCCTTGGAGCTTGTCTGTTTGAATAAATGGGTTAATAATGATATTTTCTACACAAGGTTTTAATGTGGACTTCCAAGCCCAATAATGGTTGTATGTTCACTCAGGTCTCCTTGGCTGTTACCCCACTCTTCACAGTTCAGTATACCTTATACATGTGATCAAAACATGTGAAATGGCAGCAAAAATATAAGCTTTCATGTTCAAAATCTGTTTCACATCAGGAAAAAGATGTCTGCATTGATTTTGTTAATGAGGACAAGAAGATGAACTGCGACTCCCTATCTCTTGTTCCTATTAACTTTACCATTGGTAACAATTAATCTACACATAAGCAAGGCCAAAGAGCTGTTAAATATCTTCTGGATAAAAATGTCTGTCGATCATACTTCATATTAGTGGGACCTGAGTCCTCCATGTCTGCAACGGCCTTCCCCCACCCTCTGCATATGTAAATAAAATGGAGAAAAAGTGTATTACCATTTTCTTTCCTCTTCCTTCCCAGTTACAAGGAGCCACCACACCCAGATCAATCAGGAACTCCATGCTGGACTGCAATTTAATATAAAATATATAATACAATAGATATTCTATGGTACAACTAGTTCCAAGAAGAAGCAGATGAACCTTGTGATTATTAATTTAATCTAACATTTTTGAAAGGAAGAGATGAGGAGAGATATTGATATATATGGCAGGTACTGACTAATATTTAAAACCTTTGGCATTACCATATGCTCCTGGAAATAACTTCCAGTGCTATTAGTTGCTGTCATTGATGACAGCATGTAAATGACTGTCTAATCTGCATATACAATTAAATAATTAGATGCCATATGTAACACCAGTTATTTATAGGCGTGAAATCAGAGAAAAAGTTAAAACTTCATTTTTACAGTATATGTTCTTACAAATAGATCCTCTTGACCATAGATACAGATCTTCATTACTGAGGGCCCTGTCTTAAGTTAAAAAAATTTAAAATCACAATTAATACCTCACAGTAATAATTTTCTCCTATGATGCATTGATTCAGTAATGCTTGCATCAAGCCTACTGGCAGGATGTTATAGCTGTTGTCCAGAAAATGCCTGTCAGCTTCTGGAACTCACTGTGAACAAAACAAGCCAGGGAAAAACCCATCCAGCTGAAGGTCTGGCCGCTGCATTCAATGAAGGCTTGATCTATTCTTATGAGCAGCTGACCTAGATTCTCTGCTTGAATGAGAGCATTTCCCAGCATCAGGGCTGCTCAGAGTCAGAAATCCATGTATCACTTATCATGAGAGATGGGAAAAATACGGAAGAGGATATGATCTTAAGGGACAGCGATGGCATCCATTTGCGATAAAAAACTTTATTAATATCCCCACAGAACACTCCCTGACACACTTCTGCTCTCATTTCAAAGTCTGGAGAGGGCTGCAGCCCCCCTTACAGCACATGGGACAGGCCAGGCAGCCACGGCTCGTGGGGAGGCTGGGATGTGCCACGGCTGTGGAGGACAGGAGAGCACAGCGGGGCAGGGAGCTCGCTGCCCCCGAGCCTCCTGCAGCTTCCCAGCAGCCAGGCTGTGCTGGGACAGGGACTGCTGCTTCACCCACACCAGGAGGAGATGAGCCAGAGCAGGCTGCTCAGCCTACACTGCCAGGGCTGCTGGGATCCAGCTCCAGACTCAGCACGTCCATCACCCCTGGGAACCTAGGCAGGCCTCAATAAGGCAATGCCATGTCCTGCTGGTGAGCCATGCAGGACACTTCTCCTTCTGCCAGCTCTCCAACACAACGGAAGCATCATGTCCTGTGGCACTCAATAATGTAAAGATAATGGTAGGCTCAGGGGGGCAGGAAGATGGGTCAGCCCTGGGGAAAGGACCTTTTCATCCAGCTTTTGCTGCTGATCCACTTAGCCCTCATCTCCCTGAGATCCTCTTAGGCCTCTCCACATGCCCATCTCAATAATCTTGCATATTAACCAATAATACTCAAAGGACCAGTGATCTTCTAGGGTGATTTCCAGGAAAGCAAGGGTGTCCATCACTGTGAGGGATGCTACCTGGATACCAGCCCTTGATGGCAGCTGTCACTGTTGTCACCAATGCTGAGCTGCCCACGGAGAACAGTTCCAGGTCCAGGCCAGGACTTGAAAAATAACCACTCAGAAGGGACGAGGGGGAGCTGGCACACAGGGGTGACTCTCTCATATGCCCCAAGGTTCAGCTCCTGCCCTAGGGCTATGCTGCAGTCCTGGCCACAGGGACAAGGACAGGGACACAGACTGAGTCTGTGGGGTGGGCAGGAGCTGGGCAGTCAAGGGTCATTTCCTTCAACACCAAAATGTTTCAATCTGTGCCACAGACAAAGACAGAAAGCTAAACTCACATACCCAAATTCAGTTCCACAGATCACAGAGATATCCTGCCCATTCTCCAGACATGAACATCCCAGACTGAGGCTGCAGAAGGGGATTTCTGCTTATGTGGCCTTTCACTGGCTGTACCACATAGGTGCAACTTACACATCCAGCCCACTGCTGTGGGCCATGCTGCCAGTGAGCATTTCCTGAGCCCCTCTCCTCTGAAACCTCCAGATGGACCACGAAGATTCACAGAATTGTGGAATATGCTGACTTGGAAGGGACCCACAAGGATCATCCTCCAAGGAGTCCAGCTTCTGGCCCTGCACAGGAAATCCCCAAGAGTCACACCATGTGCCTGAGAGTATTGTCTAAAGCAGAAACTATAAGAGCAGTTGACAACCTCTCAATTCAGATCTGGTTCAGCAAATGCAAATACTCTGTCAGTCAATGGGTTTTCCTCACCAATTTTTTTTTCTTTTTTTTGCACGTGGGCAACCTGCAAACTAGGTCAGTATTATTCCTACCAAAACACTTGCTAAGGGTGTTATTTTTAGAAAAGCATGTGATTGTCTGACTTCTATTTATGAGCACACAGAAAGATCCACTGTATATTTTCCTGTCTGTCTTGTTTGGGGTGGTTTGGTTTTTTAATTCTTTGGGTAGGTTGCTGAGATCTTGGGCCTATTTTTAAAAGGCAAATTCAGACTACTGAAAGACCTTGCAGACTGCATGTCTTGGCAGTCAGTGAAACAAACGCAGGCAGTGATGAGCAAATTAAACCAGAGAAGAGCACAGAGAGAGTATGAAAAAGCAGATAGTGACACAGGTAACATGGGATGAGGATATGGAGCAGAAAAGATGCCAAGGATTATAGGAGATGGGGAATCAGGCAGAGATAAATGGATAATAGGAAACACATATCTTCACAACTCCTGAAAGGGTATACCCAGGATCTCAGCAATCAGACAAAAGTCAGAAGGAGAGCCCAATTCAATGAGCAGAAAACCTGTCCAGAGATTCAAGTTTATTTTCTGAGAGCTTTTCTTACCTCCTTGGCACAAACGAAACAAGTCAAAACCAAAATCCTGCACCAGTTTTTCATTTAGCAGGTTAGTGGTCACAACCCTGACAGATATCGATCAAACAAGCAATAAGAGAGGGCCCCTATAACCAGGACCTTCTTTGTTCTGATCTCTACTTGCCTGGCTTTCACCTGGCCTGTCTGGAGAATCCAGAGTTTTTACCTGCTTAAGTCATCAGACTATTCAAGTCCTGAGGAGGTGAGTCCTTCCACTAACTGCATGGTCAGTGTGAAGAAGTGTACATCTCTGTGGATAAGCCAAATTGCTTCTATAAGCAGAAAAAAGACACAGGAATATGCAATGTCCTTCCTCTCAAATTAATGCAGATATGTGAAATAGGCCAGTCAAGGAGCACACCAGCACTGCCTCATTCTCTTCATCAGAAGCAGAAGGAATTCAGAGTGAGTAGCTCAGGCACTGATATGCATATATCAGAATAGATGAACCACAGCCTGAATTTCCAGAAATTGACCACAACAAAGAATGTCAGGAACCCATCTCCAGGCCCACGGGTCTTCTGACTTTCCACTCCCATGAAAAAAGCAGATGTATATGATCTGTGAGGGCACGGGGTCAGCTGGCTGATGGCTCATGGCCATGATGGGCTGCAGACTATGCAATGGAACCAGCAAAAGTTGCTTGCTAGGGTGAGTCACCTCAGCAGGAGGGAAGTTCCACATAGAATCCTCTTTGCCAGCCTCCCCAGAACATCACCACCAGCCCAGAGCTTCTGCAAGCTGAGAAACACCTCTGCTTCTTGGTTTCAAAGCTGCAAAATGAACATCAGAATGTGCTGCTGAGAGGATGAAAGCATGGGGACAATCTTTTTCTGCCACAGAAAAAGGCAAGAGGTTGAGCTGGCTGTGAGAGTCTGGTGTTTGCTGACACCTTTTCTGCCTCTGTCTCTTGCCCAAGAGCTACTACCCCAGAATAAGGGGGTCTCAAGTGCCTCTTTGGCAATCCACCAACACATTGCAGACACTAAATTCATTACTTTCATCTGTCCTTTAAAATTCATCTCAAGCCTGAAGCTTCCATCCCAAGCATCCTGCCTCCCTCAGGTAACAGTTGGTACTATCCAGGTACCTGCAAAAGGAAACAGGAGCTTCAAAAGAAGCAACGCAGGCAAAGACAACTGAAGCAGATCCAACTCACCTTCCAAGCCCTAAGTAACATTTATTTCTCCATCAGACCATGCTGCCACAGTGCATCAGGTGCAGCCTGCAGATGGAGTTACACAAATTACATCTTCCACTTAGGGCAGGCAACAGCAAGTTTTCCTGCAAACAGATGAGCAGGGAAAGAACAGGCCCTGTTACACATGGCATAGCATGGGAGCTCAACTCTGGGTCTAAGACATGGAGAGGAAGAATGATGCTCAGGGGGTGTTTTAAGGACATGGGGCATATTCTGAAAACTGGAATGGCCTGGTTCCAAGCTGGCTGAAGTCTTAGCCATGCTTCACTACCTCATCATCTGACACTGATATGCTCCTAGGGAAACCACTCATTTGGGACAAATATTATGAAGACAGCTTCTTACACCCCAAATTTTCCAATTTTTTTTCCCATCCCTCATATAATACTCACATACAGATGACTTATGCTATCTATAACCTGCAACAGCTCGTATGTGGTTTTGCACTGAATTTTCTTTAACCATATTTTGGGGGGAGATCATTTAATCCACACATACTTAATCGGTCACTGACACATGCATTCTCTATCTTATTATCTTGCCTTGAACAAGATCTGAAAGCAGCAATTATTCACTGCACTCATTAGCAGCAAAAACAGATTTCCAGCCATTTCAGTTACACTCCTGAAATTACGCAGTTGGTGGTTGGTGCCAGAGTCCCATTTAGCTCAAGAGCCTTTTGTAACAACAACAAACAATAGCTTCTTCTTCATTTATCTGGCTTCCCTTAAGAGGAAGAACTCATATTACAAAGGAAGGGCTACATAATCATGTTTTACTAGCTCAAGGTACACAGGACTTTCACGAGTATCTTAGAAATTTCAGTATTCACAACACCCATGAAAGTTATGAGTAGCCCAAAGGAAAGCAGTCTGTTCTTGGTAAAAGAAGAAGTACTAATGAGAGAGTACTAATAGACACAAGCCAACAAAAAGAAGAAGGATAGGTGCAATGGAGCTGGGTTATCAGCTGGGTTATCAGCTGTGCTGTAACAGGAGAGCTGGTGCAGGCCTGCTCTGTATCCCACCAGCACCATGCATGATGTCTCTGAAGATCACAGAGCCACCCCAGAAGATGAAGGTGTTGCAAAGATGAGAACTGCAACTCCCCTATCCCCATTAAACAGAAAACACCAGTTGTCTCCACCTCCCATGAAAGTGATGTTCCTCTCACTCTACCTTTCCTCATGGGATTGTTCACGTGTCATTGTGTCATTCCAGTACAAAGCTGCTGGGAGAGCAACTTCAGAATCACATCAGTCTCATTCCTTAAATATCCCTTTTTCATTTCTGTTTTATTTTTTTTACAAGTATGAAATGAAAACTTGTCTTCTTCAGAGAGGGTAATTATTTATTAAGAATGGCCTGCCAGCACCATGAATTTTACATGACAGAAGCTCCATCCCACAATGTATTTAAACCTCTCCTCATTAGTCATCAGAACTCTGATCCTGCAGCCAGAAGATGTGGCACATCCCACCAGGAGTCCTGGCGCAGGATCTGACCAATGTTGTTCACAGGCCTATTCCCTCTCCCTACTAACTATCCCTGAAACACATCCTGCCCTGAAGCATTGCCTTGGAGGAGACAGGTCTGCTGCATCAGCTCCTGCCTGCAATGTGTCCCACTGAAATGCCCCCACAAACAGGCTGTTTGGAATACACACATGTGAGCAGAGATTTGGCAGGTCTAGCAGAGCATCCTATCTGCTGCAAGGCCTCTGGAGGTCACAGATAAGCTAACCCAGGCTAGGGCAATGCTGTGGGCATAGATACACAAGCAAAACAGGACAGGCAGCAGATCAGACATGTCCTCCCTTCATTCTGCACTAGATGATTTTGCACATAGTGAACAACTCAGTTGATGACTGTGGAGTCATACTTGGTAATGAGTGTCCAGAAAGCCCAGATTTTAGAGTAAACTAAATGTATTCAATTCTCAGTTGGCTGTGGAAGATTAGCTGGGTTGGGGATTAACACTCTCTCCCCATAGCAACCACAGCTACAACACCACAGCACCACACATGGAACACAAGTCCCTGGGCTGTTCCCCACTTTTACCCCGCAGGTTAAAACTGCCCCACTCAGGACAGAAACTGTGAGGTTTCCTACAGTCCTTTCACCTGTAGGTGAAAGATAAAACCTGAATAAGTTCTTATCCCCTAAATACCACATAGCCTGTACAAGTCAGGATCTGTTTTATCTAGGTTACCCCATCCCACATTTTCTTCAATGGCTGAAAGCTAATGATATTTACATGAAACAGCCAACATTAAAACAAGAACACACCACGTAGCCTGCAAAAGCTGTCCCAAGCATTAGGCAGCTGGTGTGCTGACACCGTTGCCTATGTGCTGAGTAATGATGTCTCACTATTTCTTTCTGCTCCCTTACCCATCTCTTTCCATCTGTTTTTCCTTGGCATCCATTTGGATCATATGCTGCTCAAAGCAGGGCTTTCTTTTAGCACCTAGGAGATAATCTGTGACTGCAAAAATCAGTCTGATTGATTCATGTGAGTAATTGGTGAACTGGAGTCAACACTGTACAAAGACGTGTATGAATGGGTTAAGCATGGTGTGTCTGGATAGAAAACGTGACTCATAAGTGTTACTAACGTTATTCTTTCTCATGTCCATAAAGCTAAGTAAGAAATGGCAGAAATGGAGTGGGTAGAAAAAGACAGCAGGCTGGCGGGTAACTATCTCTGAAATACAACTGCACTGAGTTATGGGTACATAGATCAGATGCTGAGAAGAGCAGAGCATTTGCTACTCCTACACACAGCCCCATTTCTTCTCTTACAGCTATTAACTTCTCATGCTTCTTCATTTTTTTTTTTTGCTCCATCTTTCACATACACAGCCCAAGACTTGGATCTTATCTTCACGTATCCCAGTGACTTCCTGGCATGTCATGTGCATGCACAGCTCCACCCACACATTGAGGCATCTCTTTCTCTGCCTTCTGTACACGATGATAGTGCAGCTACACCAGTCACCAGGACAACAGTCACAGCCTGTCAAACTGATAAGAAGTTGGTTGGTTGGGTTCATGCTCTGAAAGAGCAAGACGGGCAATAAATGTAATACGCAGTAGTGAACTGCAAATGGCATTTGATTTTCCCCTTAGGGAGCTGAAATGGGAACGAACATGAGGGTAACAAAGAAAGAAGAGAGTCTGAAGAGGCTTGCTGTTTAACTTTTAAAGCTCTTTAGTTAATGGGAAATGGGAATTTTCCTGTGTAAGACGCAGGAAATTCAGATGTGGGGCTTATCTCAGCCTTCTCATGAAAAGGCAGAGGTTTTGAGCCCACACAGTCCCAAATTTCTGAAAGCTGAAAGCAACCAAAGCTACTGTCATGCCAACGGGCTCAGAGATTGTCACTGCCAGACACTAAAGTAGGGGGCAACTAAAAGAAATAAGCATTTACTTTGCTAGAATTGCCTTTCACTAATAGCAGCCAGGACTGATACAGGACTCTGCTACCTCACCCAACAGGACTCTTGGCTGGATCTGAACCCACTGCAGGAGCAGGAAGCTATTTGTTCCTGCAAAACAGCCCTACCAAACAGTGCCAAGCTGCATACAGATATGGGACGTGCTGTTCAAGAAAACTATTTTGCCAAACACGCATTTGGTAGTTATGGAAGTCAAGATGTACATCCAAACTTTTGAATGCTGTCAAAGCTCAGAAAAGCACAGGACTGGTATCTCTCACATTCAGTCTAACAACTTCAAGGTCCAGAGTGTGACCATTTTGTCAGTGCAGAAATAGATACAAAAGACAGTCTGAAAAGAAAACCAGTTGTAACTTGAAGTCTATTTTATCTTGTTATCTATAGCCTATGGCAGAAGTAATTTATCAAAGTGGTAAAGCCTTGTCACAACAAAAAGGAACTGCACATATCCAGGTGAAGTACAAGAACTTTGGTAAGACTATCTCTCTAAAACTGATAAGAAACACTCTCCTGTCTCTTTGAGAGATACTCATGGACACAGCAGGGCTTCAACCAAAGCAAGATTTGCTTTAGCTGTTTTTAAAATAAGGTCTGAACATCCAGGTCACACTGGTCAAACTGTAATCTAAATGGGAAGAGGGAAGCAATACAAATACTAGCAGACAACACTGGTGATAAAGGGGTAGGCGATGGTTAAAGGTCTCCTTCCCACCTTTGCTCCTCACTCCTTCCTAAACACAGATAAAGAACTTAAGTGTTGGTATCCTGTCTCTCACCTGGTGGCCCAGCATTCAGACACCCCCTCCATCCCCTAGACTGTATATAACGGAGAGGGGAACTTCAATCCAGCTGCACAAATATCTCTGTTTTGTCTGGGGATGAGATATGCACATTCAAGGTCTTTCTAAACACAACAAACCAATGCCAAGAAACAGAGGAATGTCATCAAGGTCATATAGTTTGGTTTCTTGCACTTGTTTTGCATCTCACTCAAAACAGGCATGCTTAAGGCAGGGAGACAAAGAGGCCTTTCTCAGCAAGCAACGCGGTGTGTGCTCCTGGGTCACCTGAGGCGGCTGTCTGTCCGCCGGCTGCCCTTTACTCTGTTTAGATTGTAGCTGCATCCTTTTAGTATCAAGATGTGGATACTTAATGCATGCTCACCTTTGCCCCTAGCCACACACTGTTTCTGCTTAGCTAATGCTTTTCTTGGCAAGCTCAGCCAGGCAAGTCAGAGTTCAGCTTGCACCCCGATCAGCTGAAGCACAGATGACTGGCTCTGGGAAATGGTGCAGAGGCACGGCCAAAATGAACTGAAGTCGCTTGCAAATCACCCTGTGTTGGTACTCAGCCAGTTTGATTCTGGCTCGTGACGGGGCATCCAGCCACAGCCAAAGGACAAATCAAAATAAACAAACCAGAAATTTCTTCTGGGGACATATTATGAAGAGATTTCCAAAGCAGGATTTAAGAACAGAATACTGTCTGTCCATGCCTTAGCAGCATGGACAGCACAAATGACAGGTCCTCTAAAAAGCTTTAAGTGCAGTCAGCACCAGTGGGAAATGGACAAGATAAAAGACACAGAAGACAAAACATATACAGCTTTCCACAGCTCTGGCACAGCTCTCCCATGCAAGCAATGCATGAGCTTTCAAAAGTGGTCAGAGTAAATGGCTGAAGCTTAGCTGGTCCTGAGTACAGGCTTAAGACTCTGTATTTTATTTAATATTTTTAGGTACTTGTTGAGAAGCAGTCATCAGTTATCAGTTATGAAAGAGATTACTGTGGGAAACCCCTGACTACTAACTCTCCTTTCATTCATGTGTTCTCATTAGTAGGTCTTTTGAAGAATATATTGCACAGCCTTTTGTGCAACAGCCCTGTGCAGAGTCCACAGATGTAGACAGACAGATCTCCCCAGCAACAATAATATCCAAAGGTCTCTCAGGTGGTATACTGAGATAGGTTAGAATCAGTATGGGAAACATAATACTTTGCAGATCTGGAGCATGATAGGTAAACAGGCAAAAATCAGGTGAATCTGCCACAACCCAAAGTCGGCTACAGAGCTGCCTTTAAGACCTTTGCTAGGGCAAAAGAAGTCCTGAGTCTCACTCTATAGCAGGTTTGTGCTGACTCTCAAGCAACTTGGCCAGCAGGCTGAGACTTGGCAGCCCAGCACTACTTTTCCTGATTCCCTGCTGCTCCAGGATGTGAGTGAGCTGTGAGCAATCTGGCTGCACCCATCCCAGCATATGCCTCCTGAGCACCAGAGCTAGCACAGAGCTGGACAAGATGCAGGGGATAAGATGTTCACACTCCTGCCCATCCAAATGTTTTTCAGGGTGCAGAACTCAGTAGCTCAGGACTCTCTGCAAAGGAACTCAGTGGGATTCCATCATAGCTGTGAGAGAAGAAATTTCAGCCTTTATCTGTATGACTCAGCTGTTTACTGTAAGTCTCTGTGGGAGCAGTAGTGACACTGAGATTCACAATTCATTGTCTATAAAATAAAAAGAAGTTTTATCAACTACCTACCAGTAAACATCCTTCAGAGCACGTAGACCCACACAGAGATTGACTGTCAAAGCAAACTAAACTATCAAAACCACTTGTACCAGTACTTCTTGTCTCAGTGCACGAGGGAGAAAAAAAAAAACAAACAACCAAACAAGCAGGGAAAGTAAAGTCCTTCTTTAGCCACATTAGTTCAACCAATCAAAAGATCTGGATAGCTGATTACAAAAAGTAGCCTTTTATAAGCAGATGTCTTTGAAGACAGAAGTATTATATCCATAATCAGGGGGAAGTGCACAAAGCCGGTACCAGGAATGATGCCCCAGAAGTAAAGTCTCTGAGTTAAACCAGCACATTATCCACTGGTATAAAATGCTGCACCCCCACAGACTTGAATGAGCTCACATATATTTACACATGACCTTCAAGATCCCACCTGCATCCACACACCCTTCCTAACTTGAGACTATTCATCCATCATCTGGTCATCCATTAATCTGTCAAACGTCTCTGCTGGTTTCAGCTGGGGTAGAGTTAATTTGCTTCACAAGGGCTGGTACAAGGATACATTTTAGATGTGCAAACAATCAGAAATGAGAAGAGCTGTGTATTTATTACACATTTCTGAATAAGTCATGCCAAATATCTAGGACAAACAATACATTAAGCCCTAAAGAACCCTTTGAAAGCTTTTTGCCTGCTGGAGGCAACAATGAAAAAGTAACATGATAGAAAGGGAACAGTAAATCATTCATGAGAATGATTAAAAACTAACTGTGGGTGATATGCAGCAAGCAACACTGAAAACAACCAGAATATTTTTTGAGTATCTCATCATTTAGAGGTTGGAGTGGTTGTGAGGAACTTTAGGAAGACCTACTTTGTGTCCTTTATTGCAAAGAAGACATAGAAGATACAAAATCCATGGAGAACTGTACAACAAGAAGTTGCAGTTTATTCAGATGTTTCATGTCTACATCAGGCACTGAAGCCAAAATGCTACTGGGCTTGAAATTATTTGTGCAAATAAGGCTTAAGAAAAAGGCATCTTAAGGACACTGGTGAAATAAGTATAAATTAGACAAAGTGCCAAATAATGCATTATACAGGTGATCTCACTAACATGCACACAATCATTTTGGAATCCTAAAATCAAGTTCTGAAAGAATACAGTGTCAAAATGTTCACAGCTACCACATAATGTAATTCAGTTGTGAGTACCACAGTTTTCCAAATGAGTGTGATAGCCAAAATCATGTTATAATTAGCATTTATTTTAGATCCCTTCAAATCTATGAAAAGGCCTGTTTCAGGAAAGCTTGTGTCCTAAGACTATCCCAAGTAAAAAGCTCAAAAACAACCACTAAGATTGGTTAAGATTTTTTTTCTTCAAATAACGCCCTTGAGCTTCAAGAGAAAATTCACCCTGCATTATGCTTTTGAGCCTGCACTGCCCAAACTCTGTGCTTTAAGACTTTTGAAAAACTGACTTTGGAAACAACTCAATGCAGTAAAATCCTTCTAAAAATGTTTTCCCTTCAGTGTCTCCTGGGTCACTCTTAAAAACAGAGGTCTGCATTAGGTCAATAAAATCATGCTAGACTTTACAGTCAACATTGTTTGACCCGGATTCATAGTCAAAGGTATTTTTAGCCTCATTTCTTAAACAACCAAGATTTATGCAATTGTGGTGAGTGTGTTTGTGTGTGAGTATGCACCTGCCTGTGTCTTCAGCACCATTTACCTGTTCCTGAACCCCCTGCATAATTCCAAACACACTGACATTCACAGGTAGAGACATTATTAGAGCTCCAAGTCAGCTTTTATTAGGTGTCCAAGAATCCCCACCGGCCAAAACCAGACTTAATTTATTACAGCAGTCCTGGAAAACATGTGTGTTATTAGCTGTTTTAATATTGCTACTAGTCTGTGTAATACGCTAAGCATGCATAACATTTGGCATATGCAAACTATAGGACAAAGATTTTGCCTCTATTTTCCTATTTAAGTACCACTCCCCCTGCTTTGTTTTGTAGTTTGGCAAACAATTTATTTTAGTAATATAAATATTTGAGCTGCAAACCACCAAAGCATTCAAAGCCTTTGGCACTGCACGGTAGTCATGTATTATTTGCTTCATTACAAAAAGTAATCCCTGTGTTTTTATTAAGAAGCTGGCACCAGCTGTAATCAAGCTGCTGGTTAAACATACCAAACAACCAGCAAATTCTCAGCCATTATGTACAAATTCATTATCCTCTAGGACCTGTACTTCCCTGAAAAATACCTTCAACGTCACAAGAGAGGCAACTCTTAGGAATTTAAAATCACATTTAGGAGAAGAAAACATTTTCTGTGATGTGTCTGCCTGTTTCCAAATGCACAGCACAAGGCAAGCAGCACATTCAAAGGTTTTGTTTTGGAGAACAGAAAATTTTCCTTTTCCTTCAAAACTGGCTTTTCCTTTGTTTTCAGCCCAGGCATCTGGGATGCCATATCCTCTTCCTAGAGCTGCCAGCAGAAGCACAAACTTAATTCCTAAGTGGGCCTCAGTACTGCCTCCAAAGCTCAGCTCTCCCAGCAATGCCCTTGTATTGTTCTACAGCAAAGAAACTCCTCCATGCTCACATGGGCAGAAGAAATGAGCAAAACCTGCTGCACCCAGTAGGGCAGACCCTGAGAAACAAGATCAGCAGCCACATTTTGGCTTACAAGAGAAGGGCTGTGAGAGCACTTAAGATCTCCAGGGTGTCCCCAGTCTGGGAGGAGGTTTGGAGATAGGCTCTCAATACCAGGGGCTACCACATTTTCCCTTAGGAAAAGCAAAAAGCTAAAAGGTAACTCTAAGTACTCATTACTCTTTTTTACTACTTAGAATTAAATCTGCTGGGAAATATATAGTGATAATCACAGTACTGGTTGCCAGATCATCAGAAGCCAAAGAAAAAGGATGAAGGGGGATTAATCTGTGGAGGTGATGGCAAAGCACAACAGCTGCAGAGGGCCTGAGTAATTTCTTTAACTAAATAGAAGTGCAGATTGCTAAAATGGTACTGGAAGAGATTTAACTTAATACACAGGCAGATCTTCATGTCTGAAACTTGACTAT
The DNA here is from genome assembly GCA_003676055.1 of Chloebia gouldiae. Classification (NCBI taxonomy): domain Eukaryota; kingdom Metazoa; phylum Chordata; class Aves; order Passeriformes; family Passeridae; genus Chloebia; species Chloebia gouldiae. Next base: position 4,977,632 of record QUSF01000004.1, on the reverse strand, counting down.
GACAAGAAGCAGAGAAATGTAAATGCAGTGGTTACTAATGGGCATTATGAGCAGGCAGGTAGCTTTGACAGCATGTTCTCAGCTGGAAGCTGTACTCCCAGGGACTCTTATCTTCCACATCCACTTCTTTCAGCAACCATATAAATGTAGTAGGCAGATTTGCCAACCACAGCATGCAACTGCTGGATAATGGTAGTGGTTGCCAGTTAGGCCCATAGCCAAAACTGCTACCTAGACAAACTGAGAAAACCAGGCTTCCCTGATTCCTATCACCAGCATTTCCACTTACTGCTGAGACACACAGAGAAAAGATAGGTTTCCAAGGCAGACACTTCACTGCTATCAAACACTGGTTTGTATTCTGCAGAGAAGCTGTTTGCCTCTCCTGGCTGTGGTGACTCCCTTGTATAGGCAGACATACACTGGAAGAGAAAGAGGGAGGGTACAGGGAACCTTACTAGTGACAAGACCAGATCTGGGGCAGGGCTCATCCTGTCAGCTGACCCTGAACCCAGACCCAAAACACTAGCTGGGAGATTTTAGTATTTCTGCATAGTAATAGGAGCAACAAAAATTACTTCCATTAATAATGGCTACATGTGTGTAACATCACACACTTGCTTTCATGTTTTTCTCTGTTTACTAATTCCTGAGCTACTAATAATAGCTAACAGCAATGATGGTGCTACAGCGCATGGAAAGGAAAGTATTTCACAAAGTGAACCTCCCCAAGACAGCCAGTGAGGTGTCAGACAGAAATGACTCTGAAGCTCCTGAACAGTAAAACCAGAATTAACCTCTGCCCTTGTGAATGATCAATGTCTAGTGTCAATCCTGATGGATTTCGGACCCACCCTTCCCTAAAGGTTACCTATTCCAACCTGACATGTAAATAATTAAACTTTCTCTACATATTGCCAAGATAGGAGAAGAAAGGCTATTGCTGTTCCACGTAACTACAGATAAGCTTGGCCCTCCTTCCATCTCCTGAAATTACAGCCAAAGCCAGCATGAGGAGGAATCCCTTACTCAGGTGCTAACGTTCCTGCCTGCACTGCACGAAATAAGAGCTCTGACCCAGCCTCTGGGAGAGAACACACACAGCAGAGACAAAACATTCTTCAAGGCCAAGGTTACCAAGAGGGCATTGAATTAGGGTTATGTTTGCAGCCAGCCACACCACTGAGAGAGGACAAGCTGCTGAATAAACCACAGAAGGACATCAAGTTACCAATCGGGGATTAAAAGGACGCATTGTAACCGTTCATATTACAAACCTAATTCTGAAGATGTTAAATATGTTAAGAATTTCAATAGAGTTTTGATTTTGCAGCATTGTCACAGTCATTGATTCTTGGTTATTTCTAATAAAAACCAGCTAAAGCAACATGGAACAAACTTGGTTTGTTCAAGGCTGAACTCAGCAATAATAAAGCATTTCTGTGATAAAGAGAAGCACCCTGAATTCAACTGTGGAAAATTTCCTATTCTTAGACGTGAAACCATTTGGAAAGCCTGACTTACTAATGTCATTTAAAATGTCATATCTACGAAAGTATGTATAAAACCTGCATAGTTTCTGTCAATAAAATGCAAAGTACACAACCACTCTGTATTTTGAAGGTTACACAAGCAATGTGTACTATGAACTTTGGGATTCATGAAATTGTGACATTTTAAAGTGGGAGGAGATAAAATATTTTTCTGTCTTGTCCATATCATGAAATATTAAAATGAACAATCTGTAAATATTAAGATTCAATAAAAAATATTTTGAATACAACATTTAATATTAATTAATTTTCTGCTGAGGAAAAAAATCAACAACTAGTTGAAGTCAATAATCCACAATTTTGGTCTGATTTGCATAATCCAGGAGAACGTCATATGACTTCGCCTGGATGAGACCTGCTTTTTGCAGAAGAAACACCATCTTAAAAGGTGTTAACTTTTGTCAATGTATACACTATACTTAAAAACTATCCTCCTTTACGCTATTAGTTGTAAGGGTTCAGAGTTATTCATAATGTTAAATAGTACCAAATCCAGGGTCTCTTTCCCAGAAGCTTGCTAAATGGTGTTGGCAACAGTATACTTTAACACTTGTAATTTATTAACCCCCTAGGTGTTGTAATAGGGTGCTAAAGCCACAGTCAGGAGGCATGTAGCAAGCTATATGTGCTACATAGTTTCACAGCAAAGGATTTTCTGCTGCGCTTTTCTTGCCTCACACTTTTTTATGACTTTTTCCTCTCCTGGTAACTGCCAAGCCCTACATCCTTTGGAGATGCTTCCTTATTTTACCCTAACACACTCTCTCCCATTTCAGAAAGTGTTGTCGTGCATTTATCAAAAAGACATTTTACATATCCTGAAGAATGTTTACCTTTTTCAAATGCTGACAGTGAAGTCCAAGACTAACTTACATGATGGACCCTGCATCCCCAGAGATGTCCAAGGCCAGGTTGGATGTGGATGATCTGGTGGATGGTGTTCCTGCCCATGGTGAGGGGTTAGCACTAGATGATCCTTAAGGTCCCTTCCAACCCAAACCATTCCATGATTCTTTACAGGGCAGTGTCCTGGCTAGAACGACCAGCTATTCCACATACTGAAAAGAGACATGTAGGAGGGGCAGCTATCACAATGAGGGTTTTGATAGAAAGCACCAAGATGTGCACATTTACCTCTGGTTGCTCCAGCTGAGGAAGCAAGCTTTTTTATTGTCATTGTGTGCTACTGGAAGTGGCAGTAGTCCTGCTTTTGTGACTTGTAAGAAAACATCATTTATCAGCCACCTTCCAGAGTGCAGTTCTCCAGCATATCAGACCAAAAATGTTCAATATGTACTTCAAGGTTCAACAGGAGGGATGTCTCCTTTGACTACATCAATGTGATATCAAAGTCAGATAGGAAAACTACACATTGAAACCAACTTTAGGCAGGAAGAGATTTAGAGTATAGAGCATTATTTAATGTCACTACTAGTTTTATTGACGCTCCCTCTCTTTTCCTCTGTACTCCCACAGAGCCGTCAAGAAGCTTTACAACATTACTCAGTAAGACAGTGCCAGGAACTGAGGAGCTGTTGGGGGGTGTTCATAGGGGTAACAGAGCTGGTTGTCCACTCAGCTCATAAAGTCAGGAAAAAATTCTTTGCCACTTGGACATTATTGACACTCCAAACTACACAAAACATATACCTCCTGTGGCACTGGAGGAGTGTAGATGGAAGAAGATGGGAAAGAATGAGAAACGGAAGAAAGGATGCAAGTTTTCTGCTTTTTACATAAAAATAAATCAAGATATGCATTTCATTCAGGACCCGGTTCAGCTACATAGGGCTGGCAACATTTTCCACTAAGAACAGAGTACATGCATGTGACACTTGTGTCATTCTTTGTAAGGCACCCAGAGCCACTCAACGCTGAGCCTTTATGACACTGGAGTCAAACAGGCTCTTCCCCAATCCCACAAGCCGGCTGCGCAGGAAAAACACTACTTAATCAGCAACTTAATTGCTTTGAATTCTTCGTATTATTAGTTGTAACATAGTTGCTGAGATGTCAAGCGCTGGGTCACTGCCCTCCAGGGAGTAGCTCGCCCCCCGCCCCGGGGCAGAGTTTGGGCACACCGGGCAGGACGGAGGGGCCGGGGGAAGCTGGGAGCGCCCTCAGCCCCGGGGACCCCCTCAGATCTGGGGAGCCCCCTCAGCCCCCTCAGCCCCGGCCCGGCTCGGCCCCCCCGCCCCGCGCTCTCTCGCGAGACTCGGTCGCTGTAGACGCGATGTCCTTTGGGGCACTGGCGAGGGGGAGGGCACGGGGGAGCGAGGCAAAGCCTTGATTGATAGCAGCGTTCACCAATAGGCGAGCGGAGCGGCGAGGTCTTAGCCAATAGCTTTACAGCGAGCGGAGCGGTGAGCCAATGGCGATGGCGGGAGGCGGGGCGCACCGCTGGCTGATTGATCCCAGCTCTGGCGTTGTTCAGTCGGAGCGAGAACATTCTAGAGGTGAGTACGGGGCAGCCATTGCCGGGTCCCGTCCGCCGGCCCCTCCTGCCTCAGCTGCGCGCCTCTCGCCGCCTCTCCCTGCCTCTCCCTCCCCCCTTCCCTTTTCTCCCCCTTCCTCTTCCCTCTCCCTCACAGGTGCCGCCGCTAACGATGCTCCTGATTGTGTCTTGCCCGCAGATTGCCCGGCACCGCACTCCCTGGTGATACCGCCCGCCCCAGGACGCCGGGACCCGGAGGCTGCGGCGTCCGCCTCCGCCTCCCTCTCCGTCTGGATATAAGCGCCCCCTCGGCCCTGTTCTCCTCTCATAATCGGCTTCGTCGCAGCCCGGGGCGAGCAGCGTTGGGTTTATGTCTTTATTGGACGAAAACGGTGAGTGCTAATAGTGGGCTAGGGCGGGTGAGGGCAGCGGGGTAAGGGGAGCGGGGGCAGGCGGGTGGTTTGGGCTGGGGCCTCAGGCTGCCGGTGAACGGTGGAGATTTGCGGAGGTTTTGTGTAACGAAGCGTCCGGGACTTTGACGGGAGGGGGAAGAGAACCAGAGGGGGGGCGGGAGAGCAAACAACATAAAACCGAACAACGAAATTGAACTCTAAAAGCAGCAAACCTTCATCTGTGGGGTTATTGTTTGCTTTTTTTGGGGGGCGGGCGAGCTATTTTTTTAAAATTATTTATTTATATTCATTTCACCGCCGCCATGCGACGAGACAAGATGGCGGCGGCGGGGCCGCGCCTCCCGCGCTGTGCCCCGGTGGGGGGGCAGTGGCGCAGTTCCCACCGGGCGCGGGGGGGGGCGCTCGGCCCCGCTCCCGGGGGCGGCCCGGGGTGGGGGGGGCGGCGGGGCTCCCCCGTCCCGCGCGGGGCGCATGCGCGGCCGGCGGTGGCTGCCCCGTGGCTCCCGGCGCTGACTCAGTGTTTAATTGCTGCATTTCTGAGTCACCGCCGGCGGGGCGGGGACGCGGCGCTGTGCGGCAGCGAGGCGGTGTGCCTTCCCGCTCTTTCCTCCGTGCGCGGCTTATGGCGGGTGGTGCTTGGCTTGAGGTGTCGTAGGGACCAGGAGAGGGAGCTTCAGCCTTCAGCGGATAAATGCTGCGCCCTGGAAGGAGGGAAAAACGGTACACTCGGTCACCGAGAGAACTGCTTCCTCAGCATTTCTTCAAACATGTGGTCAGGTTATACGGTGGCTCTTTTTAGACATCCTGGGGAAGGAAATGGTGTGTTTTAAACTGAGTCTTAGCGGTGTACTTTTTGCTGAGGAAGGGTAAAATTTTATCAGGGTTAATGTAGAACACAAGGCACGTAGAGATCTATGTTCTTATTGTGTAAAGAAGTTGTAAACGTGACCAGAGGGACTCGGATCATGTTGCACCATAGGCACGCTTTTCCACATAAATACTAAGAAGGCTTTTTTAATGTGTCAACGCTTCTGTCATTAACGATAACAACGTGATGACGTGTCAGAATAGCCATGCTCTGTAGTCAGGATTGCCTGTGTAGTCAACCAATTGTGGCTTAAGTACTCTTAGATCTGATTATAGAGGCACATGTTAATTTAAATATGTAAATACTGCTCAAGGCAATGTTAATAATAGGATTCATCCTCCTTCCCCTTCCTCCCCCTCCTCCCTTTCCCCCAAGAAAAAATCAACTGGAAAAGCTGCTGCACTGCTCTGTACCTCTGCATTGCTAGGCTTTCTACAGTGAAGCAACTTCTGTCAGACTTTATCAGGCTTATTGTTAAGTCAGAACTCAACAGAAGCTGCTATGAGAATCCATAAGTGAGAGGGAGAATTACGTAATTTTCAACTCTTTTCCACTCCGATTCAAAAACTGGTAAGCCATGTAGAAACTATGTTGGGCTACAGATTGCTGCTGCTTCATCTTACTTATATTTTGCAACATTTTGGCAGTTTGTGATAGGTTCATGATGTGGAATTTGAAATGGATTTCCAAATATTTCTGCTGATTTCCTGTGCCCTTCAGCCTGAAACTGTACCACGTGACCCTTATGGCACAAGTCACTGGTCTGCATAATAAATTGAGGCCTGTGCCCTTCCTTAGTGATCCCAGAACTGCTGGAATTAATTGTATACAAAAGTAGTTGTAAGCTGTTCAATAGTTTTAGGGTAGTGAGAGAGGTTGGAAAGCTTGTTGGTGCAGTTAAAGTTCCTTAGCAGTATAAGCCAAGGATGGATTTCAGTTCATTGGTTGAAGAAAGCCATAGCATAACAAACGTACTTTTCCCTTTTTTCACCCTATATATCATCCATTATATAGCTTTGTGGCAAGAGTGGATTGATGTACATGAAGCTGAACTTAATTTTTTTGTGTGTTAACACTTGCAGAGCTGTTGCGCAGCCACTGGTACCTGTATTGGGGAAACATAGCGTACAAGCAAGAACCTTACAGCCTCAGTGGCGAAAATTTTTTCATGTCAGAGACCGAGAACTCTTGCAGTCGTTTATGTCATCCCGTCTTCTCCAGACAGAAGATACCAAAAAACTGCAATCAAAGATCTCTTCATCTTATTGATAAAGCTACTAATAAGGCAAAATGTCTGTCAACGTCAACCGCAGTGTTTCAGATCAGTTCTATCGCTACAAAATGCCCCGTCTGATTGCCAAGGTAACTTCCTAAGCAGCAGCTGGAAGCAAAGCAGGGAGTGCTCTCCCATAACTGGTTTTCCCAGCGGGGAAAGAGAGGCCACGATAATGCTTGGTCACTCAGGGCAGGGAGGGTGTGCGCTCCTTCAGTCCACACTAAGTGCATGTTAGTCTTGGAAGGAGATGCACTTCAAAGCAGAATTTTGGTGTAGTTAAATGGGAAATGTACACTGGGTTTGGCTGTTGAAAGAATTTAACCTTGAAATATTATTTGTTTTCTTTAGGTGGAGGGCAAAGGAAATGGAATAAAGACAGTTATAGTCAACATGGTTGACGTTGCAAAGGCGCTTAATCGGCCTCCAACGTGTAAGTATCGTGGAGTGACACAGCATTTTGTAATGCTTTTCTGTTTGAAGTGGTAGTGTTAATTGGCTAGTAAAGCATTAGTACTGCTCCTTAAAGATTTGTAAGAAAAAAACGTGATTATCTCAGGAATAAAGAATGGACAGAAACAGTAGGCTGTTTATTTGCTGTTTTAAGAATCACAACAAAAATATGAATGTGGTAGTGGCTATAATTCTTCCTTTACAGATCCTACCAAATTTTTTGGTTGTGAGCTGGGAGCACAGACCCAGTTTGATGTTAAGAATGACCGTTACATTGTCAATGGATCTCATGAGGCGAATAAGCTGCAAGACATGTTGGATGGATTCATTAAAAAATTTGTTCTCTGTCCTGAGTGTGAGAATCCTGAAACTGATCTGGTGAGTGCTCTGTCTGCATTAACAATGACACCATGTGTTAGGTGTTTGTGAAAGTGGTGCAAAGTTAAAAGACGTCAGTATCTATGAACAGAAATTCAAGTACACGTTTTTGCACCCTGGAGGAAGGTTTTACATCTATAGCAGTTCATAACTTCTGGGATAAATTGTAACTCCTAAACTTTGTCTTTAGAGGGTGATACCAAAGTATTTAAACCTCTAGCTTAAAATGTAGACATCAGGCTTTAATGCAGTTGTTCTGTAAGTAGAAAATTAACTGGAGGTTGTTCTCTTTACAGCATGTCAATCCTAAGAAACAAACTATAGGTAACTCCTGCAAAGCCTGTGGCTATCGAGGCATGCTTGACACAAACCATAAACTCTGCACGTTCATTCTCAAAAACCCACCTGGTAAGTGCCTTTCCTTACTTCTGAGAATAAAGATAACTTCTGTATTAGTGGTGTTATGGAAGTAGAAAAATAAATAGCTCCCATCTAATTGAAATGTAAAAAGGCACCAGCATACTCCTAGAGTGTGTTTGGGGATCAAGATTGAAGGAGCTGTGCTGGTAATGTTTTTCTTCCTTACAATGTGTCCTTCCCAAGTACAGCTATTCGTTAAAAGCTGGATTTGCTTGTGCAGGACAAAACTTAGAAGGAAGGAAGGTAGTTAGCTTTAGGTCAGCATGAAATGTGAGAGTAGGAAGTAAAAACTGTAGTAAATGCAAACTGTAATCTGTGCAAGCAACACTCTGTAGTAAGCATCTAGTTGCCTGCTGCAATTTAAGCTTGCTAGAATAGAAAAGTCTAACCTATTCCAGGGGTCTCTGCTTTGTGAGGTCACCTGTTATATAGACTTGGACAGTCCTGGTGACACGCAAGACTGGCTGCAGCTGGGGATTTCCCCACCAAATGTTCATCTTCCCTGAGCGTGTTTGGGGATGGGTACTACCCATAACTTGCAGCTATTGACAGCATCCAAACTCACTTGGGGATTTGGCAGAGGTACAGGGACTTTCTAGTTTGCTCTAGTTCATAGAACAAAACATTAAAATTCACTTGCAGAAAGTGGTGACACTGGTACAGGAAAGAAAGAAAAGGAGAAGAAGAACAGAAAAGGCAAGGACAAAGAGAATGGTTCTGTGTCCAGCAATGAGACACTTCCACCCCCACCACCAGAGGAGATTACTCCTCCACAGGTTGTGGTAAGTAGAAGGGAAAGTGGGGAGATAAGGGTGTGTGGTGTGTTGCTCAGACTTAAACCTCTGAAGTCACTGGCATTCCTTGCTGGTCAACATTGCACCTAAAAGTCTTACTGTATCCAGAACTTAGTGCTGGAATAGAAGAGTCGCTGATTTTCCTCTAGAGCATCTTTATCAGCTCATCAGTACCAGCATTTATGCCTCTTGCTAAGTGAAAGCTGCCTATCCTTTATCACTCCTTTTCAGGCACTTGGATTGTCTGCTGTGTACTAGGTAGGATGGTTAAGTAGCCCTGCAGATGGCTATAGAATTAGGTTTAGCTTCCATTACTTCCTATATTTGTATTTCCTCCATGATCTTTGACTTGCAAATTTTATTCCAAACATTTCTTCAGGCTGTCAGGTCAGTGTTATTTCTATCCTCATGTAATACTAAGCTTGCAGTAATATTTTGTGGCTCTTGTTTTGGTTTTGTATTGTAGGAGGAGGAGGATGATGATGACTGGGGTGAGGACACAACAGAAGAAGCCCAGAGGCGTAGAATGGATGAAATCAGTGACCATGCGAAGAACCTCACGCTTAGTGAAGACCTGGAAAGAACTATAGAGGAGAGAGTCAACTTACTATTTGATTTTGTAAAGGTAACTACTCTCTGGTTGTTGGCTTGATGTAGTCACTCAGCTGTAATTGTACAACATGTTTGTAAGGAAGCTAAAAGCAACTTGCTCGAGCTCCTGCAAAGTACTGTCTCTACCAGCAGTGGGAAGGGACGACTGCAAAGAACATTAATGCAGACCTCAAGTGGCATTAAAATATTTCTCTCTATACCTGTTTCCCTCTAGAAAAAGAAGGAAGAAGGTGTCATCGATACTTCTGACAAAGACATTGTAGCAGAAGCAGAGAGACTGGATGTAAAGGCTATGGGCCCACTTGTTCTCACTGAAGTCCTTTTTGATGAAAAGATTCGTGAACAAATCAGAAAATACAGACGTCACTTCCTTCGTGTAAGCCATTTCTTCTGCACTCATTGTGACAACTGTTTGCAGGTTTTTGTAGCAGTTGCTTGGTACTATGGGGAAGGACTTTTTGTAGTGTTTTCTTTTCAAACTTCTCCTTGGCTAGGGGGAGCTGCTGGGAAGGGATAATATGAATTAGTGTAAACTCCGCAATCTCATAGAGCTGCTTCTGCTCTGTTCAGTCTGGAGAGAGGGTAAAAAAGCTCATTCAATCACTTTGGTTTTTACCTCAATTCTAGTTCTGCCACAACAACAAGAAAGCTCAGAGGTACCTTCTCCATGGCTTCGAGTGTGTGGTAGCTATGCATCAGTCTCAGCTTATTTCAAAAATACCACATATTTTGAAGGAAATGTATGACGCAGATCTTCTGGAAGAAGAAGTCATCCTTGGCTGGGCAGAAAAGGTAAAGGGCAGTTTGTAATGTACTGTAGCAATTAAATACCTGAAGGTAGCCTATTGAATCTGGCTTCTCCATTCCTGGTGTAGCTTGTGCACCGAGAGGCCTCCTTCACAAAAATGGGCCATGGAAGGCAGTGGGTGAGATTAGAGTTCCAGTTTAGGCAGTATTTGGGTACAATCTGGTGTAATTGTTCACGCAAAGTATCTGTCTTTCAGGCCTCAAAGAAATATGTTTCAAAGGACCTTGCCAAAGAAATCCGTGTCAAAGCAGAACCATTTATTAAATGGCTAAAGGAAGCTGAAGAAGAATCTTCCGGTAATGAAGAAGAGGATGAAGATGAAAACATAGAGGTAGGAGAGGCTTGCTTACTGACAGCAGCTCCAAGGCTGCTCTGTTCCTGCATGCTGAAGTCTTGTAACCTTGTCCTGGCACACTCTGAAATGGATTACTTGGGGTATTGCTGTGTCTGTTGGGAACAGGAGGAACACTCCATTTACAGTGCTTTAAGTGCTGCTAACTGTTGTCAGGTACCTACATGATATCAGTGTAATGCAGTTGCACCTGGGTAGCCCAAGACTGCCATTCTACGGTGACAGTAGCAGCTCGTGTAGTGCAAGGTTGACAGGAGGTATCAAGCATTGTGTCTCATGTTGTAGATGAGTTTGTTAGATAAGCTGATGGAAGAACAACTGACCATTTTCCTCACAGTGTAGACCTGAGTATAATCTGTTGGTTACACTCCAGCTGGCTGCAGCTGGGAGTGTTTTACACAGGGTTTGGTTGGTTGTTGTCCTCCGACCATTGTATTATTCTGCTCCTGAGTAGGAGATGCTGCTTCCTCCAGATGTACATGCACACAAAGCAGGGTCAGGAGGGTGGTTGGGTGTTGGAATTACTCCAGTGCTTAGTGGCAGTAGGTGCTGTATTTAAAAGAAATGTCTTGTCTCCACAGGTGGTGTACTCCACAACAGCCAGTGTACCTAAAGTTGAAACTGTGAAGCCTGCAAACAATAAAGATGATGATATCGATATTGATGCCATTTAAAGTGATGCAACATAGCTTCCAGCATAGTAATGCAAACTTCTCTGCATTTTCTGCCAGAAGTGTGACTTGTATGTGCACAAGCTGAAATGGCTTAACATCCTGCTACTTTGTACTCTAAAATGTATCTTTTTACTGTGACTGGTCTTGTGTAACTAAGCCTAATACCAAGGAGTCAGCACGTCGGTGAACTGATCGAGTTTGCAACTGGCATGTTCTATTTTGTTTTTCTAACTTGTGTTGGACACATACTTGGAGCACATTTATACAGTTGTGGAAATAAAGGATTTGGTTTTGGTCAATCTTCATTTGTGATTCAACCCCCTTATTGCTTTTCCAAGTAAGTATTTACACAGCTCCATGAAATTGGTGAAGCTGATGACACGATGACAATCTCTTGAATGAGACAAAATCCCACCTTAACCCTAAATGCTGTTCCAACAGTGGAGATTTGAAACCTGGGCAAGAAGCACGTGTTGGGTAATCAACAGTGTGCAGCTGCCAGCTTCTTAAAGCAGGACAGCTGTGTCTGTATTCTGATCTTTGGATGCTTGGAGTTCTTTAAACAAACTTCAGTTGTAAGTGTGCTTGAGTTGGGTTTTGGCTTGGGTTTTTTCCTTTCCTGTGGTTTTCAACAGCTCCAAATCCAGGATTAAAGCAGCAGGAGCTGATACTGCTGCAGTTGGTGTGTGCTGCCCCTGAGGACCTGGCTGTTGCCACGGGTCCAGCTGTGCAGTGCCACCACAGCACAGGCCAAGCAGTGTCCAGCTCCAGCCTCATCTGGGGAGGGAGGGGCTGAGGATATCTGGCACCCTGAGTACAAAGGTCCCCAGATTCACATCTCTGGAAGTGAATGTCTTAAATACCAATGTTGAGGGATCAGATTTCTTTAGAAGCAGGATAGCTTAAATAAAACCTGATCCATCAAAATCAGGAACCTGGTATGACATGGTGTGTGACAAGTTTGTCCAGGGAGGAGTTAAGGGTGGGGGTTTTGTTCTCCTTCACAGCTGCTTGCCAGGAAAATCAAGAGTGTTTTGGATTTTTTTTTGTTGGATGCAGTATGAGAAGTTTTGAGAGATCAAGGCTGCAGTGCATGGTGAGCTGCTTTTTCTAGTCAAGTTGTTCTGGCAGAACTTGGAATTTGACAAAAGCAAAGACTGGGTAATTGCAGCAGGGGTGCCTTGAGCTGCAGGTTCTTGCAGTGTCCTGTGTTGCATGTGGCCCTGGCAGTGAATCATGACTGGGCACTAGCAGCTGTGGCAAACTGCTAGAACCATGGGGTAAAGCCATGGAACATGCCAAAATGCCCTTTTATCTTGTGTGGATTTCTATTGCTGTAATACAAGCCCACAATTCTTAATTTAGAGACAGGTTTATTCCTGGCTTCTTTTGTCTAAAAGAAAATCTGTTCTCCATTGGGTTTAAACCAGGTGTGTATTTCCAAAAAGCCCATTTCTATGCATGTTTGGGAACCTGGAAGATTGATTACTAGTCCCTGTGTACCCTCTCAGGAACACTTCTGTTCCTCCTGGTACAGACACAGGCCTCCGTTGTGTAATTTTGAGCACACCTTGGTAAGTGTTACTCTCATGACCAGAAGGTTTCTGCCTGAAGTAGGTTTTTTGTGGTGTTGGCTGCTGTGAAAGGTGACACCTGTGAAGTACCATCTCAGGGGTGGTCAGTCACATTGCAGGGCTGACTTGGTGGCAATTGCAAGCTGCCGCCCATAGGGATAATCTCTGGCTGTTTGGGTTTTTTCCCCCAGGCTGTAAGGACTAGCAAGACATACCTGTTCCTTTCTGCAGGGAAGGTAGGAAATAAATTACCCAAAAAAGTTTGTGGTGGGGTCAGTGAAGTGATGTCATACCAAAGCTATAGGATGGTAGATTTGGTGTAAAACATGGTGTGAGTATGCAGGGAAGAGAGGTGTTCTTGTCTGTAGTAACCCACAGGTGCATCAGAGTAAGTGTATCACAAAGTGGTACCCTAATTCAGTCATGGTGGAGGCTTCTAAAAGTGCTGAGGCTGCAACTATGAAATTCCTGCTACTAAGTTACACTTCTGACCCTGTTTTCAAATCCTTGTTTCTGTTTCTGTCTCAGATTATTAACTGATGATTCCACCAGCTCATAAAAATTGAGTGTTCATTGTGTGACTATTTCTTTAGGGAAGGAAGTCTGACTTTAAAGTTTCATGAGTCTTTGAACGTATTGCCTCTGCTATCTGATTAAAGATAACAAGTACATCTTCAAAAGGCAACTTGGAGTTCAGATAAAACCTGCTCCAGGCTTCAAAGTTAGACGTCTGGCACCTGGGAAGGAAACAGTGCTGGCTGATTCCCCTCACTTGGTGCTGCACCTGTCTCTGCTAGAAAAACCTCAGTGTGAACGCTGCCCTTGGGCAGGTGCAGGGTCTCGTGGCAGGTCCATCAGCCTCGGCTTTTCAAACCCTCATCTTGCAGGAGCCTGAGACTGGGAGCTTTGCTGCAGCTTGGCAGCCTCTGGCAGCTGTTTCTCTTCATCCAGCATGACAGGGAGCTGCTCAGCTGCCGCCTCTGGGGCTCAGCAGCTTCTAACAGGGTTTGAAATCCTGACTGTTGTTGTGCACATAATAAGTAAAATTGCCTGGTTTTACTTTTATCTGTTAAAACCTACAAGTTGTTATTAGAGGCCAGTGCCTCCTCAGCTGGATCTGGTTGGATATCTGTTAGATAAAAGTGTGCTCTTTGCTCCTGAGCATGCACAGCTTTGTCTTGTAGTGAGGCAAGGGCTAAAGATGGGAAAAGTGATTTGAAGGGATTGCAGTAGGCAGAGAAATGTGCTCAATGCTTTTGTTTTACCTTGCTGTGGTAGTGGCTTCCCTTGCCAGTGTACCTGTGGTGTGCTGCTCCCCCAGAGGTCACCTCTGCCGGGCCACTTGCCTGAGGCTGTCATTCCTAAGATCTGCCCTGTTCCTTGGGGTAAGAGACTTGTGGAAAGATCCTGATCTCCCTCCAAGTCAAACAGCTTGGTTGATTTGTTGCTGTCCAGATGTACCACAGAGTTTAAATAGTTGATAATAAATAATGCTTAGCACGTGGGTGTCTTCCAGTTGTGAAAGATCTGAACCTTGCTGTTTGGAAAGGAGAGGCACCTCTGAGAAGTAGTTAATGTAACAATCTGTAACGAACTGTCCTTTCATTTGAGGGCTGCTACGAAGATAAAGATAACAGGATCTCTGGGTTCCCAGTGAAAGCAGGGAATGGACGTGGCAAGGAGAGATGGAACAAAAGTAGCTGACCCCCAATTAGTCTTTCCAAACTGTGGCAGCTATTCCAAACTAATTAGTCCCAAAGAGCCTCAGAGGCCTTTTACTGAGGATTGACTCATTGGCATTCGGTAACACCACTCAACCGTGAAATTCTGGAACAGAAAACCCAGAAGTAAGGAAAAAAAAAAAGGCAGCTTGGAAACAATGAAACTTAATGCTCTTAAGCCATATCTATGAAACACTGCATGATTAAATTTCAGCTTAAGGTTTATAAAGTTGCTGAGCTGTTGGGCTTACCTACTTGCTTGACAGGCTGCTGGTGTTGTTTGTGTTTTTCGTTTTGGAAATTACTGTCTTGCTGCCACAGAGGTGTCAGAATCTGTCTCTTGGCCTGGAATTGCTGAGGAGATGTTCTGAGGCCACTGAGAAGCAGCTTTCCCAGGATGTCCCTTCCTTCCCTAGGGCAGACTAGCGCCAGAGTATCTCCACAGCTTCCTTAGAGCTACTGCAGCTGACATCAGTCAAGGTGCCCAGATGATGCTGCTTTTATTCAGTAAAATTCTAGAACGCCTCATTTTTTTTTCAGAGCAAAATCAAAAAGCACCTTGATAGTTCGGGTTAGGAATGTAAGGAGCAGACTCACTCAGAGGGAACTGTTCTTCCTGCTGAAATTAGTGTCAGGGAAACCAAATGAATGCTAAACCATCTTTTCTGCACATCAGTTTTTCTACATGCATGTGCTGCCAAGTCATTGCTTACTCAATAGTTAGGGCTCTTTAAGCTAGTTTGTTGTGGCTGAATTACCAGTCCTGGGTGTCCTGCGGGTGAGATGGCAGTGGCTTCCAGTGCTGGCCACACAGATCAGCTGTGACAGGTTCAGAGGGCAGCCAGGTCAGTAAGGCAAGCCTGGAGCAGCAAGGCACAGGGCTGGGCACAGACCTGCCCATGGGGGTGCACGAGCTTCACAAGGGCCCCTGCCCAAGTGCCAAGGTGCCTTGGCCACAGGTGTTTTCTCTCAGGACTTTCTCCCACTGGTCCTTCCACATCACTCAGCTCCAAGGTTACTCAGATGCACCACACTGGAGCTTGAACACAGGCAGTCCTGCACCTGAAAGGGGAAAGGGTTGCAGAGCCTACTTCTGCTCCCAGGTCTCTGATATTTTCTGAGTTTTGAGCTGTTTTTGTTTCATGCTACTCTCACCCCATTACTGTAGTGTTAGTGGCATTTTCTACACATTATTTTCTCAAAGGGAAAAGAGTCGATTCAAAGGAGTGCTCTGGTCTGAGCACAGAGTCACAGGCACTACAGGCATACATTCCATATGAGGGAAGTATCAGCATATGGAATATGGAACAACTCAACTGGAGGTTTATGTGGGTGTTTTATTATTCTCTGTGAATTTGTGCTTAATACTGGTTTTTATATTTATCTCATATTAATAAAACCCAAGGAACTGCATTGACGTCAATGGAGTTTGGCTTTGATTCTGTGCAATTAAGGTAGACATCTGACATCTTTAAATGAAACATGAGGAAAGTATACTTCCCCAGGAGAATCCTCTCCCTGTCTTGTCAGGGAATTGTTAATAAATTATTTATTAATCAATTAACACTCTTACGGACAAAGTCGCAGGTATACAAATTGTGAACAGGGTCGTTCGCATAGGAAAAGACTAAATAAAGAAGTAAAATATTAAATGAAAAGACTAAGGGTGGTCTCTGGGGTTGGGAAAACTGGATTTAAAAGCTACCATCTCCTGCCTCCTTTGTTCCTTCAGCCTGTGCTCACATTCTGTATCACAAGCCAGAGGAGCTGGTGGTTCCAGCTGGCTGTGCTGTGGAACTTGGGGTGCTTGTGGACTGTGGGCAAGCACACTCAGGGAAAACTGTGAACAGGAGCTCCAATGACAGAAAAACACTGTTCTGTGTAGAAGAATTAATGGGATTTAAAACAATATCTTTTAGATTCTTATTTATCAGTTGACATTTAATACAGGAGTTTGCATTCTCCATACCTTCTTCATGAACAGGATTGGCTAGATTTTAGTTTTTATTCTGCTGAAAGATGCCTATTAAAAGGTCCAGAATGCTGAAGGGGAAATTTTAAGGAAAATTTTAAAAACTCTTGACTATTGGTGGACTTCATCAAAATCCCAAGAAACAGTTGAGACAAGATGAATGATGTGGTAGCTGCAGCCACTCAGGCTGCTGTCAGGAACACACCGCCTCCAAAGAGCAAAACCCCAGCTTAGGTGGAGCAGTACAGAAACAGGGTGGGGAAAACCTTTCTGGGAGGAAAGTGGGTTGGAGCCTACCCAACAGAGGTCACTGAAGAACAACCCCTTCACTTTGCAGTCAATGAAGGAGCCAAAGTTTTATCAAGTAGCACACCTTGCTGAAGGTGAGTCCAGGGATGAAACCCCTCCCCTGTAAAAAACAGCAATATATATAGAGAAATAACCAACTATGCACTCACACTGACTAAAAATCGAGGAGATGGAGGGGTGATGAGTCCTCCTAAAAGCACCTGGTCAATCCTGATACCAGAAGATGGGAGCAGTGCATTTGACTTGGGGAAAGAAACGCTGCAGGAAGCAAGAGGTGTTCCTGGAGCCCCCAGAGCTGTGCAGGTGGGTAACCAGCCTCTGTGAACCTCCTCGCTTGTGGGGACCTGGGGGTGCTCTCAGTTTTGCTTGGCCAGGTCTGTGTGCCTGGGTGAAACATCTGCTCCAGACATGTTCCTGGGAGAGGACAGGAGTGTGTGGGCTGGGAGAGAGACCCAGGGAAGCCAGGCTCAGCAGCACAGGCTTGGCTGGCTGCATCCTGCTCCGGGTCACTGAGAGGGAAGCCAGGAAGTGAAGGTGGCTGTGGTGTGTGGGTGGTGAGGATTGAGAGGTGATCAGTGAGGCCTTCCTGTTTGCAACACCAAGAGGCTTTTCCTGGGCAAGGGGGTGGTTTTATGTGAATCACTGAAGGGGAACTGAGTGTTCCTGGTGGGAGGAAAAGTGGGAGAGCAGGTACCTGTCTGTTGTGAGAGCCTTTCTGGGGGCGTTCAGGGATGTGCACTGAGGAGCTGTGGAGCTTCACTAACGCGAGGCACTGACTGCTGCAGTTTCTTCTTTTTATTTTTACAGTCTTTTATGATACTCTTTCTGCCTTTGTTCCTTTTTTTTTTTTTTTCACCTCAGCACTGTGGAGTGGGACTGGGAGACAGAAAGAAGCAGTGGTATCACTAATACCAGAAAACCTGTTCTGCAGGAAAACCTGCAGATGTGTGCAGGATGGGGAAGGACTCATGACCCAGCCTGCCCTGCACACAGAAGGCCAGAGGGTGATGGGGGATGACAAGCTCCTTCCTGTCTTCCTCCCTTCCCGTGAACCCTTTCTCAGCTCTGGTCAAAGAGACCTGGTACTGTTCAGGGCGTGACCTGATAACCTTCAAGGAGCAACTGGAAGGAAGGTCTCCTGCCTTTCCTGCTCTATGGGACTTGCTCTGCTGTGGTGTCAAACAGCCTGTGCCTTGGTCTAGCCTGGTCAGCAGTGGTGGATTTGGAGTTTATAAGGGAGATGTCTGTAGCTGTCACAGGGCTGACATCGTGGGCCATGCCCTGAGGAGGCACTTAGGTGTCATAGAAGCTACCAGAGCTGGGCATTTTCTGTTACCTACTTTTCCTCTGAAAATTCTGTTTCTTGACAGTGGCAAAGACCCATTCCCCAGGAACATCCACAGGGCGGAGGAGGGATCCCAGCCGGGACTGACCTTGCTCCCCCCATCACCGTCACACACGCACGGCCCCGCAGGGTCCTGCAGGGACACAGCCCAGGCGGGCAGGCAGGATGGGGAGGGCACAGGGGCACATTTTGACCCGCCACAAGGCCTGGGTGCCACCTGCGACCCCGAGCATCCGCCACTCCCGCCGGGGCAGGGCTGCGTGGGGTGCAGGGATGATGGCCGAGATCGTGGCTGGGACTGCGGGGTCAGGCTGGGGGAGCTGGGGCCGGGCAGTGGCGCGCCTGCGGGGAGTGGCGAGGCAATGCGGGGTCCCGGTGAGGCGGGTCCCGGTGAGGCGGGTCCCGGTGCTGTGGGGTCCCGGTGCTGCGGATCCCGGCGCTGCGGGTCCCGGTGCTGCGGGTCCCGGTG
>QUSF01000004.1:4872090-4959110 GCA_003676055.1 Chloebia gouldiae | reverse complement strand
CTGTGGGGTCCCGGTGGGGCGGGTCCCGGTGCTGTGGGGTCCCGGTGGGGCGGGTCCCGGTGCTGTGGGGTCCCGGTGCTGTGGGGTCCCGGTGCTGCGGGTCCCGGTGCTGTGGGGTCCCGGTGCTGCGGGTCCCGGTGAGGCGAGTCCCGGTGAGGAGGGGTCCCGGTGGGGCGGCACAGGCGGGGATCCCCCCCGGCCCCGCCCCGCGCCGCCCGAAGCGAAGTGGCCGCCAGGGGGCGCCCGCGCGCTGGCGGCGCCGCCCCGGCTCGAGGCGGGGACGGACCCGGGGAGGGGAACGAAAGGGAGAAAAAAGAATAAAAATACAAACCAAAGAAAAAACCAAAACTAAGGAAAAAAAAAAAGAGGCAAAAAATAAAGACAAGGAAAAAATAATAATTAAAAAAACCGCATTAAAAAAAAAAAAAGGAAAACCACACAAAATATCCTCCTCCTTCCAATTTTCAACCTCCTGAATATTGTCTGGCTACAGATCTACCAGGGTTGGACTTCTCCCTCCCAACACCACTGAGCTCAGGTTGCCTGATGCACGTCTTTAGGGAACAAGTGCAAAACTCCCGCTGGATGGAAAGGGGGTTCCCGGGCTCGCACCTGCCCCTGCTGGGGTCACACCTGCTGCAGGGCCCCAGGGGGTGTGCGGAGCCTTGGCACAGGGAGGTGGCACCTGCCTTGTCACCCTCTGCCCTAAAGTGGCTCGGCCATTGCAGCAAGGGAGATATCTCTCTGGAAAAAAAAACAAACAGTGGAGAGCAGTGTGATGGGGAAGGGCATGAGGGTAGTGAAAATAATGCTCTATTGAAAGTACTGTCAAGAAAATACTTGAGAGACAGAGAGGGAGAGGTGCAGCTGTCTCTTCATCACACACTGTCCATGGGTACATCCATGTCACACTCAGGGAGAACTTGTTTTTTTATATTCTCCAAGCTGTATCATCAGGATGCTCCTAAAGCCCTGGTCCATGTAGTCTCAGTGCACATGCTTTGAGGGTGAAGTGATGCCTTTGGCATCACTGCAGGAAATATTCAGGTCACATGCAGCCTGCTGATCCTCAGCAGCACTTTTACCTGCAGGAACAAACTACCTCATCTCCACATCTGTGTATTACCTGACTCATTCCCAATAACATGTCTTGTAATGAGCCATTTTGCCAGCTGCACTCCCCCAAATGTGACGTGAGGAGATCCTGCACACACAGCCAGTTTCTGCTTTGCCTGCATGGATGCCTGCCCTGTCCTGCTGATGATCTTGGGAGTTTGATTTCCTCCTCCAGCACGGGATGTGTGCTGGGAAGAAGATGGTGCCCTCTCTCATGCAGCAGTGACTCACCATGCAGCACCGTGCAGCTCCGTGGCCTCCCCTCCATCTGCATTTCTGCTACCCAGGATGCTGTAATTAAACACTTCTGAAGAGCTGTGTTAGCATGGACATACCCAGAGCTGCAGGGAGCCACAGAGAAAATAAAACTGATGGCAACACCATCCAGCTCCTGTTCAGTGCTCCAATGGGGGGAATCTGAGAATCCATTTATTTTTCTTCATTTTGCTGATGTTATCTTTCTGTGATCATGTTGCTCACAGCAAAACTGAAATGAAAAGCACAACAGCCAAGAGTATCAGAAGTGCAGGAAGAGAGAGCTCCCCACATGATCCTGCCTCAGGCTGGTCCTGGGAAGCAGGGTTGAGCATCTTGGTTTGCTTGGGCAGTGAGGGAGGTGGTGCACATCTACTTTTCCTGATAACTGCAGACACCAGAGGAGTTTGTGTGTTTTTACAGAATTATTTTTTCCCAGTCTTCCTAAATTCTTCAAAGACAAGCATAGCCTCCCTGTAGGAGGGCTTTAAGGTGAATGCCAGACAAGTGAATTTATGGCCTTGTGAATTTATGGCAGGTGTCAGAGAAGCAAAAACCTGATTGTCTGGGTCAGACTGGGGCAATTTTAATGTGTTTGAGCTCCTCTTGCTTGACAATTGTAATGTCAGATGCTCACAGAAGGGCTGGGTGGCCACAAGTCTGTCCATGGGACTGGCTGGACACCAAAGGCAAAAAGACAGGTGAGGTATGATCCTGTATGATCACCTGGGTGATGGATGCTGCCTGCAGGGACAGGGTGAAGACGGGGACTGGTGTCACCCTCAGCAGCACAGGGTGGCTCAGGAGGGTCCCTGCAGGCCCCTCTCCTCTGCTCCAAGGCTCTCCATCACACTCTCACCCCAGAAGGGGACAGTCAGATCCTGCAAATCTCAAGGTGGTCCTCACATTTCTAAGAAGTAGATTTTTTTTCCACCAAAGCAGGAATATGATGGAAGTTGGGTCTCTGCATCCCAATTTTCTTGTTTGCCTCTGAAACATTAAAGCCTGGTCAGGGCCTTAAACCATCCTTTGTTTAGGCTTTGTCAGGCAGGCAATTTCTCTATGCTGGGGTGCTGATGAGGATGACAGGTTCCCCCTCCCTGCTTTCCCCCCACCTCCCCAGTCTTTGATCACAGCAGCTCTGGAAACTAAGCTTTGAAAATACAGTCATTTCATGGATGTGTTGATTAGGAAATGAAATTCCAAGAAGCAAATGACAGCCCAGCTGCACTGCCTGACTCTGCAAGGTTGGAGCTCCCCACCAGGAAATGTATTCTCATATTTTTTTGACACATCCAGGGTGTTGTATCATTAATAAAAAATGCAGACAGAACTTCTTAAGAGAAAATGACTTCCAAAGAAACTACCTTTTCCCCCTAGTTTTTCCTGTGAATCTATAGGCTTCCTTGAAGACAGCTCAGTTCTTTCTCTATTTTGCAGAGCAAAATGAAGCATAGATTTACCCTGGAGTAGTGTCTTCTGGACATACAGTAAGACCCCGGGGATTTGTCTCTCCTAGCAGGCTGTTAATCAAGGTTTCCAGATTCATAGGAATTTGGTTTTATTGGGGGACAGAGAGAAGCTGCAGGCTTTATTGGTTAGTTCTGCAGAATTCTAATTCTACAGAGAAATAACCCCAGCCTTGCAGTCCTGTGAGGAGTGGATTCTGCCTAGTCCATGCAGCTGGACAGGGAGAGGTCTGACTGATGCATCTGCCTCCCCAGCAGCCATGATGCCATACACTGACTCCAAGTCTTTCTTATTCAAACAACCCCAAATCCACCTCTGAAAAACAATCCTTTCCCTTTCCCTTCTGTATTAATAGCACAGTGCTTTTTTTTGAGTGCTATTCTGAGCATATCAGCTCAGGATGGGACGGTGTTTTGGGGCTGATTCACCTCAATTTTTATTTTTGCTGAGAAAGCAGGACATTCAACAAGGATGATGGCAGAGGCTGGGCTGATTTGGTTTCAAAGTGGGTCCAAGGATCTCCTCAGGCTACTCAAGACTCACATAAGTGGTGCAGGAGCGGAAAACCTGAAAAAGGCCATGTCTGTGTGGGGCAGCCACGTATGGGGCTGAGGGGTGGTTCAGATCTGCTGGAGGGTCACAGCTGCAGCAGATAGTGGGACTTTGCAAGTGTCTAAATTTGCTTAATGTTTAATGTAAGGTTGTTTGAGAAGTCCTGGAAAGAAGATGAGGTATTTGGAAGAACCTTTTTCTTAGGAAGAAACACCTCTGCAGGAAGAAGACTTTTTGTTGGGACACAAAAGAGCACTCAGCCTCTGGCTGGCAGTTCAGGTTTGTTGTGAAAATGTTATAGAAGGTCTTCCTGTAAAAGGCAGATCACTTTTTCCTGAATGCAAGGAGGAAAGAGCCAGGGAAGCAATACAAAGAAAACCTGTCAAAGCAACAAGCCAGGAAAAGCAGCTTTGCAGAAGTGCTTTGAACGGCTGTGCATGCTGTGACAGGGGATGTATCAGAGCCAGAGAGGTTAAAGCATGGAAGATGAGAGATGATGCTGGCCTAGACATGAAGGGCCTTGTCCTACTCTTCTCTAGTTTGTATACCCAGAAATAACCAAGCAGACAGGATCTGACTTCCAAATGCTGTGAACAGAGGTACACAACAGCCTTTATCCCTGTGGACCTTCTTTTCCCCTCAGCACAGAATGGTTAAAACTATTTCTCTCTCAATGGGTTGCCTCCTTTCCCTGGGTTCTGCTTTAAAATCACCCAAAAAAATACCCCAAAAACAGGTCAGCCCTTACATCTGTAGCTCGTTCTGCACAAGACACCCCATTGGGAAGGGAGTTTTACTGGTGATGGCAGGAAATCCTTTTAGAGTCCCCCAGCAGTTGTGCTGCAGCAGCGCCTTTCCCTCCCACTGCTCCTGCCCACGGAGGCACTCCCACAGTGCCAGAGGCTCATCCCCCTGCAGCAGTGGGGATGCAGGCAGAAGTGGGACTGGAGGTGGGGACAGGGTGGGAGAAGGCTGAGCAGCCCCAGCCCTGACCACATTCCCCTGTGGTATGAGGCTGCTCTGGTTCCTCCAGCTGGTTGTTCTCACCCATCTCCATTGCCATCTCCATCCAATCCCCATCCCCACAAAGAGCAGCTTGCAGGTGACATCTTTGACACCTCCAGCTGGATTTCTGCACATCTCAGCTTTTTATCTCTGGCAGCTAATAGCAGAGTGCTGGGGGAAGGGAACATATGCCAAAGCAGCTCAGCTAAGGTGCCTTCTTACTAATCCCATTACCTGCCCCCCTTGCAAGAGAGAGGGTTTGATACATGGCCAGGGAGGTACAGGAATATCTCCCCTCTCTCATGCTGTAGGGGATACTTTTGCCTCTGTGTGGGTTTCAGGAGGCAGCTCGTGACTGGACAGGGACAGACACCTCTGTGTGGAGCGACAGCACGAAAAGCACAGGCTGGAAGCAGCCAGGAGCACATGTTCCTGACACAAGTCCCTCCGGGATGTGCGGGGTAGGCAGCTGCTGTGCAGCACGACGGTGCTGGAAGAAAGGCAGAGTAGAATAGATCTGCAGGAAGAGCCGCCTTCCATCACTGCTGCCTGCAGGGCATTTGCTGAAAGGACAGCCCAGGGCAATTAGAGGGCATGAAGCTTGGGCTCAGCTCAAGGAATCTTGCTTAGCTGCAGGGAATCTCACAACCCCCGTTCCAAACACCTTCTGTAGCTCGACAAGCTCTTAACGACGTATCCCGTTAATGGCAGATCCTGCACAGTGAGTGCAGGTGTCGGGAATGTGTGGTGCAGGCAGCAGCAGCAAGGTGAAGGTTTTGCGTCCTCGGGGGGTAGAAGGTGTCCTGGTACCCTGGGGAGCCCAAGGGAGGGTGAGAATCTGAGCTGCCAGGTGATTCTGTCACCATCTCCAGGTCCTGTCTGCTCCCCACTGCTCCCTCCTGAGCTCAGCTGCATCCTGTCTCAGCCATGATTTTGAATGGAGCTGGTGGCCAGGGCCTGCCTGTGGGGATGTGGCAGTGACAAGCTATTGTGCCAATGGGGACTTGGGAGATACTGCAGAGCAGTGATGGGGCTACCCATGGGGGCCCATGAGCATCATAACAGTGCCAAAACCCTCCTCTTGCCTTTTGCTGGCCAGCCTGACCAGAGCTGAGTAGTTGTGAAGGATGAACTTTTCAATCTCTCAGTGCCCAAGAAAATATAACTTCTTCATCTTTTCCTAAAATACATGGGAGTGCCAAATGTGCAGGTCTGCTTCTCCAGAGCCCGGGGTTGTGTAACTGTTGGCTCTGCTGTGTGGCTGCTGGAAGGAGCTGGGGACCAGCCTGCACAGGAGAGACACAGGCTCTCCAGGTTTGCCTTCCAGCTGGGGGAATCCCGACCTGTTTCTGCTCTCTTCTGATGGATAACTTGTCCGTAACTCCCGCTTGTGTTTGGGACTCCTGAAACCCCAGCCAACAGTGTGTGCTCTTACCTTTGCATGCCTGGAGCCCTTTGGGGTCTGTGTCTCACCACAGGAGTCACTACAGAGGGTTTTCCAGGGACTGTTCCTCTTCCCTACTCTGCTTGCCACTATCCAATTTATTGGCTGGAGAGGAGGCACAGGCACATGTTTCAATATGTGTCTCTTTTTAATGCATTTATTTTTAGCTTGTTTTTGTGGCCCATAGAGGATTCCACAGGAAATCCTGCAGCCATGGGATCATGAAAAGCTCAGGTTCCCGATTGTGTTACATACGTTAACAGAGATGTGATCTATACAGGGTTTTTAAAAAGCAGCTATAAATACTTCCTCCAGCTGCACCAATATCCCCTCGTCCCTCTTCTCTTCATGGCACCTGTTGACACTCATGTACCCAGTTAAGATTAGCTGCTTCACAGGGAAGGGGAGCCCTGACTCTGGAGCCATCCCTCCCTGCTCTCTGGCAGGAGTACCTGGCTCTCCTGTTTTGGGACACACCTTGGGTTGTCAAAACTTTCAAAACCCCAAATGGCCAACTCCCCTGATGAGTTTGCTTGGCCCAGCAGCGGTGTGGAGCAAGAGCCACAGCAACCAGCCCCATATGGTGTGGTGGCACTTTGCCATCTGACCCCAGGCAGCCTCGGGCTCTGTCCAGGCAGCCCCATCACAGTGAGGAGGTTGTCAGTTCTCAGCCCTGCTCCTTCCCAAGCTGCCAGGGAAGCAGGGGTGCTCAGTGCTGGTTTGCACACTCACATTTCATTCTGCAGCTGTGGGGTCCATTTCCCTCCAGCTGTGGATGCTGATGGCTCTTTCACACAACCCCTCCGACCCCTCCAGGCTCACCAGAATGAGTAATGACTGTGGGGCTGGCCTGTGTTTGTGAAATATGGAGATATGCAGGTATGGAACGTGAGTTCATGGCATTCAAGTGTGTGGGAGACCTTTGGGTCCTTTTGACTGGAAGCAGAGGGGCTTTTCACCTGTGAGAGGCAGCTCGCAGTCTCCTCACAGCCTTTGAGTATTGTGGGGGAAAGGTGCTGCACAGAGTGCCCTAGAATGAGCTAGGACAGGTCTGCAAAAGAGGCATCTGGGAACATGTTCTGTTCATTACATGATACATGCAGCCTCCAAACTCAACCCTGAAGCACTTTTCCATGGAGAGAAAACCCCAGCAAGGAAAGAAGGAGCTGTGCCAGGGGCCAGTCCCTGCTTCCCTACAAAGATGCCAGCCCGTGCTGGTGCCCATGGGGGACACTGCTGTGCAAAGTCCAGCTCCAAGCTGTGCCCGTTTTTCCCCAGTCCATTTGTCAGCATTCCTGGCTGCTGGTGAGTCAGCCCCTGGCCCTGCTGGGTGCCTCCACAGCAGCCATGCTCTGCTGCTCTGCAGGAAACCTCAGCCATCAGGGGAGCCCATAATATAAAGGCTGCAGGCGGTGTTCCCCTTCCATGCTGGGAGGGAGCCAAGATCTTAAAGGTTTGTTTATGCAGAAATTATCCAAACCATAACGAGAGATTCCTTCATTTGCCACTTTCTCCCCTACGCAAGAAGCTAATGCCATAACCCTTCACACTCCTCTGGTCCTGAATTTGCCTAAAGAGTCTATCCTGGAGCCAGAAGAGCTGTCTGATGAAACTTTAGTTGAACCTGAAACACGAAATATTGGCTGCACCATGAGACTTGATGTGGGAACTGGAAGATGCATTCAGTTCACAGTTAAAGCAATAAGAAATTAACCCCATCACTTGGAAACTCTTCTGATCCCCGCCTACACTCTCCCAAACTACATCTCTGAGTGTGCCACACTATCAGGCTGGAAGCTGGGTTGTGTCCCTCTGCCAATGAGCAGGACAGATTATGAGCCAAGCAAACTCCTTCTGCCCAGCAGACCCTGCTGAGATCCCAACGTGGGTCCTGTACAAGGGGCTTCAGACATGTCTTGTCACCCCTGCTATTGCTGTACTCCCGCAGACCCAGAGCTTGTACAGATGGGATGGCAGAAATCCAAGGAGAGGCTCATTATACCAGCTCAGAGAAGAGCAGAGAGGGGAAAATGGGGTTGTGCAGACTCATAGAGAAGACAAAGTCAGAATTAGAAAACAGAGGGTTTAGAGGTAAATTAATTCTGTTTATGTAGATCTGAAGTTCATCAGTGGTTTGGTTGTCCAAAACAGCACAGTGAAGCTCACCCTGGGGAAGATGCTGTGTCACACACTGTGGGACACACCAGGACTGCCCTGGTCCTCTGACTGACCAAGGTCTTCTGGATCTAGAGAAGGTCTTGCCAGGAGGATCAAATGTAAGGAGTGGAGGAAAAGGAACAGAAGTATTAGATTTCTTCTGCCCTGCTCCTCCCAGGCTGTCACTTTAGTCAGGGCTCCTGACAACCCCTTCAGATGAAGTGTACTCCAAAAATGCAAGCTGAGGTTATGTAAGACTCTGGTACCTTTGGTGACTCACACGCCTTGTCCCAACACGCCGTTCCCCACAGCCATTGTGCAACCTCACTGGGAAAGCACGCGGCGGCCAGCCCCAGGGATGGGGAGCTGCTGCAGGGATGGGGAGCCATGGCCCTAAAGATCTTCCCAGAGAAAGGCAAACCCACTGAAGGACCTTCCCATCCCTCTCATATATGGAGACAAAGGAGTCTTGCTGCAGTGTTGGTCCCACAACTGGAGGGATGGTCAGGGTGAAAAGCGTGAAATATGTGAGACTAGAAAATTTCTAGTTGGCATCCAAACCTATGGTTTTCCCTGTTGTGTGCTGTAGTGAAAGATCTGCTAGCACTTGTAATTTAAGGGTTCACTGATACAACAAGAATAGGGATATCCTCTTCCCTTGTCCAGGGAGCCTTCTTCCTACAGTGAAGGAGACTGAGCTTTCTCTTGTTTAAGCATGGAAACATCAGATAGACTTTGCAGCCAGCAGTGGAGATACTGACTGTCCCTCTGGCACAAAAGGAGGATCAGGCCTTTGAGGAGCTCCTGGAACCTGTGGGCACAGCAAGAGGCAGTGAGGGGTGCAAGCACCCAGGGGGAGCTGCATTGGAAGTAGGGACAATCTTCCCAGCAGTGGGGTGGGGACAGAACAGCCCAAGGGTGTCAGGATGGATCAGCCCACAGGGACAAATTGCTTGTGTGTCTGTCTCAGCGTGAGAGGCTGGGAAGGACAGGAACTGTGTCTGTGTACTGAGGAGCTGTCTGCCCGGGGCTCCTTCCACACAGGTCCACTCTGCCGTGTTTTGCCATCTCCTGGGACAGCATCCCCAGCAGCACAGAGCAGAGGGCCTCAGCTTCCCTCCCATTCAGACTCTGCAGTTGCTGGAGTCTACACTTGCTGGACACAACCATCATCTGTACCTTGGCATTTTTTGTGGCAGTTGCTTGGTTTGGATTTTCACCGTGCCCATATTCTGTGTTTGAATGCATGTGCTGTGAATCCAGCTCAAACATCTCAGCGCCTCAAGGCAGCAGAGTTACAATAATGTGGGTATGTTTGAGGAAGGCTGAGAATTGGCAAATCAGCAGCAACCTCTGCTTCTCTGAACTCTCAGTGCCGAGAAAGTTCAGACTTCATCCTGCCTTGCACTCGTGTCTGTCAAAGAAACGAGAGGCAAAGAGCAGCATGCTGCAGGTTTAGTGCTGCCTTGTGACTTCAGAGCCAGCTCATCAGCTGGGACAAGTGAGGGTAGCTGCCCCGAGGCAGTCCAGATGAGCAGGTATTTTCCTGACGTCTTGCCAGTCCTTGATTCCTGTCCAGGACTCCACACCTACACCAGACTATCTTCTGGTGCAAAAGTTATAGGTTTGAATCATGCAATGGATTTACTGCCTGGCTCATAAGCTGAACTGAAAAAGAAAGTTAAAGAAACTCTTCTTTTTTAGATAAGAATCTGTTTTCCACTGTTTTGTAGCTCTGCAATGGAGTGATAACATATTAGGGCTGAGTCTTGGCTTCAGGACTCCACTTTTAGACTTGTATAAAATCACAGTAACACAGGCATCAGACTCATTATTTTTTATACAGTTATAAATTATAAAATTTTGCCCCCTCAGTCCATAGCTAGAAATCACCACTTCCCACATACAGCATATGCAATGCTTTATTTTTAAAAAATAACTTCCATCTTTCTAAAGAGTAAAGGCAGACCAAAAAAATGAATTAATGTGACCTATTATTAAGTTATGAAATGCTCACAAGCCCACAAAACCATTCATGGACTCAGCTTCCTCAGGAAAGAGGGCAACTGTAAGGAATTTCAGAGCTAGCACCTTGCCTGATGGAAAGTAGAAGCCACTGACTTCAGCAGAAATGTCTGTTCCTAACTGCAGAATTGGTTCCCAGAACCAATTCACCATGAAGACCAGTGCTGGTGGAGTTGAAGGATATTCATGAGAAGCAAGCCAATTATTTTCTTCAATTAATAAAGCAGAATGATCCTGAAGTCGTGCTCTAATGGCTACAACCACATGGGCACCAGGAATCAAGCCTGCAGGAACACGCCCTGCCTCTGCCAGCCTCGCAGGCTGCTCAGGCACAGGATGTCTCTGCTGTCTGGCAGCACTGCCTGCTGTCACCATGGCACGGGGTTCTTTCTGTAAAACCTGTTTCAGACATATTTTGTCAGGCTCTAACCACCAGGGCTGGTCCTAGATATGCCAGCTGGCTGCCACACCAGGACATCTCAGTCAAGGTAGTTTGACAAGGGTGAGGCTGGAAGATGACATATTTTGTCCCTGACCTTTTGGGATAGCTCTGGGATGAAGAGATAAAGAGATGTGGACATCCTGGGAACAGAGGGGGAACATCTGAGATGGGGTGGGATGGCTGAGGAGGGGCAAGTTGGGATAAGGAGCTAGGGGAAAGGAAGGAGTAGACCTCAGAGGCCATGGGACAGCAGGAAAGAGGAGTCCCTTCTCCCCATTAGGATGTGTCCTCAGCAATGTCTGGGAAGAATCACATACTCCCACCTGTGTTTTTTTCTCCTCCATCATCAACTGGAACCTTCTGGTCCCACGTCTGACATTGGCTGACACTCTGTGGACAGAAGCCTTTCACTGGGACTAACACACTGCTAGACCCCATCACACTTCTCCCTGGTGGCCTCTGTACTCCAGCTGTGCTGCTGGCCCTGTCACCCCCCAGGTGGGCCTGCTGGGGACTCCCATGTGCTCTGCTGGAACCCAGGAGCAGCCTCACAGATGTGACCATGTGTGCAAGTGACCTTCAGAGAGCTGAGGTCACAGAGCCAGCTGCTCCAGGGGCACGAAAAACTGAGCAAAGCTGCCTCTGCAGGTTTCCCATTTCACTGTTTCCCCAAGGCTCCCACCCAGGCTAATCTCCATGCACAACATGGATGTTTTCTACTGGCAGAACAACACCAGAGCCACAATCCGGCTTGGAGAGATACCTGAAGCAGCTCTGTGTGAGCCCTAAAGCAGTGTAACTGCTGAGCATAGAGGAAATAAGCCCGTTCTGTTGTGCTAATATTGCATTTATATTGCTCCTGGTAGAGGTACCTGCTGTAACCCCGCTAACCCAGCAAAGGGGATTCCTCTCCCACACACAGCTCTGCTCCCAGTGCAGGGAGAGTGTGCAGGGGCCTCTGGGAAGGCAGCATGAACTCCTGTAATTAAAGCCTGGATCCTAATGTGCAAGTACTGAGAGACCACATGCTGGCTGGTTTTCTTTGTAGCTTCAATAGTGTTCCTTTAATGTAGGTGGGTTGTTTTTTTGGTTGGAGGCCTTTTTGTGTGTGTGAGAAACATAAATAGGCCTTCATCTTTTATGCATTTCCTTGTGCCTTTCAGACCCAGAGCTCCTCTCCATCATTTTACATCATTTCTAGTTCTGAAAGATGCACTTACTAGAAAAAGATAGAATGGTGTTTTCATTGCAGTATATCACATTCACATACATAAAATATTAAAAGCAATATAGATGAACCCAAAAACAATGCAGCACTTTAGAAAATAGTATTAGTCTTTTCCCTAGGTGTTAGAGGAGATAAATCCTACTCTGTTAGACATTACAGCCTCCATGGACTTCTAAGGGGAGTGTGTGTCATGCTTAGAGATACCAGGAGGGTCTGTTACGAGGGGGAGCAAAAGATTTCCTGCTATATGCATGCACACACAGAGGAATATAAATACCTGTGTGTGTGTATACATGCTTACACAGCATTTGTCAGCACTACCAAGGAGTATTGGTTGTGCCTGCCCCAAACTGCAGAGGCAGTGTGCATTTCCTGAGTCCTCTCCCAGTCTGTGATGGCTCTTCCCAGAGAAGCCCAGAGGTCCTGAATTCTATGGCACAGTGCCATGAGAGGCCTGCAGGACATGGCACTGAATGGCAAATGTAGCCCAGTGGAAAAAACACATTTTTTTTCTAATGGAGAGCCCCACTAAAGAAGCCCTTCAATGTCCTCTAAACATCCTTGCTCAACTCACTATCCTTGGCCCCAGGTGAGTCCAGGCTCAGTCTCAGGTGACTAAAGGTGATGCATCTGACCTTCAGCAGTGTCCCCTAGAGACAAGTGCCCTCACATGTAATCTTCTTCATATAAGAAGGCAAAATGGTATTCCTCCTCTTAAAGGGTGTCCTAGAGGCTCAGCCCCGTAATAACCACCTGCAGTACTCACTGAAGCCCAGTAGAATGAGGAAACAAGAACTCAAACCACCCAGGATCACACCCAGCATGGGACCTAACATAGCCTCTGAGTTCATTCCTCTTTGTGAGAAGAGCAGATTTACTCCCAGGGTTAGTGTCTGCATGTTTTTCCAGCTGCTAGCTCTCACCCCATCCCTCAGATCCATGTGCCTTTTCAGTCTGTCAGTTCTTCATTCATGTCCACATGTGTGTTCCCTTTCTCTTCTCCCACTGGGAAGCCTCCCACAGCCCACCCAGCTCCTCCAATGCCATCCTTCACTTCCCCTCCTGGGACAAGGCAGCAGGAACCAGCACTGGTCCCATGTCCCTGCTTACTGGGGTGAAAACCTTCTCATCTGCTAATGTAGACACACAGAAGTGCTTTCAGCAAAATGCTGTTTGAAAAACATGAGCAAGCATTTACTGAAGCTTTAAAAACCTGCAAAATCCTCTCCATTCTGTTATCTTTCCTTTTGTCAATCTTCCCTCTTTTATTTCCTTTTTTTTCCTACAGAAAAGTCTTGTATGAATAATTATTGGTGTCTCTTTTTCATGGCTATTTGATTCCATATTGCTGCTGAAAAAAAGGGTAAATATAAAAGGTTCCTAAAGCATTTGGAGTTGTACACCCACATTTCTCTCCAATATTATCCTGCTTTTCAACGTCAGACTGAAAAATCTACAAGTATTGAAAAAGTTTTAAAACAAATGTAAAGGTCTGATTCCTTGAAGTTCAGGTGGTCCAGGATTCAGTAGCCACCAAAGAAAGTAAAACCAGAACCAAAAGAAAATATGAAAATCCTTTTACAGGCAAAAAATGTTAATGGGAGAAACATTAAAGGTGTTAATAGTGCCAATGCCATATTCAGCATCTCCTATAAATGGGAAAGGGAATGTTACTGTTGGCAACCCTAGGCAATGACAGGAAGTATTTATTAGCTCAACGGGATCCTATATTTGCAAGGGTAAATCCAGCCAGCAAGAATTATCGCTCTGTTGACAGACTAGCTAAGGGGCCAAGGAGAAGGTAGGTGGCAAAGTGGGCATCCACTGAGGGCAAGGGAGGGGCACAGAGCCCCCAAAAAAGCAGCACTCCCCAGGCAAGGGGGTTCCCAGGGCTCCCGTCCTGCCCTGCTCAGAGCAGCCCACAGCTGTGGTGGCTCTGATGGTATTTTTATCAACGGTGAAAGGAGACTTAGGTCCAACCAGTCACAGAAGTAGTGGGCTAAGAGAGAGAAGATAAAAGAGAATAAAAGCAGTGAAAGGTGATTCATGCTATGTAGTTCTAGGTAGATGCTTGCCTATAAATCATGTGATGGTGTGTAACATTAAAAGAAAAATGAAGCAAGTTATTCAAAGGGAAACTCCATGACATATGCAGAAAATTCTTCAGCTGTACACCACAGGCTTGATTTTCTCTGCTCAGAATACCTGCAGCATGCATGGACTTCACTGCCAACAGGGACTATTCATTTATTATGGCTATATAGTGCCAGGCACTTGAAGCAAGTCCTACAAAGCTCTGTGATTCATACAGACCACAGACCTAATCCCAGAATGTTTATTGTCATCAGTGAAAAAAGGCTAAGCTGTGACAGGCACTCTTGGCCAGGAAGAAGCAGAGCTGGTGCCCTGACTATTTTGGGACAAAGACATCCTGTTCCTCCAAAGCCTGAGCTGGGAGTACATCTTTCCCACTGGGAAGCACCAGCCAGGCTGGCTGCAGGGGCAGACAGGGGGAACCTGGCCCTCAACAGCAACTTCAGATGCCTGTTCAGATAAATACAGATGCAGATGAATAAAGGACTTGAGTTTATTTTTTGTGTGTGTTTGAAATGATGATAGTCTTGATTCTTGCTTTTCATTTTGATAATAATTAAGCTTTCCTTCTAATTCATTTTGCTCTTCTATGCATCTTGAAAACTGTCCCATGCTTAGATGATAAAACACCCCCTCTCTCCAAAAGTGTTTTTATGTTCCTGTGTGATGTGAATTATAATCAGGATTGAAGCAACAGCATTAATATGATATTTTTCCAGTTCAGTTTGAAGCTATTCACCTTCTACCCTTTGTAGCCATAACACTAGGTTGTGATATAGAAATTCAGGATAAACATGCAAATAAAATATTTCTTCTTTGCTTTTGCAAAGAAGAATTTTTTTGTTGTTTATGATTATAGAGTTAATTCATAGCTCAACCCCCCTTGTTTCAGTAGCACATATAATGTTGCAGATTTTGGGTAATTATCAAGGATGCCTTCAACACATAAGCATAGCAATACAGATGCCAGTGATATCCAGTAACTTTTTTGGCAAAAAGTGGGAAAGCTCCAAAGGAGAGCAGATGTTGGAAAAGGCTTTGGAAAAGGTAGAGAGAAGGATCTAAGTAATTATAGGCCTGTCTCCTGACACGAGTCCCGGCAGTATAATGGAATGACTCACATGGAACCAGATTA
This sequence comes from Chloebia gouldiae, assembly GCA_003676055.1. NCBI lineage: Eukaryota > Metazoa > Chordata > Aves > Passeriformes > Passeridae > Chloebia > Chloebia gouldiae. The sequence goes on along the minus strand of QUSF01000004.1, from coordinate 4,944,187 downwards.
ACAAAGAATCAAAGGAGGAAAATATCATTAATGCCAATCAACAGGAGTTTATGGAAAGAGACCCTTTCAAACTGACTTGTTATCTTTCACCAAGGAGATTGTAAGGTTGAGTGATAAATGTAACAAAGCTGATGTAAAATGCTTGGATTTCTTTAAGGCCCTCAGCTTGTTGCAGCAAGACATGGTGATTAAGAATCCGGAACAATCCAAAGCCAACGTGACACATACAAATTGATTGTCTAACTAATCATCCCGAGACACCACCATGGGGTTCCTGGAAGGGTGCTCAGGGCATTGTGAGCAGCAGGCACTGCTCCCTGGGTGTCACCCTGAGACCCTCAGCTCAGTGTCCCACCCCAACCATTTATTCAGACCTCAGTCCTTGCACCCCTTCCCCTTGCTTGCTGGAAGACCTCACTAATCAGCTGTGTTTTCTCAGAGTTGTTTATTTTTTCCTTTCCCACCCTGGATGGCCTGTGCATTGTGTGAATTTTAGCAATTACTTACCGACAATTTTTAACATCACAAAAAATGCAATATGGTCCCATAACCCTCCACAATTAGTTCTTCATGTTCAGCCACTGATATTTTATCAAGAACTGTAAAGAAACAAAAGGATTGCTGATAAAGTTTGTGGATGACACCACGACAGAGAAAAAAGGTAAAAAATAAAGGAAGTGTCACCACTACAAGCAGACCAGTTTACAAAATTGCATTCAGATGAACAATACATATTTGAGTGCGACCAAAGGTAAAAATCACACCTGTAGGAATAACAATAATAAAGGGTACTTTCAATATAGGAGATACCATATAGAAGGGAAGGCTCAGAGATACTGCAAAGGGCACATGAGACACAGCTGAATGTGAGCTTCCAGAGTTCAGTTACAGTATATGAGAGGGCTAAATGGGTTTTTTGGCTGTGGCATCAGCTAAATAACTTATGTCATGTCGGCATTGGGTTTCACGTTATTACAGATGAAAAACCATGTTCACATCTTGTATCTACAGCACAAACCAATGGATAAGGTAGAAATGAATCAGAGGAAACATGCATGTGACTGCTTACAAATTTGAACAGGATGCCTTTTGATAACAGACCCCAAGACTTCAATCTCTTTAGTCTCTTGAAGAGGTGGATGTGGGCTGAGCTGGGTCCCAATTTGGAGTAAAGTCTGATAATCCATGACACAAAAACATAGCTGGAAGATGTCATTAACAGGCATATCCAGACCAGAAGCAAAGGTTTCTTAAACCAAGGAGGAACAATCACATGGACAGTCTTCCTAAATTACTCATCGATTCCTTGCCTCTGGTAATATTTAAATAAAAGATACAATCCAAATCAAACACAACTTACTTCAGGGAAATACACAGAGGGACTTTAGGGTTTGGTTCTGCTAAAACTTTGGGGACTGTATGAGCAACAACCTGGGTCTTCACCTGAAGTGCCTTCAGAAAATACTGAAGCTCAGCCTATGTCTGGACCTCAACACACAGTCTTGTATGAGCAAGGTGGATTTAACAAGTGTGGGCTACACCAATTTTTAGGATAATCTGTACCCAAAAGCCCTGGAATTTATCTTACTGCTACAAAACAATTACTTCCCAGTACTGCTTGGGCACACCAATTCTTAACCAGCACTTGAAAATATGACATGTTCAGGAGTCATCTATTCTTTTCCCTCACTGTGAATAGAGTCATTGATTCAGTATCAACCACACAGGAAATGGCATAGGAGGCACAGTAACGTGCCTGACTTAGATGGCAAAGCATCTAGGATGTTGCTTTGGTGGGGTCATGTACTAAGAATGGAAGAGGCTTGCTATAAAACATATATTTTAGCTTCAAACATACAAAGCCAAATTCAGAGCTAGCATCACCACCAACTGGCTACTTGTCCTTTGCATTGCCTTTGTAACCCACATGGCATCAGGGTCATGGAAAGCCAAGGAGGTATTTTCAATCCTCTGCTTCTCTAAACAGTGACCTTGTGCCAAGCCATGAGAGCAGTGCTCTCGTGGCTCTCTGCAGCACTGTGATTCTGTGCTGGAGCTATGATCCATTCAGGCATTTACGTCAAATGGCACTGGAATTAGTGCAGTTCAGGCACTTGATAGCGATGCCACCATGAAGGTTCACGTGTCATGCACTACACCACACGGCTCTGCAGGCAAAGCACAGCATGCCCCACCCTACAGGAAGGCAATGAAACGAGGCATGCAGCTCAGGAACCAGCAGTGTTTGCTCCTGTTCGCCCACGGCTGCAGCCCAGCACCTGAACCTCTCCTCACTGAGCAACGCAGAGCAGTCGCAGTGCCACGGCCACTCTGCTGTCCCCAGGCACCTGTATGGACCAAAGGGAGAAGTTAACACACATAAAATCTTCTCCCACCTCTCAGATCTCAGTCTCTGCTTGACATGAAGCTGAGAAGGAAGATCTTTTCCCTTTCCAATATTTTGTCTGCTGCCAACACCACATTTTGCTCTGGCCTTGCAGAAGGTTGCACTTGGGCCTCGTCATAACAGAGCATGGACTATTGATTCAGGTTGTAGACCATAATCAGTCCTTTTCTAGCAATAGCTTTGTCATTGACATTTTAAAAATCACATGCTTCTTACTACCATAAAACCCTGTTAAGATTATGTATTGTCTGGAAGTTAAGATTTTAAAACCAAATACAAATATTGATTTCAAATTCAAGGAGCGACTTCAGTTCTAAAGACAGCATTAATGATAAAACAATCCTGGAAATCTTTCACTTAGAATTTCTACAAGAGAAAGAAAAAGGCATTGGAATAAGAACGAATAATATTAGCTATATTCTAATGGATGTAACATATTTTAAAATGTGTTTTTCAAAGGCTTAAGGAAAAAACCAAAAAAGTTTCATCAGAGTTAACAACTATCAATCTAAACTGGAATTTCTGTGTGAACTGAAATGATTTAATACCTGGGCAGGTTTCCAGCTGGTAAGCACTGTCATAGCTGCAGAACACAACAGAGCACCTATAACAATTACATTAGCTGATTCTATACTTGTCTCTACCAACTGATGTCTTTCAGTCCCCAGCCTTTAAAGAGTGGTGAGTGGAATACAAATTCTTCAGTCAGTTCTGTATGTGTAATCCTTCTTCCAGAATTAAGGCTCAAAACCTGTGCATATGAATACATTAAACTTAATCCTTATGTTTTGCCCAGCAATTGTAATCATGTCCAACATTTTTTGCTCTGACTGCAAATACTGTTGGAGTCTACTCTGTGCAGTGCAGTGTTAAGAGGTTCTTAGTGTGGCTTTTAATGTCCAGAAGAAAAAAATTTCTAAATTCTTCACCAAAATGATGTTGTTCTGTATCTTATTGTTTTCTCTGTGAGGTGGCAGCCAAATGAGTGACATAAAAAAGGCACCTTAACTAGCAGAATCTGCTTCCTGTATGTTTTTGAGTCATATTCTCCAGCTCTATTGCCAAAATGAAGTTTTTATAACTGCTCAAAATAAATTGCAGCCTATTCTGGTAAGATACAAACATTGTCATCAAAATCTCTGCCACTATTACTAGTGATAGCACAAGAATCAGAAAGCATGACAGGATTACCAGATTGCTTTCTGAGTTTTCAAAACCTTTACACAGGAAAAGAAATCACCTTCTGATTTGTGAATGTGGCTTAAATAATACCTGACAATACACAGAATATTTATGGACAACAAAGGAAGATGAAACTCATCAGTTTCTTTCTATGGCCTAATTTCTAAGAAGAACATGAATACATTTTGAAATTAACTTATCTGTTCAAATGGGAGAAGCAGAATATAGCAACAATGAAATGTAGAAGAAAGCACCTGCTATTTATCATTCCCTGTGCAAGTTTTGCTACACAGTAAAACCAGCTCTAATCAATGTTGTCATTTAATGGCAATAAAATAGCAAAATCAGCTATTGTTATTTTTGTGGTCTTAAGCACTTATTGGGAAGTTCTTACTTCAAAATCCCTTTGCCAATCAAAAACATGACTCTGAAAGATACAGCCACCCCCCACAGCTCCCCTGCTCCCTTGTGCCCTTTCCCCAACCCCTTCAAATTTGGACTGCAAGTATTAAATGTAAGCTTCATCAAGGGCAATAGTGGAACTCCTACTGTATCTACAGGCCCAGGAATTCCATCTGACTATCCAGCATTGTACAGTTCAGATTTTATCAGAGTGACTAGTGCTTCCACAGAGCAAATATGCAAGTATGTAAAACACAATGCTAAGTTTAATGCCTCTTCATGCCCATGCACAGAACTTCCACAGATCAGGACAGGCACACTCCTAGGTGCAAACAGCATTACATGTACTTCTCACACTTTGCCAATCGCTCCAACGTGGGCAGCTCAGCCTTCCCATGTTGGCTGGAGTGCCCATGAGTGCAGGGTGAGAGCTCTAGGCTGGTAACATCCCAAAGAAACTCTGCCCAATTGTTTCCCTGACTCTCATAACTCAATTACAATTTTTTACAAACACATTGTAAAGAACATATTCTACTGGCAACCAAAAAGAAAAAGATGAAGCAGCAGCCCTGTGGCAAAAGCAGAGTCAGGAGATCTGGATATTTTTCCTGGCTTTGCTTTAGGCTTCATGACTGACCTTGACAAATTGGATATAGACAAATCCCACTCCCTGTTCTGTGCAAGGGGTCCTGCCTGCTTCCCAGGGAGAGTGGCTCTCTATGAGTATAAATGGTCCAAGCAAAGACACACATGGATGTGCATGTACACACAGAAATACAAACATTTGCACAAGAGGCGAGTCCTGAAATCCAAAATTCCTGTCATTGACACGGAGCAAGACATCAGCGCAAGTCAGATGTTGTGAAGCATTTTGTAGTCCTGATGATGAAGTAACAGACATACACGTTATTGCATGGCATTCAAAGGCCCTCTTTCCTTGATCATGTCTCTAAAAGCAAGGGAAATATCACCTACATTATAGGATGGATTTCAGGGCTGAGCTGGCAAATATTTCTGAGAACCATAAAGTTTAGAAGTCTAGTTTAGTCTTTCCACTTTAGAAAGACAAAATGTTACTGCTAGGCTGCCAGATCCACAGATATGCCAAGTTTCTACAAATCCCACCAGACCCAACTTTTTTTTTTCCTACAGAGGTTTGCATTTTTTCTGTTAAAAAATAAAAACCAAACAGAAATAGGTTTGGTTTTAAACCACCTACATACTGAATATACAGAAGTAATTTATCTTTGTTTTTCATTCATAAGTAGATCTACTCATGACTATATCAAGATCTTCTTTATAAACTTAAAAGGGATTATGCAGAGTAACTACTGGATACACAAAGAATGTTTTGATAGCCCAGGCTTCCACCCTCCTTCAACAAATGAGCCAAGCATCAAGCTGGTATGAAAACGCAGTGCTGTAACACTGTATGGGTGTCTGATGGCACCAGGTGAGATCTGCCAACAGCAGCCTCAGACCCCTGCCAGGTGTGAGCTTCCTTCTGTAACACACACCGTCCTCTGGGCTGGGAAGGCCCAAGAAAAGGAAAGCCATGCTTTGGCAGATGGCCCAAGGACAGAACTCTGAACACGGATGACCCTTGCTGGACTACCCTTGCCGTGTCCCTTCTCCCGGCTGTGAGTGGGCAGTGGGGTCCGTCCCCTTCCCCAGCTAAGCTCTGTAGGGAGATCTGTCGTTTCTCCAGCCACCCTGCAGCACCATCCCCTCTGCCCCATGGCGCTCCCCAAAACCTGAGCTCCCCACCACACCACACCTCCTCCCGTGCCAGGGGGGCCACAGCTCCCTGAGGGACTCTTTATAGAATCAGAGACTTTTAAGGGGTTGGAAGAACCCAGTGCCAAACCCCTGCCATGGGCAGGGACATCTCCCACTAGACCAGGTTGCTCAAAGCCCTATCCAGGCTGGGCTTCAACACTTGCAGGGATGGGGCATCCATACTTTCTGAGTAATCTGTTCTGGTGCCTCACCACCCTGATGGTAAAAAATTTATTGCAAATATCTAATCTAATTTTCCCCTCTTCAATCTGTATCCATTACTGTTTGTCCTATCACTAGAGCTCCTCATGGAGCATACCTCTCTCGCTTCCCTGCAGACCTTCTCAGATACTGGAAGGTTGCTGAGGTCCCCACACCACCTTCTCTTCTCCAGGCTAAACAGCCCCAGTTTTCTCGATCTGTGTAGGGGAAATGCTCCAGTCTTCTTTATCAACTTCAAGGTCCCCTCTGGACTTGCTCCATGTCCTCCTTGTATTGGGGACACCAGAACTGTATGCAGTACTCTACAAAAGCGAACCCTGCTCCAAGCTGTGCCGCCCTGGGGCTGCTCCGATCCCCGGAGTACAGCGGGGCTGGCACGGAGGGCAGGGCGGTCCCCGGGAGGGCAGGGCCGGTCCCCGGGAGGGCAGGGCCGGTCCCCCGAGGGCAGCGGGGCGGCACGGAGGGCAGGGCCGGTCCCGGCCCCGAGGCCCCGCACACGCCGGGCGGGGGGCGGGACCTTCCGGTTCATGTCGGCGCTGGGCTGGCGCGGAGGAGCAGCGCGGCCATCTTGCCTCGTCCGGGAGCGGCGGCGGGGCGGGCGGGGGGCAGGCAGGGAGGGAGCGGCGGGCGGGCACCCACCGAGCGTCCGCAGCCCGCGGGGAGCCGGCCTTCTCGGAGCCTGGGGCGGGCCGCCATGCGGGCGGCGGCGCGGTGAAGCGGGGCCGCGGCGGGGGAAGGAGAGGGCAGCTCCCCGGGCGGCGGGCCTGCGCTAGCCGTGCCCGGCGGCGGCGGAGAGAAGCCGGGCTGCGCGGCGCCCCGCTGCCGCCTCCTCCCGCCCGCCCTGCGCTCACCCCCTCCCCCCCGGAGCCGCTCCCTCGCCGCCTCCCTTTCCCCGGCTCCATCCCTTCCCTCGGCTCCATCCCCTCCCCGCTGGATGAGGCGGCCCCCTGCGCGCTGCTGACCCCTGCGGACCCCGGCTGTAGGATGAACCCGAAGGACTCGGAGGGGGCGAGGCCGCTCCGCTCCCCGAGGAGGATCTAGTGGGGGGGCACCGACGCGACGCCGCCCCCCGCCAGGCACCTCGTCCTTCATGGTGGCTCCCTGCGACCACCATCTCGGAGCAGACGCGCAGCCCGGGGCCCGTGTGTGTGTGTCTGTGCGCGCCGCCGCCGCGGCCGCCCGAGTGAGGGAAGATGTCCACTCGGACTCCATTGCCCACGGTGAACGAGCGCGACACGGAGAATGTGAGTACCGCGGCCGCGGGGGACCCGCCGCCCGCGCCGCGCCCGCCCCGCGCCGCCCGGCCCCGCCGCGCGGGCATCGCCCCGCGGGGCGCTGTCAGCGGCCGCCTGTACGCTGCCCAAATTGCCGATTTATTCCGAATTGATTATTTTTTTAACCCCTCCACAGCACGGTTCGCCGGCTCCGTGGCGTTTGCGGGCATCCCTCCCCCTCTCCAAAAGCCGGTGTCCCCTCTTTAATTCCCCCTGTAGTGTGTGAGTGCCGCAGGGTGGCGAGGATCGGGTTGGTTGTGCGGCTAACGGGGATCCGCGGTGGGGAGCGGAGCGCTGGGGGGCTGCTGCCTTCTCCCCACAGTGCAAAGTTACTGCTAAAGCACCCCAGTAAACCTCTAGTAAACAGATGGGAATAATTCAGCCTGCCTAGGGGTGGGCTAGGTGACCTACATAATAGGCCTCTTCCCTGCTTAATTTGCAGGGTTCTCGATGGTAATGACGCTGTTAGGCTTGTCACCTGTTCAGATGACATTAAAAGGGTTTCTTTATTGGAATTACCCCTTGCGCAAGGGAGCCCTTCACGCCGAATACCCCTTTTTTGTTTGTTTATTTTTTTTTTTTTTTTTACCTTGACAAAGCCAAGGTTTAGGAATTGACATTTTATTTACAAAATTAAGTCAGTCACAAAGGTCGAATGCTAAAGGAAGAAAGAACAAAAAAATAAACTAGTCGTACCACATGAGCATATAGCAAAAAACGAAGCTCAATAGGAGACTCCCTTTCTGCAGATAGAAACTGTGTTTCTCCTAAGTTAAAACTTACTTCATCCTGGTGTATCCTGGTGTATTTTTCTGCATAGGCTCTGACATGTGTCCAAATGATAAACAGAAGGGAGTTGTCACTCACTGTAGTCTAAAATGAGTTGATCGGTGAACTTTGTATTCAGCTTTTTGTAAAGGCTGTCTGATATTCTTTACAACATAGATGCTAAGCTTGATGGAGGAGACAGTGGGTTTTTTGGGTTTGGGTTTTTTTTTTTTTTGGCAAGGGCTTCTTATGTTTTGGACAGGCATAAAAGGTGAAAACTTTGGTTAAAGATCAGGAAAAACTGTTGGATTGTTCCAGACCATAAATAGTCCGAGAAAAGTGATGGTAGCCCCATTGTTTAAAACAAGACCAGACAAAGCGTTAGAAAACATGCTGCATGGAACAATTACTGCATTACTAGGGATTTAGATTTTATTGACATAATAGGCACTTCTAACTTCTGTGATCTTTATTTGCTTTAGCACTACATGCAACCTGCAGGCTAAGGGCTGTATTGAGCAAAAAGCCAACTAAGCATATTTGGTTGTAAAATCTCAATGAGCTTCCTGTCTTGTGGAAGAAAATAATTAAAATATTATGCAGCCCTTCCTATGCCATGGGGAGAGTTGAAGTTGAAGCATACTCTACAAAATACTGTGCAGAGTTTATTTGAATGATTGTTTTAGTCTATACCAAACCTGACTAGGGTTTTCAAGTTCCATGTGAATGTATGGAGGCCACATAGTAAATCATTTTAGAAAGTGTTCAGATCAGATTCCCCAGTTAATTCAAACTCAACTGTTGATAGCTTAACAGTGGAAAGACCTAATAATGTGCTCAAGGAAACATAATTCCTCACAAGCTGTATGTTCTAGCACTTGAAGTTAGGTTTTTACGTGTCTTCCACTTAAGGCACCTTGTTCTCACTTCAAAATACTGGTCTAACACTTCAGTTTAGTTATCTTCATAATTTGACATACATGGATTGTCTTGCTTGCAGATAAATTGTCTTAGGTTTAGAATAAAAGATATTTTTCAACTGCTGTATTCTGCGCCGGTGTCCACACAAATACTTGTAGGTAGTGATATTGGCGGGGAGTGGTTAATCCAAGCAGTTGCCAGATGCAGTGAGCCAAGCCCCCCACCCAGTACAGTACCATATTCCTCAGGAAGCTCAGCTACCTAGAAATTTACCAAACTATTTTATTATGCCTTGCTTAGAAACTAAATTGAAATCTGACATTTAGTCTGTCTGAATTATCCCTACAGTTGTGAACATCAGGTCTCTTTTATAATACCACATGCAATAATTTTTATTCTTCAGCTAACTGTTCTTTAGCCCAAATCTGGGTGTGTTATGTTGGCAGGTAAATTGAGCTTTGGTTCATTCTCTTTCACATAAGAGAAGTCTAATTAGTTGATATTCAGAGGACTCTTTGAAGAGGCTTAGGAGGTGCCAAGGTATTCAGTTAGCCTTTGGGCCATGGTTGTGGACCCCATTAATGCCTTCTCTCTGCTTGGAAGGTTACCACTGCTGACAAAGGCTTGGCTGGTGTTGAATCTGGTTGAAGTGTGCTGATCATAGCTTATCCATGCCTGTACTTGCAGTTTTGAAAATGAAGTTAGCCTCCAGAATGACAGTGAGTGTAAATTACCATTGTCTGTGCTTGCAGTTAACCATGTTCAGTGGTTGGCAGGTCCTGTTGAATAAAAAAGGGTAATTGCCAGTACTTGATTTTTATTTTTTTTTCCTAAGGCTTCTTATCAAGACATGCTGAAGTGGAAATACTGTCACAGTGATTTTCCCCAAAAGCTACTCAGAGCTACCAAGCCTTTAGTGCCTTTGAGATTAAAGAATTTGGCTCCGAGTCACCTGGTTTTGAGAGGAAAGGCATCCCAGATGATCTGTGATCATAGGAACTTCACACTTGGACAGTTGGAAGCTGGCTGGTGGCCTGCAATGAGCTGGCTCCTCACCACAGAGACAGAGCAGCTCCTCTCTGGCCATGTCTTGTGCAGCAGTGGCTGCCAGCTGCTTAGGGGACAGAAGTGCAGGACAGGATCAGATCTTCTCTGTCCTTTTCAAAATATGTCCTGCACGTGAGAAAGAAAGCAACAGAGACAGCAGAGATCTCCTTCATGCAAATCTGGGAGACAGGATAGACACAGAAGAAGGACTTTAGATGACAGAAGAATGAGTAAACCTGTTTTACTAGTGATGAGAAGGAAGGGAGGGAAGATGGAGGAGAATAGAGTGTGGAAACACGGTGGAAAACAAAAGATGAGAGGAGTCACAAAGGAATGTGCATATGGCAGGATGGAGGACAACCAGTGACAAAGAAACAGGAGCAGAAGGAACAAGATTGTGACGAGTAGGACAACTATTCATTAAAAAAAATATTCGAAGAGTGGGAAGATGATAGCAAACTATAGATAGAAACAAGGAAATACAGGTGGTATGGAGGTTGGAAGATTACTTTTTTTAACAGCATGAAATAGAAAAGAAAAATCTTGGATTAAAGAGTTTAATTAAAACCTCTGTTCATTGCACAGCTGTGTTTTTTTTTGGGGGGGAAAGGGTAACTGTTTTGAATGTGTTGGTTCTGCAGGCCAATCTGAATTAAAAATTTAAGTAATTTCAGGAAAAGCAAGACTAAAATATACTCTTATCTCCATGACTGTGCCTAATGTGAAAAATTTGCTATTGAAAAATGCCAGCATGATGGCAACTGTGCTTGCACAAAAGGATTTTGTGCAGCAGAAGTACCACCCCTTTTTTTTTTTCATTTAAAAAGATTTAGTAAAGACAGGGTTAGGTACAAAAATGTATTTTAAGATACTGGGAAAGTTAGTATGTCTTGGTTTATTACCGATTAACTATGAAATGCATTAGACCATTTGCAGACAATATGCAAGCTTGCATTGTTCTATATATTATTTATCAGTCTTCTCCTATTACAGATAGATCTGTAATTTCAATGCTTTCTTCCGTAGCATGAAATCCTGTGGGTTTTTTTAAAGAAGGGACTGAGGAGGGAAGCGTTCCTGTGGCCAAGAGTTCTGACAGATTTTCTTTGACAGGACCATCTACACTATTCCATATTTTTCACCAGTTGTAATAAATGTTCTGGTTTTAATTAAATTGGGCAAAGATGGCAGAATAACTAGAAATAAAAAATATTTTAGGAATTCACCTGGCATGTATTTTTTAGTGCTAAAATTCCCCTGAGCAGAAAAAAAAAGGCTGACGCCCAATAGGCCTGGTACAGTGTCCTCAGAAAATACCGGGTGAGGCTGCATGACATTGCGAGTCATCAGCTGCTAATATTTTCACATTTTTCAGTGAGACATTGAATTCTGAGCTGTGCTGAGCAGCCTGTGCTGTGGTGTTCAATCAGTTGGTTTCAGCCAGCTCGCAGTGATGGGAGGCTGCTGGGGGCATCAGCCTCGGGTGCCCCTTCCCACCCGCGCTTTGTGCCAGCGCTAATTATCACGGGGCTGTGAGATGAGTCTGGTCAGCTCTGATCCAACTGGTGTAAACCCTTAAAAAAGTCGAGTTATCCCCATTCTGTGGCTGTAAACAGAATGTCCAGTTCAGGTGGGGAAGGTTAGAAATGCTTCCTAGTGTTTTTGTTTTGGTTTGAATTAAGCCAGTCATAGCACAGGACCCTAGGGCTAGGGTAACTTGAGTTGTGCCACAACTACAAACAGATATGTATTTACAACAGTGTAATTTGGGATAGTTTATTCTTGGAAATAAACTTTTTTCCCCCTTTCTTACATTATTTCAATAACTCAGAAAAACTAGATTGCAGGACCTTATTCCAGAAAATGTTACATAGTTAGGCTTAATTCATTAGCACCACCAAATGTGGCTTATATTGTGGCCTTAGAAGTAGCAGTCTGAAAAACAGAACACAGCTACAGGAATTGCTGAAAGAAAATAAATGAGAGTAAATACAGTATTTAGTACACTGAACTTCAGAGTCTTCTTCCTAGCTCTAGTTACTCACTCACCTGGTATCCTTACCTGCTTGATTCTCCATTTTAGTTCTAGCCAAAAGATATATTCATGTTGATGTAAGCGGACAGTTCCTGTTGACAACATGTCTCAGGTGACTCAAGTCAAAGGAATTCAAAGAGTGGAGGCATTTGTCTCTCCCAATCTCCATTTCATATGATATATAAGTAGCATGTGTCTGCAACTTCCTTTTCTCCTCAGTCAAGTAATGCTGCCTCATGGGTGTCAGCCAGATCAAAAATGGAGGTCACTTTTTTTTTAGGCTCATGGCATATCAAGGTTGGCTCTGCTTAGCGTGGAGATCATCTGCCACTAAATTTTTTTAGAACATATGATAAATAGGTGCATACTGCTCTTAAAACATAAACCTGAAAGATACTGAGTACACCTGTGGTGAGGAAGAAACTCTTGTGTTAGGAGGAATTCTTGCCCCATAAAGCAGCAAGTTGCTGAGCTCAATATGTGTATGTATACATATAAACAGAAATTGACTTTCAAATAAAATTTGTTCCTGCAGGGTTAAAGCCAAAGCAAAGCTTTCTATCTGCAAGCTCAATGTGGTTTTTGAAAACCAACTGTGAGGTGGTTGGGTTTTTTTTCTTTTTTGTTTAGCATGTAATTACTGACAGTGATGATTCTGGAAACAACTTAGTTGGCAGTATTGTTGATGAAGAATAGAATATGGTTGGCTCTTTAGCTATTATTCCCCAGGCTGATGTCAATAAATATCCATTTTAATCAGCAGTAAAGGAACTTTGGCTGGAAAGATATGATGAATGTCAGATCTTGATAATGTGAAGCAACAAAAGAGCTTTTAAAGAGCTTTTCTAACCGGCACCAGACTTATCTTTTTGATTATATAAGCAGGATTTCTTCACTGTTGTGTTGTTGAGTGCTAATCATGGAATTACAGATTCACTCTCTTTCATATGCTGTATAGACCATGAACCAAATACTGCCAAATACATTGCAGAGGCTGTAGTGGTTTTGCATGGCAGACCCTGCCTTTGCTGAAGATGGTTGGTTAGTGAGTGCTTTGCTGTCAGCACTTCCCCACTCTGGTCTTCAGGGCACGGCTGCACTTGTCTCTAGCAATTCCCACTGCGATTCCCACTGCTGGTCAGTAGCCAGAATTAGGAGTGTGCAGGTGTTGCTTTGGGTAGCAGTGTTCCCTCTGCCAGGTGAAAGTGTCCTGTCTCCCTCCTGTCCGCCTCCATCAGGCTGCCCAATGTAGGGTGTTCCATTGCTGTGCTCACTTTGAGCTGGCTCTGCCGTGTCCTGAGTGTTACTCCTGGTTTTTTTCTTTTATTTTGCCTTCCTCACTGAGGTGTGGAGGAGCTAGGAATGTGTGTCAGAGGTATAGCTTCCATGTGCTAAAGGCTGTTTACTCTTCAGGTTCCCCCTTTAATCCGGTGGTTTGACAGATCTGACCTAATTAAAAGAGCCACTGGTTTTCATGAATGTCATACCAATTACATGAATGAACACTATGACAGGCTGAGAACTGCGCAGTGAAATCTTCCTCTTTTGACAATGAAAGCATCCCAATTAGTGTTTTCTCTCCCTTAACGTCTATATTATATTTCTAGAAGGTCTGCCTGTCTCCCTTGATGAATTCTGACCCTTTCGGTTGTTCCACTTGATTGCAACATCCATAATGGTTGGGCTGTAGCCCACATCAGTGAATAAATCTGCCTTCATGGGTTGATAACTTCAGTGCCACTTTAGATGGATAGCATTTTTCTTCATAGGAGACCCTTTAAAATTTTGTGAGATGGAAGCCATGACTGTTTACTCTTAAGATTGATTATGGAGCAAGCTAGTCTGAAAACTGCTTTTTAATTATATGTGTTGGAACCAAATAATTGGTTATGCAAACATCAACATATGCATACTTGGTCTGACAAAATCCACTCCATATCCTGATTTGTGCCTTGGTCACTGCTAGGAGGGAAGGAAAATCAGGATGAGTACAGGACATCTTCACCTGATGCATTCCTGTTTTATAATCTAGGAAAATCATATCATATAATTAATACATGATGATTTAGGGAATCCCAGAGCAGTAACTGCACTATAAACAATTGTGGTGGAGTGTTTGCTGTGACACCCTTTGGTGGCTGCCAGAAACAAAAGTCTCTGTTTTGACTTTCCAGTAGAATTCCTTCGTCAGCAGTTGCAGGATGCCCTGCTGTGCTGTTTCAGGGATATCTGTGCTCAGAAGATGCTACCTCTGTGCATATCCTTAGGGCTACCTTTTTGCTCTTACACTGAGTAGTACTCAGCAGTCTGTGTCTTCTTAAAGATGTTAATGAGAATGGGAAATAAAATACAACACATTGTTGGGAAGGGCTGCAGTGAAATTTTGTATTTGCATGTTTGATTTAAAACATTTCTGAGTTTTTTAAAAAAAACAAAACTACCCTATGTTTCTTGTTAAGTTTTTCTGTAAATGAGAGTGCTAGTGAGAAGTGCACAGCCAGAAATTACCATTTATTTATATATTGTGTTCTTGGGATAAGGTAATGACACAGTTTAGTGTCTCAAATGTTCATGTCCTAGAATGCTTACATTAGTAACATTATAAGGTATGGGCTTTAAGTTTTTTCTTGATATTATTATAATATTAATAAATTTTTATTATTATGCTTATTATTTCTTATACATTTAAAAAAGCTGGCTGAAACAAGGTTGTCATGACTGTTACTGGTCTGACAGCTTTCCAAGAAATTCTGTAATATCACTTTGTAGTGTTTAATGCAGAGGTTAGATAACAGCTAAGGTAATAAACATTCCTGGAGACTTCAGTAAGATTGAATTTTAATAGTTCATTTTTGCTGATGATAAGCTAGTTCTCACTATTTAATTAAATAAATACTTTTAAAAAGTTGATACCATTTGTCCCCCACATTTCAGAAAGAGTTCCCTATTTACTGTAATTAAACATGGATTTTTGCAGGTCTCGGACATTCTGATTTTTTTACTATTTTTCAGCTCTTTGAATGGATATCAGATTCTGTTTCTTTCAGGTTTTTCCTCAACTTTTGGCACCTTCTTAAGCAGTTCAAGAACTTTGATACTAGTCATCCCCTATTCTGTGTGTTTCTAATTCTCTGAATGTTAATATATCTGAAACCATACAGATACTGGATAAAACTAACATCTACCAAAAAAAAAATTCAGTTATGACACCCTCATACTTCATTTGCTTTTTACTTTTTTTCCTTTTCTTTTTTCTTTCTCTTCATGCTAATCATTATCTGGCTATGAAAGGATGTCGGCTCATCATTGGGGGAAGGCTTTTGCGAAAAGGTGGGTTTTGTGTTGTGTTCCAAATGTAGTTGGTCTGGGGTTCAGTCCCTCCTCCCTTGCAGGAAGGTCTCTCACAAATGGAGATGTTTTACTTCATTTCCTTCTGGGTTGAGTAATAATAGGGTGGGGCTGAAGGGAGGAGGAGAATGTTTTGTTTTGGGTTTTTTTTTAATGACGAAGGTTGTCCTGTTAGCTTGAAAATGGATGGTGCAAAAAAAGAACAAACGTTTAAAGTATTTAAAAGATTCTTAAGTGCAACCTGACGCATGCCAAGATATGGAAGAAAGTGCTTTATTGTCAAGAGTGGATTTCAGGAAACTTTTCTTTTAAAAGATGGTAACTGGCAAACCTGAAGTTGCACAAAGTACCCAGTTTCCTTGCCTCAGTTTCCCTCTACAGTGTATTGGTCTTGTTTTACATGAGGACGGATATTTTGGGAATCACTGAGCCCTGGTGAGTTCATTAGCAAGCGTTATTCTTACACAGAAAACACCTCCGGGGAATACAGCTCACCTACCACAATGGATGGAAACTTATTACAAATAAACACATGCTGATTTTAAATTTTATGCTTTTAAGACAAAGCCCATATCTTCTTGAAACCATATAAATGCGAACCTGGAAAAGAAGCCTGAAATTGAACAGAGTTTTGATGGGTCATTGTAGTGAGGAAGGCAAAATCTGTAGATTTGAGGGAAAAGACAAATTACACGCATCTCAGTTTGGAGAGCAGAGGATGCTATTGCCATTTCTCTGGGCTGAGATTGGCACTGCTAATCTGTTTGCTGAGGAAACTGCCCTGGGAAATACTTGAGCACAGCCAGATGCTGTACAAGCCAATGCATGATTTGAGCTTATTGGACCACCTATATTTTGCTTTTTGCCTACACCATTTAGCTTTTCATCTGCCAATCACAGCTTCTTAAAAATGGCTAGGTTGGGAGAAACACTTTCACTCAGTTTTGAGTTTATGCTCTTCATTTCCATATGCAATAGAAAATCCATGTTGAAATGGACAATCTGTTTTCTGTGGTTTTTAGAAAGCTTGTTGTCTGTTCAGTATAATAATGTAACTGACAGCGGAAGGACTTACTGATAGATTTATTTATGTAAAGTGGAATATAGTCCAAATTAGATATGGTTGCAAATGGCTGGATTTGTACAGAGTGAAACATGGCTTTGAGCAAATCAGTTGGAGAGAACTGAACTGCTTAGGAACACACAGCTTGATACTTAAAAACCACAGCTGAAAAAGGTCATATTCTTGAAAAGAAATAATCTTGGTTGGGGTGGAAATGCAAACCTCCATACAAGGAGATTGTGTTCAGTTTATCAACCCTTGTCCAAATGAGTTCACAGCTTTTAATGCTGCCCTTTAAATCCAAAGCTAGGAAGCCTGAAAAAATTACAGGACACAAGAAGTAATTTCTCAACAAGAGGACAGTGAAGCTCTCAAGACACAATTACTGGGTGATTTACTACGTGGAATAGCGTTTGTTAGTATAACAGAATCTTTCCTTTTCCTGATAGTTCTTATCTGAAGTAGGGTATGAGTTAGATCAATTTTGACTAACCTGTTCTCTGGCTTGTGACTAGGTTGTGCCCGATGCCCACAACTCAGCTGCTTCTTAGGTGAGGTCAGGACTAACTGTGTTAGTTTAAGCACAAGACAGCACAGCTACTGTTGTTTTCAGAGTCAGCTGAGTGGTTCAAAAGCTGTTGAATTCAAGTTGTTGAATCTGTCTGCTGGAAAGCCTAAGCTAACAAGACCTGCTGGGAGGCAGTCTGGCTCCTGCTGAAGCCAGCTTGTGCTGAGTGCCCAGGTGTGGAAGGGCTGTAGTCCAAATAGTTCTGATACACTTCTTTTCTGAGGAAAGTTATCAACTCAGTGAAGTGCAGTGTAAGTAGTACAGTATTCCTGGGATGCTGTACTTGAACTGAAATGAACCTTCCTCTAATATATCCAAGAAATATCCTTATCGCCCTGTACAGAACATCTCAGTCCGTGATCACCAGGGGTAGCAATGTAGGAGGATGTTAGCATTTAGAATCAGCAGTTGCTGCTTTTTTCTAGCTGGTCTGAATAATTTGACACTGAAAGGTGTGAAAGGAGCTGACAGAGAAGTTCTCTGCATTGTGTGTTGCAAGGTTTGTTAGAAGTCAAAGTTTAGTGAAATACAGAGGATTGACATTGCTGTGCCAGTACACACAGGGGTGGCTAAGATGGCCTGAACAACCAGCACCAGCCTGACATTAAGGACATGCAAAATACTGAAATTGTTAATGATTTGCCTGGCGTTAGTAGGTCCTTCAGTTGTTGACTGCTCATCATTCCTCTCATTGAGAATTACTGATTGATAAACACCCAGTTTATCAAGACCAGTTGTTGCAGGTCTCAAGATATTACTGAGAACACTGAATTATTATCAAGCCTTGAATTTTTACTGGATGTTGTTACGGATGCTTCTTGTTCTTGTGCCAGTTATTAGTGGTTTGGAAAAAACGTGTACTCTTGCTCCTGAAAACTGTGATAAAATTGCTAGACTGTGAAATAGGGCAGGATGGGCCTCTCATTAGGAACACTTGATATTCTGCATGAAAAGAAACTTTGCATTTCACTTCAGCCAAATGTGATCATGCATGTAAGGATCCAGGAATAAGAAGTAGTAAATCAGGGTTAGTGTTGGGTGGTCAGGTTGAGATGACCTCTTCTGCAAAGAGGGTTAGTTCTGCCCCTGTGAAATCAGTGGGGTGTTGAACAGAAGATGCAGACTCTGTGTTTAGTCCTGCTGCCCCTACTTTTGGTGTGGTAGATCCATGCCTACCATGAACCCCACAAAAAGGTGTTGGAAAAATAGAGGACGGTTCTCAACAGAAGTACAGGAAATGGTTCCTTGTTCATTCCTACACCATCCTGTTCAGGGAGTTCAATATACATATCACTTTTTGTGATCAGAGAAATTAAGTACCTCTATGGGAAGTGCAAATTATGTTGCAATGCAGTAGCCAGGGAGTAGGGAGAAGCTAAAGCCAGATTGATTCTAAAACATAGTGTGTTGTTTAAATTAGTTACTATTGAAACAATTTTCCAGGAGTTGCCATAGACTCCTATCAGTAGCATTTCTTAAATAAAGTGTTTTTAAAAAAAAATTGATCACAACTGTTGCACTCAAATTAACAAATCAAGGAACCCAAGATGTGAAAATATATGGTCACAAGGTTACGTCAGGCAATTGCAACTTGCCAAGTGTCGTGCAAGCACGGATTTGTTAATTTGTGCCTGTACCATGGTTGTTAGCTCTTGAGGTATGATCTCATCCTCACACTACAGTGATTTTCAGACTGAATGTTGCTGTATGCCAGTTTCTTGGTTGTCCCAAATGGGTTTCAGCAAGAGGAGTAGTAGTAGAAGAGCAAGATCTGGGGTTTCTGGGATGATTAGGAATTTAATGTGTCATCTTTGGTGGAGCCAGATACTTGTTCCACGTTTGGAGGCCCCTAAGCATTTCTAAGTAATACTTTAATGAGTGTGGTTGGTGTATGGATCTCAACCATCATTTAACAATGTAAGAGGGAACCTGCTCTTTCATAAACAGGCTATCAGGAAGTGAAAAAATACTTAAATCTTAACCATATGATCTAATGAGTAAAGACTGTTATAGATAATGTATGACCATTCCTTTTTGCAATCAGTAGCTGTTCAGGGAAATGAGAGTGAAAGGAACTTGAAAGATTGCAGTGTCTCAAATCTCTGTAACTGGCTTTCAGGTTATCAATATTCAAGGTTTCAGTACATTAGGTAAGATTTCTTCCCTTGCTCTTCAGGTCATCATGGGTGTTTTCAGTCATGTGGATCTGTAGGAACACAACTTTAGTACCACAGGAAAGAAAAAAACCCTTTTTTTTATTAGTATAAGTTGTCCAATAAGGGTTAACAATTTGTGATCTTGGAAAATCTGTATTCGTGTTTTCTTTCCAAAGGTTTTCCTGCACTAGTTATGCACAGTATTGCAAATGGGAAATGGTATTAAACACCTCCATATTTTGTACCTGATCTGGCAGTCCACGTAAGTTACTTAGAAATGCTCAGCTGTTGCTGCAGTGCAGGTGATGTTCTGCTGTCTTGCCCAGGAGATGAGGTGAACATTGTGTCATGACCTGGGCACCACTTTATTGCCCCCATCAGAGCAAAGTTCATTGTGAGCGTGAAGTTTCAGTTGGGTTCTTCGAAGGTTTCTTCAAAGGCATTGCTGATGTTTTTGAATGTTGTATGCTTCTCATCATGGATGTGTTTTGTCTTTATTCCTCAGCCTTACCGTGCATGTTTTTGTTGCAGCACACGTCCCATGGAGACGGACGGCAGGAAGTTTCCTCTCGAACTGGGCGCTCTGGAGCTCGCTGCAGGAACTCCATAGCCTCCTGTGCTGATGAGCAGCCGCATATTGGAAATTACAGACTCCTTAAAACGATTGGAAAGGGGAATTTTGCAAAAGTGAAACTGGCAAGGCACATCCTAACTGGCAGAGAGGTAAAGTGGTATGGGTGTAAACAGCAGTGAGTTGCTGTAGGTGTGAGGGTGTTCTTGAAATAGCATCATCTAAGTCAGTGAACATAGAGCACATTTTACTAGAGATATTGCCACTAAAAAAAAGCAGAAATTGAAAACTGTTTTTTAAGTAGCAATTACAAAACAATTTCTCTTAGAAATGGTTTCTTAAACTTGTATTTTTGGCAAGTTTCTGTCCAGCTGAATTATGCTAAAATTTGCTACTAATATTATTGGCTAAATCCTCCATTTTCAAAAACCAGATCAATACACAGCAATTAAATAAGCTTGTTGGAAAGACTGCCTCTTCGTGTTTCTATACTGCAGGGCTGTATTGGAGGCAAAGGGAGGATGCTTCAGTTTGTTCAGGGATAGTCTGTGTGTCAGTTTGCTCAATGTTTGCAGTACAGACCAGCTTTCTCTTGCATCTCTTCTTGGAGTCGAACTCAGCTCTGTATTCAGTTTCTGCATGCCATTGTAACATAATTAATCACTTGCACATAATGGTGGTTCTGATTTGGTGAGCTATAGTCCTGTCTGCTTGTTACAAGAAGGTGTTTCTTAGTGCTGTTTTATTAAAAGCAACTTTGAAGTACTGCAAGAAGGAGAAGCACCTTGCTAACCTTTTCTTGCCAAACCTGTCTGATGAAGTGAATGTTTGCTGATACCAGCAAGGATTTTTACAGAAGCTGTGTTGCTGACTGCGGTGCTTTAAGGGAACTTCTCTTCTGAGCTAATACAGAGTTCAGTAGCAGGAACAGAGGGAAGAAGAGAGGAGACATCGTTTTGCAAGAGCTGTTGAGATTGATTTTTTTTGTTGACTGACAGCTCCCATTGTCTTCTGATGTTAAAGTTAGTTCTCATTCTCTCATAGACAAAGTTTCTGGTTAATTCCTTTCCACTTAAGTTCCCTCCTTTTTTTACTGATAGTTAAGATGGGATATGCAAGTACTTGGTTAGTATTGCTTTGCTAGTGTTGGAGATTGATATGTGTCACACTTTGCAAAAAGTGAAGTACATTTTTCTTTACTTGAAAATAATTGTGTTGACCCCTGGTTCATTATTTTTATTTGAAATTTCAACAAATAAAGGGAACAGTGTAAAATTTTTGGCTAAATTTGGAAAGGTTTGAGTACTAAGTTTCTTTCACTCTCACAGAATTGATGTAGTTCGATCAATTCAGAGCATAAATACTTTCTGGGTTGTGACCATTGGAATTAGTGCCATTCCTTAGAAGGGAATAATTAAGCTGATTTTATAGGCATACCTTCAAGATATTTAGAACTTTTTTTTAAGGGGGAGAAGAGTAAAATTTCTGTACTTCCTAGATAAACTGTACAATGTTGATAATTTTAGATTCTGTGACCAGAATTGTTTCCAATATTCTGGATATCAATTTCCCTAATGTCATTACTTCACCTTGCCCACACAGAAGTATTTATCTGATCAATCTTCAGATTGTGCTAGCTTTTCTTGTGGCTGTTAAATTGATGTGTGTTGCTTGTGATCAGCAATAGCACCAACCTTGTATGTTGAATCTCAGTTTCATTGGTAACTCATCTCTAAGGTTGTTTAAATTGGTTTTCTGATTTGTATTTGATGGTGCCTCTTAACTCCTTCAACAGACTTAATCATTATGCTTTGACATCCTGTGCCAAGGCCACTGATACAGATATTAAACAAGATTGGTCACAAAATTTTGTCCTTGAAAAACTCTTACTCATTTATTTCCAGCCTAATACCTCTTTAGCCAATTTTTTTAGGAAAAAAAAAACCAAACAAAAACAACTCTGTGCAATTTTCAGCTTATATAGTTGAAAAATATCCATGCATCCTCTTAGATGAGGCTTTTCATTAGTCCGGGTAGTTATATCTTGTGTGTTTCCATAGGGTACAGTTAACTGAGGAACATATTTAAACTTTCTTTTTCCTTGTTTTTTCCCTGCCAGTTTCAAGTTCAGGAATTTAATGATGAATTGGAAAAAAAATTGTCTGCTCATTTCTAAACCCTGCTCTGCTATTCTGTTCTTGGTAGATGCTAGGAACCTGTGCTGCAAGAATGCTTTTTTTCCTTTCTCCTTTGAAAACCTGCTTCTTGTAAGAATTCCAGGGTCATATTCTCAGCCTGGCCTCAGCCAGATGGCACTTAGCTTTCTGAATTTGTGATTTCCTGCTTTACACACTTTCTCCTGCAGCCTGTTCTGTCTTTGGTCCTGTTCTTTTTTCCATCTTATGTACCAAAACCTAAACTAAATGTTTAGTTTGGGAGTTACACTTAAATGAGTTTTCATCTCTGCTGTGTTCTTGCTGTATTTGAACCACACTTATCTTTTCCTTGTTATCTGTGTCTCTGTTCTGAATGTCCTTTTAAGTGACCATGTCAGGTTCACTTTTTGGCAATTCCTTCTTTATATCTCTGTGCTGAGTAGGTTCCAAATCCTGAAGCAGATCAGCACTTTTCTGTCACTTCCTGGGAGGAGGATATGTTTGTTGAAGCATTCTTTTAGGGTAGTTGTTCATCTCCTTGCATCTAGAGTCCTTCTCTGGGAATTTTCCTGTTGCTTGAGGTGAAGATTTCATATTTCCAAGTGGAGTAAGTTCTAGGACTCTTTTTCATTTCCATTTCTAGTGTGTCTGCAAGATGCATGATGGGTGCCCATCTTCAAATTACTGAAAGGAAGAAATGTTTAGACCTTCAGGGGATGGTCAGAAAATCAGCCTAATTCAAGGGTGTTGAATTGTCTTGCAAGGAGTGTGTGGCCAGAGATTAACTTCTCTCTGTTAGGGCTGGTGTTTGCACACGCCATCCTTCTGGGTCCTCTGCCTAGGAGTGTTATTTGTAGGCTGTCTGCCCTTTTGAAACCACAAGTCTTCATTGTCAAACTGCTTTTCTTAATTCTTTACTGCAATCCATGTATTTTCTGTTGTAGTTTTATCAAAAGGTGTTTCCTTTGACAAGTTTTCTGTACTTGCCAAAATGAATCTAAAATATAAAACTACCTTCTGCTATTACTGAGGTAGTCAAAATTATTATGGACCCTTCTGCTCTTTAAAGATGTATTCGGTTAATAGGAAGGGAGCTGAAGTTTCCCAGTGAGGCTGAATTCTTTCAGAACCCATGTCTGACTCCAAGGAATCTATTGTCATCTTCTTTCTGTTCTTCTGTTGGAAAAAATGAAATTTAAGAGGGAGAAAGCATTCTGAATAGTAGCAGTTTGGCCAATTTGCTCAGTGTCCCAACCTCTGATTTCTTTAACTCCCTTATTCAAGTCATGTAGGGGAAATGTTTTAAGATGCATTATTGTGAATGATGGAAGCAAACTCAGTTTTAATTCTATTAATTTCACACAGAATATCATGGCAGTGGTGTAATAGTGTAGGTGGACTTGCATTTTTCCAGCACTGGCCCTAGCTCACAGTGCATGAAACCATTCCAAATGCACTTTATGTAAAAAGAGCAAAGGTTCTGCTTTGAAAGGGAATTTAATGTTTTATTAACTGTACTTAGAAAATTCTCTATTTAACTTTCTCAGGTTTGTCAGAACTGTTCTTGAGGGCAGGCTGCCTTTGGCTGTGATTTGGAGACCTTATCAAGGCACCTGAAGTTGTTCCCTGTTCTGATGATGGGTTCAAGCTCTCACAGCCCATGTTAACACATTGTACTCTCAGTGTTCATGTGGATAGGAATTCTCTAAATTCATCCTGCCTTTAGGGCTATAATTAGTGCACTGAACAGGCCTGAGAGTCTGTCTTTTGGAAAACTGAGATCTGTACCTTCCCTGTATCTCCAGGGCTGAATTTGTTTGACAGTGTCAGAGACCTTTCTGGTGATCTGGCACCAAGGGCACACTGAGGTGAGCTGGTTTTGCAGTAACATGGCACTTTAAGGCTTGATGAGTTGAAAAAAGTGCTCCAGTGGGTAGAAAAAAATCTTTTAAAGATTGACCAGAATGGTACAATCCAGAACAAAAATGCAAACTTTTTTGAGGGGAATGTGCTTACTAAGTGAACAGCTATAGGTAATCTTGGGGCACCAGGTCACTTTCAGATAACATTATCTTCTGTTGACAAAGGCAGTGCTCACTGCATCCAGCATTATAAGAGTCCAGCATTATAATCCAGAATTACAAGAGATTGCAGGAAGCGAGTAACTTCGAACTGTTGTCACAAAGTTAACAACAGGCAAAAAGGTAGAGATAAAAATCTTTCTTGGTTTTGTACACAGCTGCTAATATAAAAATACCTGTTGCTTAATGTCTGTCTCTCTTGTTTGTATTTTTGAAGTGATTTCTCAAGGTTTTGCAATGGAATTTTGCCTCGGGAAATAGTGATCTATAATTTCAGTAGCTTGCCTTAGAAGAAAACACTCCCCAGAGTAAAAGCATTCTTAGATGGCTTCTCAGTCATGTCTCATCCTATCTTGCAGCTAGAAGAGCTCAAAATAAATCTTGAATATCAGTTTCAGAAAACACCATATCCCTTATATAATTCTGTGATGCACCCAAGCGTTGAGCACTGTTCCCCTCTTACCCTCTCCATCCTGACAATCCATCCCTGTGTTTTTGCACTTGAATGTAGGGATATAAATTGGCTTTGATGTAAGATATTCTTTATTCCATATGTCACCAACCCCAAGTTAATGAGGTGACTAAGATAGCTCAAAGTGATGCAGGGAAATGGGAGCTGTGGCATGGGAAGGAGCAGCATCTACTGTTTGAGCCAAAAATTGAAGTGGAGTTGAAAGCCTTTGCTTTGCACCAGTGAGGTATTATAATCAGCTGAATTGCAGCATCTTGCCTCTTTAAGAGGCACCATCTTCTGTAGAGCTTCTTCTGGTATGTTTAGTCTCTAATTTAGAAAGGAAAAATACCAGTTGGTGTGGAATTCTAGGAAGATTCTCATTTCTTGTTCTACCTCGTCCAGTAGCCACACTACATTGCACTGAAGTTTCTTTTGCCTATTCATTGCTTCAGATCTTCAGGTTCTGCCTAGTTAGCATAGTATGGAATTTCTCTTCTGCTTATTATGTGAAATTTTTATTTTGTTCTTTAATATTTCTGTGCAGCATTTAATCAAAAGAGGAGAACAAGTTAAGTAATGTACTTACCCAAAGTGTTGTACTACGGCCAACGTGTTTTTGTTGATTTCCAAGTGATACTTTTTTTAATACCCATCAGGGAGCAAATTGACACAAATATTTTGTGGATTTCCAAAGATTAACTTATTTCTTGCCAAATTTCTGTGGAAATGCTTTCAATATGCTCTGAAATCCCTGCTTTTAGAAACTGCCAATGCCCAGTCACTACTGTGTAATCCGTTGTGTAATTTTACTGTGTAAATATTATCTGTAGGCACACTGCTCTCTATCGGGGCACTGTCTGCTATTGGAGCTTCCATTGTCATGAGTATGATGGTCTTAATGTCAAGTCAAAGACTCAGCAAGCTTCTCATCTTAATATCCTTAAAATACCAGGTTTTTTCCATTCCTGTTTCTAGTTTAAATACAAGTATATAATTTGCAGAAGGAACTTAAGCATTTTTTTTGTGTAATTTTCATGTTTTCCATGTCTGTTACTGGATTTGAGCATGTTGTAATAACGTGGTATTGTTCCTATGGAAAATACTGATCATGAACTCTTCCTTTAGGTTGCCATAAAAATAATTGACAAAACACAGCTGAACCCAACTAGTCTACAAAAGGTATGTTTTTACATTTCATCTTTCAACTGTATTATGACTTGTTCTCTTCCCCACCTCCTTCCATTAACCCTGAATGCCTGTGCTGGAGAATCTGAAGCACTGCATACCTTTGTACATGTCTGACTACTGTATTAAATAACTGATTTTGTAACAGATATTTCTGACAACCCTGCAGTTGTTCGAGCTGAACTCGTACAGGGCTGTAAACTGAGAAAACAGTGGTATTTGCCACTTCCTTTGTCTTCCAAGCAGAGCTGACTCTGTAGAGAGGATGTCTGTGGTTTGGTGTCATGCCCCCATATCTCCTTAGTGCCAGTTGCTTTCTTAAACTTAGAAATGCAAAACTTATGTTCTGTCCTCTTAAACTGGCCTTGAAAATGCTGCCTGTGGACTGAAGGCCAGGCAGTATCTGTGCCTTTCATGTAGTTTGCAGCAGGAGAGGTGATGCAGTTGTATGAAACAATTTGGGCCATGGCTATTCTGGTTTCTTCCCTCTAGCTCTGAATGTCTAATGTGCTGTTACAGTTGTATCACCTTATCTTTTTAGTACAGAGTGATAAACCCTGCTTTTTCATTAAGCAACCCAGTGTGTTTGGGAATCCGTGCAGGAAGTGCATTTAAATGTTACTTTTACTTGGGACTTCTCTAACTCTGTCCTTTTAAGTTCTGCAGTCAAAGGCTTTTTGTTTACTTTTGAATACTATGATAAAACCCCCCTTTAAATATTTCTGTTTGAACAAGAGAATACACAGAATTTACCTGCAAACAAAATGAAAGAGAGTAACTAGAGTAAACTGGAGAATATACACATTTGTATTTTATGCAAATACTAAAAAGATCACGTGACTAGACTTTTTATCAAGATTAATGGTGCAAAAGTAAATTGGAAAAACACACAAGTTCTTTTATTGTTTAGTTGAGAGGCAAAGAATAACCTGTAGAAGAAAGGCTCCATCATCTGAGCAGGTGGCAGCTTTGTATGACTCTGTAGACAGGGTAAAAGTAGATAATCCGGTTCCATTTTTCTCAGAATTTTTCTCAGTTTAGTCCCTGAGGTTACTGGCAGTTTCTGGGTAATCAGGGTGAAAATAAAGTGCAAATTAGGTAATACGATGGATTAGATAAAGTTGATTTCTGTGGCTGATTGCAACTTGGAATACCTAAATAAAAATGGTTGCATGCTTGAAGCACTTGAAAGTGAAACAAAAGCTGTGTGATTAAAAGGGGAAATATCAGGGCATGGGAAGAATGGTCAGAGAGAGCTAGAGAGGCCATGTTTTCAGTTTAAAAATGTAAAATCATAGTACTGCAAATGGTATTACTTGAGATTGGGCTGTGATGCCAGTTTGAGTTCATATTGGGGTACAGTACAAACCTTTTACAAGTCACAGGTGTTCAGTGGGAAAAGCCACAAGTGTGCATGATGGGCCTTTGATTTACTGGGTTTCAGCCGGGTCAGTGTCCACACATAGCTCCATCTCTGTTGTAATTTAATTTTTACTTACAATTTATAAAATTAGATTAGGAAATGTGATTTGTAGTGTGATCTTGTGTACCTGATTTCTTAACTGGGAGTCTGGAAGAATAGTACCAAATAGCAGGGCAGATATCAGATCAGATTTGTGGAGTGAAATTGGTAATGTGCTCTCATCTCTAAGCTCATTTATTATATGAGCACAAAAAGAATTTAGTAAGGCATATCGGTTTTCAATTCAAAAACCAAAAGCAATTTTATTAAAATTAAATGCCTGCTTGCCATAGGAAGCAGAGTGAATGGACAACATACAACTTGCCAGCTTTGCCTGACCAAGGCTTTTTATTTTGCAAGCCTTTGCCCCCTTCCCCCAGCACTGCCGGCAGTGCCGCAGCCTCGGTGCCTTTGGAGCCAACTGCACACGCGACCTGTGGATGCGGGGGAAGCTAAGATGGAAGTGCTTCTGATCTTGCACTTCTGTGGAGAGAGATAAAATATTTGAGGTATGGTGGGGAGGGAAGGGCTGTGCCCAGAAGAGGGTGTGGTGTACAGCGTCTCAGCTGCGGTGTAGCTGCATGCCCGAGTCATCCTTAGGTGGGGAAACAAATGGTGATTAAAGGCTGCCAGTTCTGATTTCTTTGTGTTCCATCTTGCACATCGATACTTCAGCTGCCAGGAAGAAGTTAACCTTGTTAAGGACTTGCTTTGCTTTCCGGAGCAGTAATTCGTGGTATGCCCTCGCTGCAGCCCTGACAGCTCCATACTGATACTCAGCAGCAGAAGGGTCGGGTTTCTTGTCTGCTGCTGAGGAAGTTCTGTGGCAGCCACATGCAGCTACTCTTCACTGTTGTTTTAGGACCTAATTACTGCTCTGCTGCTCTTGCTTAGTGAGGAGGAAGCTGTAACTGGTACTTCCCTGCTTTGAAAGAAAAGGGAATTCTTACTGTTTTTTTCCCATGCTGGTGGTGTTAGTCATAATCACTGTTGTCCACAAATGGACTTGTGTATGCAATTCCAGTGGATATTGGTCTCACTGCAAACAAGCTGATGCTACAGAGTTCACTTCCTCCTAGACAAAAAAATAAAATAGTTTGATTTTTTTTTTCTTTTCAGTTACCAATGCCATTATATGCAAGGGGTTTTTTAGCAAGCTCATGTAATAGCACTAAATCACTTCTCATTTTCCTGTTTTAGAACTTGGCTCCTCAGCCAAATGTTTTTGTTCATTATGTGCAGATGTTTTGCCACTTACTTGGTCAATACTTATTGTTAAAGCATTTAAGTGTTCTTAAACAACAATTTTAACATGGCTCATGTCCTTTCTGACCATGGGTCAACCGGTGCTTTAAGAAAAGGGTAAGAATTTCAAATGCTCAGGCTTTTCTATTTGTAGTGAGTATCCCTTTCTGTTTTCAAGTTGTGCTTAGTTTGAGGCAAAATTGTATTGTGTAAAGGCTTTTTGCTTGAGGCTCTTTATTAGATGTAGGACATATTTCAGTGAGCAGTTACCAGGAGAAGCCTAATACCAGGTCAGGCTTGAGCTGCCTTGGGACAACATCCTGTGAAAAGCCTCCTCCTTTAAAGGAGGAGGTGACCAGGAGAGCTTGGTGCTCTGCAGTTGGCACTGACTCGCTTTTTAGCAAACTTTTTCAGTATTTTTAAAATATTTGTTACAGTCTTGTGATAGCTACTGTGGGAGCACTTCTAGTCTGTCTTTTGCTGTGTTCAAAGAGAGTTAGCCTAAAAGAACCAGCTTCCATTGCTGGTTGGTTGGAATTTTTTTATTCCATACTTTGGCTCACAGCATTAATTAAATGGCATTCTTTTCCTGTATCTGACATGGCTTACACTCAAAGGACCAGACCACAACAAAGCTGAAAGCCATTTGTTTGGCAGACCAAGGATGTTTGTCTTTGCCTGGAAACGTTTGTAGAGCTCCTGTTGACGGAAAATGAGCTGTTCAACAAGCTGGGAGTAGCTTTGGATCTCAGTATTAGAAATTAAACTGATGAGAACTGTTTTCAGTTGTTTGTCTGCCCTTATAGTTTCATTATGACAAATAATTTCCTAATACTAAGAAAATAATTTTCTGTATTGAGAACCTTCATGTTACATTTCCTGATTCTATACCTTGTTCTGTGTTCCTGTGGGCAGGAAACCTCAGAGATGTGAGGTTTAATCATACCTGGCTGTTTGCAGTGAATTTTATTGTGTGATGATAATTACTACATCATTTCCTAGAAGCTGATGCACATAATATTTTGGGGGAATGAAATCTGTAAGACCTTTATCCAGCATACTTTGGGAAATTTGTATTATGTACATTTTATACCTCTATCAGAAACAGACTGTAATACATATTACAATGTCAGGCACTTTCAGATATCCCCATCTGTGTCAAAATGCAGCATATAACAGATAAACTAAGGGTGCATAATCTAAAGTGCATTTATCGAACTAAAATTACAGTTTGGTGGTGGTTGTATCCTATTCTCGAGTATTTTTATTTTTAATTCTCTCTGAGGCAGAAATAGTCGGTTTTTTTAAAAGAGCTTGTTCCTAGTCACCCACTTGAACAAATGGCTCATGAAGAAGAAGCTGCTTTTTGACATAATTCATTCAGGTTAGTAAAGCAGAGTAGTCATTTTGTGGACTACAAAAGTGGAGTGTTTTGGTAAGAGTCTGACCCAGTAAGCTATTTCTGGGTATTGGGGGTGGAAGATATCAGATACCAATTGAGAGTGAATTAAACAAACTCTCTTTGAAATTGTAAAAATTGATAAGAGGCTATCAGTTATAAAGCTGTGATTAAAAGTATTAATGGAGTATTCAGAATATGTTATATGCCAGTTTAGCTGAAATGAATGAAAAGCAAGAAAAAATAGCTGTAGATTCAACTGCTTTTAAATTCCTGATGATTAAGAGATGATGTAGTCTACCCTGTCTGATTACATATGAAAAAGCTCCAGAAATAACATAGTTTAAAAAAGAAAAGAAGGCAATTTTTCCTCCCTAGAGGATAAAGAAAACGTGTGCACAGAGGTTTTGAAACTATTTTGCATGGCCAATAATTTACTTGATCGATCAGTCGTGATTTCATTTAAGCAGCTTGTCATCTAGCAAAGTGTCAGGCACAAACCTGGATAACAGGATAATTAAAAGCATTCGGGAAACTGTTTTTTCTCTGTTCAGGTAGTGTGCCAATCCCAGCTGGTGCTGTAGCAGGGAGAAGGTCTCCTGGGCAGTGCAGTGAGGATTGTTCCCCAGATGCTGGCATTTGCAGAAATTCTGTGATTCTGAAATATCAGAAAGCAGAGAGTGGTTAGAACAGCTGGTCTTCAGCTTGTGAATTTGTCTTATTGATTAGTTTAAAACCCACCCCTTGCATTTTCTTGTATTAAAAATCACAAAGGCACAAGGATTTTGTTTTGTTAACTCTTTGGTGGTTTTCTGTTTGTTTCTAATGTTTGTCCTTTTTTTTATTATAAAGTTTCACCTTTACATTTACTGAATAAATGCACCTACAAGTTTTTGAGTTATTACTAATATGTGTAGACATACCAAATTTCTTCACTTTATCTGAAATCTGACCTGAGCCAAATCTTCCAGTGGCACTTTTTTTCCTTGGTGTAATTAACAATGCTGTTATCCCTGTCCTGTATTTACAAAACTCTTGGGTTTTTTCCTATGTCTGCATTCACTTGGAGCTGTGGACTTCTATTCTGCTTCAGTCTCTTTACATGAAATTGAAAATGATGTTAGGTTACTGCTATTCCTGTAGAAATTTGTGTTAGTTTTCTGATAAAACCTCATGATTACTTCCACTTTTTGAAGTATGCTGTTAGAAAATAATTGGCACTGAAGAACATCAGCCCTCTGGAGTCTTGGGCTGGCATGGGTTAGCTGCACAGGGAGAGCAGCTACACACTTGACTGCCATGTAGTGTAGTGCATGAAAAGAGCATTCTTTGGTTTTCTGAATACAAGAATATTTGTGCTTCAAGTTTTTTGTAATAATATTTTATCTTGGAACTGCTTTTAATTAATCTGCTATTTACCAGCTTTATTCAAAGCAATGTTTTATACTGCAGAAACATCGCCTGTGGCATTTTTAACATTGCAGTTATGAATTTATGTATATCTTACAATAGTCTTTTGCAGAAGCATTTTGGGAGGTGAAAATAATTAGAGCTGTTCAGTCATGACTTTGCTTTTATTTCTGTTTGTTGCATGTCACTCTATATTTTCATGAAGTTGCAGAAGGACAGAGTTTGCTCTGTGTGACAGGCAAAGTTGAAATCTTCAGAAATAGTTACATAAGCAAAGCCCTCTTCACACGAATATTGGCAGTAGGGGAGGGACAGACAGGACATGAAACATGACAGTGTCCTTACAATCAGTAAGGATACTACCTCTGGATTTAGGGCAGGGGGTATAATGTCATCCTGCAGCTTGAAACGAGCAGTTGTCCCTCACCACCATCCTGCTGGGAGGGGCTAGAGATGGAGTGCTTTTATATGGAGAAGGTGTGTGTTTTCTGTGATTTTTCTGTTAAATAATTCCTGCACCTTGTGTGTCAGTCAGGGTTAACACAGCAGCACATGGGGTCAGGAAAGCAGCGTTTGTGTTCTGCCCCGTTAACGCTGGCGAGAGCGCTCAGCGCGCTGCCCGCAGCTCGGGCTGTGTCCGGAGTCAGGCACTCCCAGCACTGCTGTGCCTCAGTTGCCTTGCAGCAATACTTCTAAAGGGCTGAGGGGTCACCTTGTCTTCCCTTCTCTCCTTACAACCTGCTCCTTGCTGGTGTAGTTGGATAACGTGGTTTTTGCACAATATAAACAGCTGATTTTTCACCTGTGAGCTGCTGTTGTAGCACAGTAATTCTTAGGCTTTAGCAATGTACTGAAGAATGCTGAATTCATACCAGTAATATACTTCAGTAGACTTTTAAAGGTCTTCTGGTGGGGATTCAACAAAAATTTGGAGCTGTACTTTTTGTGAAGGGAGTGAAAGATGTGTGAGATGTACTGGTCAGCAGGAAGCTGTGTGGGCTCTCAATGCTCTTCTGACCCCAAAAGTCTGCAGACCCTAGGGCTAAAGTGACTTCTTTCCTGAGCTGGCCAGAGTTCTTCCTGGGTGTTTTCAGGTTTTTGAGGGTTGATTTGTTTGGGAGGGCTGTTAAGTGGGTATTTAACTCTTCCCTTCAATAAGTGCTTATTTAATGAACTTAATTGATAATGTTTAATAATATTGCCCTATGTGTTTAAATGACTATATCAAAGTCATCAGTCTTTAAGGAGAATGGTTGTTTATTAGTGATTTCATTAACTTATTTCACGTTTTATGTTCATTTCAGCTCTTTAGAGAAGTAAGAATAATGAAGATCTTAAATCATCCAAATATAGGTATCTTTTTTTTTTCACGTAATTTCCATCTCTGGAGAAGTTTCAGCTTTTTCACTGTTAAGATTGTTGTGGCATGAGGTTAAAAGATTATTTTGCACTGCAGTGTGAATTTACTCTAAGATAGCAGTAATAAATGGTATTTCAGAACTGTGTGTTTAAAAAAATAAAATAAATATGGTGATCCCTTTGCACAGAACTGTTATTTACATAGCTAACTGATAAATTTGCTCCTTTTGAGTATAGTATTGATTTCTGAGTGAATTCAGGCTCTCATTAAAAATTAGCATATACACCAAAACCAAGAAGTGGTCAAGAATTTTTTTAAGTTTGTACATTTAAATGATGTAGTAGTCCTATGGGACTGTCAGCACACTGGTAACTGATTTGTCACCACATGTGTCAGTTCAGTGCACATGAGTGGCTGGTGCTGATGCTCAAATCTGTGCATGTTCTGCTTAGTTTAGTTATGTTCCCATGTAAAAGAAGCAAAGTATTGTTTCTTGAGAACGTGTCGTTCTGTATGAGTTGGCCAAATGTGTTACAGTGTTTTCTACTTAAGAACATTGGACAGAAAGCTTCTTTAGAGTAAATAGTCTGATAGTGGCAGGCAAACAGTTTGAGTATTTCCCTCACAGAATTCTGTGAGGTGTTAACATAATGCTTCTGCAGCTAGTTAACTGATGACTAAATGTCTTTCTTTTCTAGTGAAGCTATTTGAAGTCATTGAAACTGAAAAAACTCTCTATTTAATAATGGAATATGCAAGTGGGGGTAAGTACCTTTTTGCTGCAGTGACACATGTAAGCAAATTGCCAAGTGAGAGAAAGCACTTGTTTTCTTGAAAGTTTTGCTTTCTTTTTCAGCAAATATTTATGTCAAGGTAATGTAAAATATTAAGCAAAATGTTTAATATTCACTGGGACTTGTTTGGTCAACATAAATAATAAATGTAACTTTTAAAACCAGCTTCTAAATTGACTACAATTTTGCTTTTTTTTCGCAACTCAAAATAATTTGGAATCTTACCTTGGCCACTGATTGTTCCTACCCATAACAAATACTAATGTTCTCAATTTACTATATTTAGGTCCCTACCTCTGGTGTCCTATTTTGTATAAGATATTTGGTAAAATCATGTTCAGATGAAACATTTCTGTGTTTCTTAATTGTTGCTTTCAAAAGCATGAGCACTGCAACTTCTGTTTTTAGATGTTGATGACATCTTACATATCTTAATCACAGGCCTTCTACTGTCACGAATTGTTAGGCTTAGCCTTATGCCATTTTAGAAGCTTAAATGCTCTTCCTGATTCCAGAGGGGATGGAAAAATGCACATTGTGTAGTGTCAGATATTTTCATCAGAGCCTGAATTAAGGTGTTCAGGCTTAAGTTACTCCTTGCTGGCTAGAACTTAATATCATTCAGCTTGTCAGTGTGACCCTTGAGCACCAGCATCTGGGAATCTCAAGCAGTTGAGGCTTTTCTTTAGGGTTAGGAAGGAGGTAGACTTTTTTCAGAGAAAATCAGCATTGAATTCAGACTCTTACATCAGATTATGTGAAGTTTAATCCATTGCTGCAAATAAAGCAAGATTCTCTACCCACCTGTGTTTTCTTCCAGCAGCTTCCTAAATGCTCAGCCAAGGTTTGCTTAAACAGGAACAGAGTGGGTATTATAGCATTAAAAATTGCCTAGTACAGGTGTTTGGGGAGACATCTCTATGTAGTTTGATAGCACTAGACTTAAAAGTGAAGTCTTATTGCCATCTAGTGATTGGCTTCTACGAGGTAGAAAGGCCAGTGGTTCTCTAAAGGAGTGAGGACCTTTCCTAGGGTGATAAGGGAGAGGTAAGTACTGTACTGGTCTAAAGGCCAAGAGCAGTACCTGTTGATGAGCCATGCTGTGCAAGACAGGAGTGGCTGGTAATCACAGTGGCAGGCATCAGTTTCCCTATTTTCTCTTTATCAAGGTAGAGGTCATCCTGATGCACATGAACTCTGGCTGCAGGGTGAAAGACATTATTGCTGCAGCTGCAACACTTCACATAAATTTGGGATAATTCTTTACCTGCTGTCTTTTTCCCTGAATTATGAAGAAGTGTTCAAGTTTGCTGCTTCAAGATTTTTTAAGAAACGCTGTGAACTACAGCTGGGAGAGTTATCTGAGTTGAGTATTAAAGAATACACTGCAAAGGGAAGACTATTTTATGGGAAGTCCTGACATTCCCTCAGATAGCTCTGTGGTTGCTTTTCCTGCAGTGTGACTCCTTTTTTTATTGCAATCTGGTGGAATTAAAAAAATAAATATGGTATTACTCAGCTCTTCCCTTGTGAGGTGGCTGTCTACAAAACCAAGTTTCCTTGCTCAGTAGGGAATGTTTAAATATTTGCACCACTTCTGAAGTTTTTATGGTTTTTGTATACTAGTGAGGATTTTTTAAAACTGTGTTACTATTCTGTGTCAGTAGTTCTTATGTACACGACTGTTGGTTTCTAGTAAGGAAAATCTCCCATGCTTTCACAAACATGTCAGTGTTTCATTGGCCAGTGGCCTGCACCTAAAGCTCAAACATTGTAGTCTGTATTGACTTGCTCTAAAATGACTGCATTGATCAAAGAGGGGAAAAACTGAAACACAGTAGAATTTCAGTAATCTTTAGTCATCCACAGCTGTACAACAGTGTCCCTGTTCAGTGTATTTTACAGGTATGATGGTTGTGTGAGGATCAGTGTGTCCTGCTGTACTCAGTCTTGTGACCCTCCTTGTGGGTACCTCTTCCAAGCCTAGGTTAAAGCTAAGGTTTTTTATTTTGTTTAGAACCATTTTATACACATGCACAGATTAAAATTCTAGTTTGGTATGATGGCATTTACGAATATCATCAACTGTTCTCATATATGAAGCTTTTCCTTTTTCTGAAGCAAAAGAAACTCTTATGAGAAAGTCAGTGAAGGGGTAGATGTCATCTTTGTTTACAAAACAGAAGTATGCTGCTCAGTTTCTATCCTAAGTAATTGGAAGGAAATGGTTTCCTTTGTGTATATCCAGTCACTCATTATTTTCTTGTAAAAGAGATGATGGTGTAGTAAATTGCACAGCAGTTGTGCCTTGTTCTTTTGAGCTGTCCTGTAATCATAAATTTGAAATACAGTAATTCCAGTGAAGCTGCTGTGGGCAACTGCTGGAGAAGAATCTCTGCATTCTGAAATTGGCATTAATGTATCTTGTTATTGAATTGTAGGGGAGGTGTTTGACTATCTGGTTGCACATGGAAGAATGAAGGAAAAGGAGGCTAGAGCTAAATTTAGACAGGTATGTATAACATTCCTGTATGTCAGCTTTCCCCTCACCCCTGTTTTTAATGCTGAAATGAGTAAAACAGCTGTCCTTTGCATTTGACTTACAGCAGCGTTCAGCATGTTGTGGCTCTGAGTAAGAAAAGACTTGTGTCACAGCAGTACTTTGAAGGAGTCAGTAGTAGTCTGTTCAGTGCTGCTGGTTTCCTTAGTGCTGAGTGCCAGGGTGTCCAAGGGTGCCAGAGCACAGAGACTGCTTGGTTTGGAAATGTGTTCCATTCTAAAATGCATTTCCTCTGGGCTGATTTCATATGTCCTTAGCTCAGCAGGTCTGTAACATTTTGGAAGTTGTTCAAATGTAGCAGGCTACTAACAGGCCAGTTTCAAAATGCAGACAGTGCATGTAGGAGGGATCCATTCACATTCATCTGCTTATGAGAAGATACTGTTTAATAGTTGTTCTAAAAAGTCACAGAAAAGTAATGTCTAGACTTGTTAGTTTAGCCTTCTTTATGATGAATAAGCTGGCCCTGCCAAGATGTTGGAATTTCATTGATCTGCAAAAAGCATTTCCATTCTACAGTCAAGCAGTACTGAACATAAAGAGATACTTTTGCATAACTGATTTAAATCCAAATGTCTGCTCTTGTAGAATCTGGAGTTTCAGATCTGACCAGTTTTACACACTTGTTTTCTGCTCTTGTGCTGAAATTTGTAAATGCCTATTCCTTTTGGTCACTTGGATAACCTCGGTAATATTGTGAAAAATAATAAATGTCAAAATTCTGCTCCAGCTTAATGGCACTTTAAAATAATGAGTAGAGACAAGAGTGGTTTTTTTGAATGATATGTAAGGGTTTTGAACTGCAGGATCATGGCAGTGATGTGTCAGTCAGTTTCTCTGTTGGAAGGGGAGGCTCTGATAGTTTCACTTCTTAAGCATAGTCATACATAAAAGAAATTTTATGTAACATATGAGACTTCCAGGAACTAAATTAATGATTTTGCTTGTTTTATCTCATCTTATTAAATCTTGTGTTTACTCTTTTTAATCTTTTGGGGGGACAAAACCCACACCAAAACCACTACCACCAAACAAACAAAACATCCCAAAAGCAGCAGTAGACTTCATCTCCCCAGAAGTAATTTGTGATTACTGGAGTTATACAGCTTGACAGTAAGGAAAACTTTTCTTATTCTTCAGCAAAGTCTTACATGTCTTTTTAAAGCTGCTGCCTTCACTTTTATATTCTGGTATGTAGAGAGTTTTCCTTTGTGATTGAAGAGTTCTGGTTTATGCTTCCGTGCTGTGTCGGGAGTAGAAGTGGTGGGATGTGAAACAGTCATTCCCACTTCAGCCATCTCTTCTAAATCCCTGGCTGTTGCCTTTGTAATGTCACTTGAAGAGCTTCAGAGTAACTTGAGAGGATTGACTGTTCTCTCTCAGATGTGAATATTGGAAACTTTTACTGATATTTGCTCTCAGTGCTCAATTTCTTTCATCAGGAGCTAGTGGAAAAAGATCTTGCAGTAATTACATTAAAATTACTCGTTTCTTCAATAAATACCTATTTTTTCTAAACAATTTTACTCCCCTTTGAGTAAAAATTTACAGAAACAGGTCAAACATGTTTTACAGGTACCCTTAGTGCTTAATTTTATGGGATAATGTGGGTAGTACAGGATATATGTAGCTTCATTTTCAAAAAGAAGTGTGGAGGAAAAGAATTTAAAAGGGAGTTACCTGCTGAGCTGGATATTTGACCTGTCAAGAATTTGGTTTATGTACTCTCAGCCTGATGATTTTTTGAGTTGGTTTGTTGGGGTTTTTTCGTATTTCAGTAGAGTAAGTGCTGTTTATAAAGACATATAGATGGCCTCTGTGTATGCACTGGGATACACTTTCCAGTTTTTTCATGGAAGTCTGCTGGTGCAGACAGCTGTGCTCTGTCCTCCCCCAGCAGCTGATTTCCTGGCTGCTGAGCTCAACCACTTTTAGAGGACCTTGATCTCAAAGAAGGGAGGTTCTTGAAAGCTTCAAAAGCCTCAGTTCCTGGGAAAAAAAGAGAGAAGCCTAGAAATAAGCAGAGGAGAGAAACTGCAGCACAAGCTGATTGGGCTTAGCTAGAGAGAAAAGCATTAATGCTGGATGAAAGTCAGGTAACTTTGATCAGAGCTTGTCATTTTATTAGGTGCTAAAGCTCAGGCTGAGGGACAGTGTCAAAGGAAACAAGCAAACTAGATCTTGCTGGGTTCACAGATCATGAAACTATTCATTTCACCTTACTGTAGTCCTGGAATAGCTTTGTATTGCTTTTGGTCATTGTTGGAGGAAGAATGCACTCTGCAGACCTTTTATCTGATGCAGTGCAGCTGTTCTCTGTTAGATAGAGACTTATGACATAATAGTCTTCTTTTTTTAAAATTTGTTAACTGTTTTGGCAGAGAGTGGCTCTTTCTAAACTGAAGAAACAGTTGTGCCATGGTATTGAGATTAGTTCTTACAATAGGTAGTATTATATCTTGTTTTCAGATCATGTTTCTTCTTTCAGTAGATGTGATTTCTGGATCACACACTTGTGTTTTGTCTGAGGAGACACTTCCTCTCTGGCAGGCAAAGAGCAGAATTTGGTAATTCTCCCTTCGTTGCTTGTTAAAGATAAAAAGGAACTATTTTTTAGTCCATTTTGTTAAAGGTATGTAAGGTTTTTAGCAGGAAAATAGAATGTAAAAGACCATAATCATATTATTTCAGTAGCACTTGACAAGGAACACAGGAGAAGGTACAAAGTCTAAGAATACAACTGTGCTATACAGTTCTCCATTTCAAACTCCTTTTGTGTAGCCATGTGTGAGAAATTCAAATAGAGAATGTTTTGCATTCTTAATGTCACCTTAATTCATCTTCCCCATTAAAGACTTCCAGGCAGTTCTGGTTCAGTTTCATCCTTTTTCCACAGAAAAATCTGATGCAGAGCAGAAAATCCCCTTACATTTGTGTGTATTAATCCTCTCTCTTTTCTGCAAGCAGTAACACAGGGCCTTTTCCAGTCTTCTCACTGTTTCCCTGCTGAAGGGTTCTTAATGCTGGTAGATGTTAGGACAGATCTTAGAAAATTATAAAATCCACAAAATACATCTTATTGGGGTGTTCAAGTAAAGCAACAGAGTGCTCTTAGCAGTGTGGAAGGGGCCTTGAGAGGTCATTCATCCTTTTGTCATTTAATCCTTTTAGAGAATGGTTCTGCCTAGAGAAACTTTCTCCTTCAAAACCTATATTTATATAGATTTTTTAAATCACTCTTTAGAAAATTTTTTCAATGTTCCAATTGTTACTTCCAGCAAAAAGCTCAGATGCTTTTTCCCCTCTTCACCTGCCAAGTGTCAGAAAATTCCTCACACAAGAAGGTTAGGAAGTGAGGGAGCTATCAATGGAAACAGTGATGGAAGGTGGAAAACAAGGGTTTCAGACTGGAGCAGCCATGCTTTGTGCTATTTTTCATTCAGTTATGTTCTTAAATTATTAATGTCCTACACATTTCATTATTGCACTTCACGTGGATTGGACTCACTTCTGCAGTCTCTGTGCCATCCTGTTGCAATGCAGAGGAGTTCAAAAGCATCTCCAAAGGAAGCTACTGATTGATCATCTGCTCAGCCTTCTGCTCTTAGGCAGTCACAATAAAGCAGTTCAGGAGTGAGTGGTGATGGTGCTGTGTCTCTGCAGTCCTGAATAAAGCCTGAGGTGTTTGTCATGCTGTCAGCACTGGAAGCCCCTGCAGGGTGAGCTTGTAACTGGTGCTAAGGTAGTGGTAGCAGAGAGAAAAGGAAGGGAAACCAAAAGGATGGGACATGTGTTGGCATGGGAGCACTTTGGCAGTTTCAGTAACTGAAAAAGGCTGAACTTGGAGTCTGAAAGAGGGAACCAGTACATAAAGGAAAAAGCAAAACCAGAAGGAAGGTGTAGGGAATGGAAATAGCACTTCAACTTTCCACCGTCTGCTTTCTAAGGTGACATTTTGCATGTGAGTGATTCAGTATTACAGGGCACAAAGATCACTTTGGTGCTTAAGTTTCAGATACAAAACTTACTGGTGCATCAGTTATTTGACCTTCCAAGATCCTACCAACACCTTTCATGTGCTCTAAATGCTGAGGGAGAGAACCCTTGCTCCTCTACCAGTACATGGGATCCTTACACTAAACTGGTGATTTGATCAGGAGTTATTTTCTTGTAACAGTAATGCTACCTCATCTTTCTGCTGGGGAAGCCTTCTTACTCTTGAATGAAGACTGAAAATATATTTATTTAAATGTAATTACTATTTTTCTGTGCGCTTCTGCTTATTTTAAGAAGTCATAACATCTGCCTCAATTCTGACCATGCATACATGATAAAACGTGTTTGTCTGCATTTGTGGTCGTGTAAGAATAATACTTTATCCAGCTTTTCCATACATGTGAAGTTCTGAAGCAATGCTTATGACTCTTAAGAAGCAATGTACTATGGCACTGCACTCTGTAAACAGCTTATATGGTTTGCTTTATAAAGCAGGAAAAACTTTATGATATTTGGAAGTTATTATGGAAGAAATTATTCCATTATGCTTGAGAGACATAAGACAGTTTTTCCATTGAACTTGCTATGGTACACAAAATACAATAAACCATATGCTCTTAGGCAGAAGACCTATGTCAGATGCATAGTTGCTTCTCATTGCATAAATTTTGACAAACTAGCTGTTTCACAGTAGTTTCTCAAGTAACCAAAGCCCATTTCTTACCCTTTTCTCTCTGGCATGGCATGAAAAATCACCTTTGGAGAGGGCCTGGAAAACCTCAGTCTAGGGGGAAAGCTTTTATAGCTGTATACAGTATTGGAATGGAAATACTTCAGTAACCTTTCTGAAAGTCATTGCTTCTACTGGTCTATAATTAGCCCCACAGGAAAAACAAAATCCTCGTTCAAGTATAGGAGAAAGCAAATAGATCAAATAACATTAAAGTTATTCAGCAGCTTTTTCCCAAATATACTGGTCACTGTAGGAGTTGATTATGTAGCTCTGACTGGATAACTTCATATCAACTTCAGTAATAAATGTTGAAATCTTTGATTAAAGCTCCTACTTTTTTGAGATGTCACTTACATAATTTGGCTTGTTTTCTATCCAGATAGTATCTGCAGTGCAGTATTGCCATCAAAAGCATATTGTTCATAGAGATCTCAAGGTGAGTAGGAAAAAGTGTGTGCTGTGTATGTGTGTCGGCTTCTGTACCTGTGGGTGTGACCTTTATTGTTTATAAAATACAGTTTATACTGAGCTTTCTGATTGATTTATTTATTTACATATGTTATAGCGAGTCTTGAGAAATATTTGCAGCTTAGAACCATTTTAAATAAAAGGAAGAGGATTTATAAGGCTTTTAAATGCAAACATTTAATGGCTGCTGAAAGATAACCTCTCCCCCAGTGGTCACATTCAGATCTGATTCAGGTCAGTGTTAGGTGAGAAAGCTTTTTTTTTTTTTTTTTTTTTTTTTTTTTTTTAAGTGGTAGTTTGGTAGAGATATGACAAGAATTTATGTTGAACAAAATGAATTACCAGTAGTGATAATTAAACTGAAGTATGGCTTCTTTGTAGATTGTCATGAAAAAGCATATCTCTTCTTTAAACTGTGCCTTTTATATTAATAGTACTGCTACGTAGTTTGTTCAACTTGTCATAGCTTTGTAACTTAAAAAAAGGAAAAAACAATACCACCACTAAAAAAAAAGTACACTTGAAAACTCTTTAAAGGTTATGTTTATTACCAAACTATTGCAAGAATACCACATGCTATCAAGTATGGATAGTGAGACTATATCTTATTTTCACCTGGATAGATCAAAATGTAAGACACATTTCTGTAGAGAAAAACAGATGGTAACATGTTTTCAGGCAGTGAAACAGCTCCCATAGTCTGAAGCTATTGTGCAGACATTTTTAAAACAGGATATGCTAATGACTGACTAAAGCACACCTAAAGATCTTTCAAGGAAGGGAATGTTAATGGGTATTTCAGCTTCTTGCCTTTTAAGAATGAGTAAAAGCAACCAATAGCATTCTAAATCAAGTGTTTATTCATCTGCAAACCATTCTTTCTCTTCCAGGCTGAAAATCTATTGCTAGATGCTGATATGAACATTAAAATAGCTGACTTTGGTTTTAGCAATGAGTTTACAGTTGGAAATAAACTGGACACCTTTTGTGGCAGCCCACCATATGCTGCTCCAGAGCTCTTTCAAGGGAAGAAATATGATGGACCTGAAGTAGATGTTTGGAGTTTAGGTGTTATTCTTTATACTCTTGTGAGTGGATCTCTTCCCTTTGATGGACAGAACTTAAAGGTAGACTATGTTGGACATGTTTATCTAATATTTTGTCTAATATTATAAGTGGCTTGCTGCTTACAACTTACTGTCTGTTCTTGTTCTGTTTCCAAGGAACTTAGAGAAAGAGTGCTAAGGGGAAAATACAGGATTCCTTTCTACATGTCCACAGACTGTGAAAACCTCCTCAAACGTTTCCTGGTGCTAAACCCAACAAAGAGAGGCACTCTAGAGGTAATTGCACAAATGAGGTGCATCAGAAGGCTCAATATATTTTGCAAACTGCATTTTTGAGCTGTAACTCATAATTTCCATACTGTTCCTGTGCATATTTGGGGTGGGCTTTGGAGGGGGGGTTGTTGATGAAAGCACATGACTCTTCAAAGATATTGTTTACTGGGGTTGTAATACACCTGACTCCAGTTACTTTCAAAACCAATGTGTCCCTACGCTTTCCATATCATATAACTTCTCTTGGTGGTGAGCTTGTGGATTCCTGCATTAATGGATGATCCATCACATTGTTTTCCACATTTTAAGTTGTGAACTGGAGGTATTGGCTCTTGTAGTTGGCTTTTGCCCGCCTTTTGTACCCTTATGGAGGAGTAAAGACCAAAACAGGACTTCCATGGACTTCTGTTGGTGGAGCTTGGAATTCCAAGCCACGTCAAAGTTGTCACACTACTCCTGGTCTGTATTGCAGGCTTTTGGCTCTCAGCTGTGAGCTGGAATACAGCTGACTGGGGAGAAGCTTGGCTTGATGTGCACAGCTGATTCTCCTCACTGGAGCAAGCAATAGGTGCTGGAAATGTTCTGGAGAATAAAAACTAGGAAAGACCTTAGTGTTTGTTGCATAAAGAAGTTGTTCTTCCCACAGGTTGTTTTCTTTGCTTCTAAGTGTACTGTACTAAAAAACCTTTTTTTTTTTTCCATAGCAAATTATGAAGGACAGGTGGATCAATGCAGGGCATGAGGAGGATGAACTTAAACCTTTTGTTGAACCAGAGCTAGACATCTCGGACCAGAAAAGAATAGGTAATTGAGTACTTTCCAGGGCCACAATACTGTCTGCATAATGTGGGAGGGTTGGTTTTTTTGTTTTTTTTTCCTCCACCACCACTCTGTAGTTGTTTGACATTAGGAAAAATGTAAACTAATGTTAACACTGAAAAATGTTAACTAATCTTTTAAAACTGATACTTGATCAGGTTTATGTTCTCAAAATTAATAATTCTGGTTTAATGCTTTAGATGTTCCATCCTTTCTCTTGAACACTCAGCCAGCCTGAACATCAGAGTTTCAGTTACTTACAGAATGTCTGCTTGGTTTTAGATATTATGGTAGGAATGGGATATTCTCAAGAAGAAATTCAAGAATCCCTTAGTAAAATGAAGTATGATGAAATCACAGCTACATACTTACTCCTAGGAAGGAAGTCATCAGAGGTAAGTACCATTCTTAAAACTGCAAAGAAGCAAATCAGAAAGTGTCCTTAGCAGAGTTAGAAGCAGAAATTAAGTCAGTTACTGTAGGCATTGCATTCCTGCACAAAAATCCATTGCACTTAAAGTCATGTTGTTCTACTCATAAGCAGTCCAAATTAAGCAGATTTGTTCTCAACTGGTTTTGAGCCAGTAAACTCTTGCCTTTAGGCTCTCCAGAACTTCCCTATTTGCTCAGCAGTTTCTGTCCTGTCTAGTCTAGGAGCTCAGGTGTAAATGTGCCAGCTGTAACTATTTTAAGAGAGCCAAGGAGCAGGACTGACCAACCTGAAAAAGTTTTTGCATTGTAGATTACCTTTCCATACAATACTGAAAGGGCTCAGCATCAGTAAGCTGCTCTTGGTCATGTTCCTGCTCCCAGAATGTGGTGCATGTTTCAATCTGTTTTGTCTGAACTTTTTGTTTTAATACTCTCATTTATATCGTAGTTGGATGCAAGTGATTCAAGCTCCAGCAGCAATCTTTCACTTGCCAAAGTTAGGCCAAGTAGTGATCTGAACAATAGCACTGGACAATCTCCTCATCACAAAGTTCAGAGAAGCATATCTTCTAGCCAGAAGCAGCGGCGGTACAGTGATCACGGTGAGCATTTCTCATTTTCAGTCTTACAGTGTCAGTGACTGCCAGTTCTGCTTGGTTCTGGATTTGTCTCCATCTCCCAAGTGTAAGGGGCATGACAACAGCATAGTTCACAGCATGGTGGTTAAATATTTTGTTGAATAACTGATTTTTTTAATTGGTTTTGTTAAAAAGCCTTCAAAAGAGCTTTTAGAAGAGCACTGAATACACCAACTTAATTCTCTTGTTCTGCCTTGTGTTGTCCCTTATATTCCTGACTGTGCTGGCAAAGTCTTGTTGCACAAATTGAAGAGAATGTTGCAACCCCCTTTTTCATGAAAAGCACAGCACTCCTCCCCCATGCTCTTGTATGTCTGTTCAGCTTTTGTTTTCTTTTGACAGTAGTAGGTCAGCTTGTGTCTAAAACTTGAAGAAATGTCAGTTTGCCAATATTTCTGGTTTCCTGTTCCCTGAGGGTAGTGTCACTTGGTTGTCCCCCAGGAATTCAGTTTCTAAAGAACAATGACTCTGACAAACTTAAACTCTTCTGCTTAATGAGAGTGCAATGTAGTAGATTAGGATTTTCTAAATGTCTTAAACTTCCTCCTGCTCAGACACATAACTCATGAAAGGAATCCCAGTTTAGGCCTACATTCTCTGCATTCAGAGGTTGCTTTCCTTGGGGAGTCTTGGGGATGCAAATTATGGGGGTTTTGATAATTGTAAAACATTTTAGCTATATATTATGTATTTATATGTTTAT
Organism: Chloebia gouldiae; assembly: GCA_003676055.1. NCBI lineage: Eukaryota > Metazoa > Chordata > Aves > Passeriformes > Passeridae > Chloebia > Chloebia gouldiae. Next base: position 4,899,209 of record QUSF01000004.1, on the reverse strand, counting down.
GTATTTCATTTATATTTTATATGTTTATGTATTCTTTATATGTGTGTATATGCATACATACACTTTTTGATTAATTCTTATTAAAACAAAGAAGGTAATTAATTAATTAATTATTATTTAACTACGAAGTTGATGTAACTTGATGTATCCTCTTCAGAGGTGTGAGAGGTCAGAAAACACCATCCTGACACATCCCACAGACTTTACCCAGTGTCCAGGAGGCTGTTACAGCCAGAGGAAGCTTGGCACTGTTGAAGGGGCTTCCTGACTCTCAGGTGTCAGAGCAGTTGTCTGTTCCTGGCACACGTGGGGAGGCTGGTGGTGAACCAGGGCCACTTCTGCAGGAGCACAGACCAGCAGCCATCAGTGCTGCTGGTGCCCCAGGGTTGTGTCACCAGCTGCTTGTCTCAGGAAATTGGCTTGAACAGCTCGTGGCATCACTGTGCTAATGAGGGATGGTCTGGTTTGAATGAGTCAGTTACTTGTTAAGTGTCTTTAAGATGTCTCTAAAGCGTTTTTCCAGCAAGCCAAATGAGAGACCTTAATTAAATTCTTGGAACTTTAATGGAAATGAAGTTATACCTTCACCTTACAAGGTTTTTGTTTTTCACAATATTCTACTGTTGCCTGAAATACATCTGTTTCAATAATTTATCTTTTTTGCAGCTCTGGTTCCCAGTGTTAATTATGTTGGTTCTCATGTTTGAATACATTTCCATTGTGATAAAAAATAGTTACTGAACTTCTGAGAAGAAAAATCCTTTTCCTGTTTCTTTTGTTTTTTAAGCTGGACCATCCATCCCCTCAGTAGTGGCATATCCTAAAAGAAGCCAGACTAGTACTACAGACAGTGACCTCAAAGAGGAAGGAATTCAGTCAAGAAAATCCAGCAGTAGTGCTGTTGCAGGAAGAGGAATTGCACCAGCCAGCCCAATGCTTGGAAATGCCAGCAATCCCAATAAGGCTGATATTCCTGAACGTAAGAAAAGTTCAGCTGTCCCTAGTGTAAGTAGAAATGTTTATTTATCAAAACCATTAATTTTTTGAGACATAAAAAAATGTTAAACCTGTGATTTATTAGTGGTGCTGATTTTACTTTTCATTTATCAAGAGAAAATGTAGGTATTTTTCTCTTTCAGTGTCAGCTATTCACATTACCTCTTAATAGTCTTGAAGTAGTCAGTATTCATAACTAGCATTACTAGCTCTTGGTAAACAGACATGATTTGGGTATTAAAAAAAAAGTAAAACCAAAAAAAGGTAGTTATGTTACTCCTGATATCACCAACCACTCCTCTGTGGCCTCTGTACAGAAGAATTAAATCTCTATTTTTCTTATCCTGTTTTACAGTTTAATGTGTATAAGGAGCCACCCAATCTTTGTCCTCAAACATTACAATTTTAAGTCATAATTATGTTGTTAAGATTATCAAAGAAATGTAGTTCTAAAGACCCTTCAAATATGTATTTCAGCCCATATTCAAAAGGAGTGTACCTGGCTTTTGTCCTTGTGGGCTTCCTCCACCTGCCTCTAAACCAAAACAACAAAAAAAAAAAACATTTAAAGCAGCAAAAGTAGTGGATGTTCATGGTTTAGCAATAGGCAGTGTGCCAAAAGAAAGAAAATCCTTTGTTCATTTTGGCTTTAACCTGTGTTCTCTGTGGTTCCTCCCTCAAAGTCAAAGTTTGAAATCTGTTTTCCCATAATGCTTCAGTCATGTAACAATTCTGAAACTTTGGGATTTTGTTGAAAAACTTCCTTCTTTTCAGAAGAAAAACATTCTCAGTCCTTTTGTTCAACTTGCAACAGAACTTTTTTTTTTTTTTAACTCATCCCACAAAGCTGTTATAGTTCTTTGGTCATATAAATAATTAGCACTATTACTTGCAACAATAAGAACTTAACTTCCTGAACTGCAGGACAGTCTGAAGCAAAAGAAGTCAAATGAAACTTGTTTTACTTTATTGACCCTGTCTTGTCAGTTGGCTCAGTGGCTACTAGTGACTTGGCTCAAGGATATCAGCCCAGGAGTTTCCTTGGAAAAACACATCTACTATAGCAGCTGTTATTCATAAATGTGAACAAGAACTCAAGATTTTGGGGCCCTCTTTTTTATTTTTGTGGTCATCCACAGTTTCCCTTTGTTCTTGATCAGTTCAGAAGCCATTCAGATTTGGTTTTCTCTTAAAAGACAGTTCTTAGCTATTGAATCTCAAAATGGTAGGATAATCAAATCAATTTTGTCCTACACTGGACTTCACTTGGTATTGTGTGGTGCCCTATTCCAAAGATTTTGTCACAGTTACAACATACTTTACATTCAGTATCTTTTAATCTGCTGTTCTGTGCCACACCCAAATATTGGGGATTTATTCCAGTAGGCTTACTTCAAATTTCTTACAAGTGTACCTGAAATAAAATTTCAGATCATAACCATGTGATGCTTCCCTGACTCAGTGTGCAACTGGTCCAGCAGATCTTTTACTAGCAGTGATACCAGATGTTGAACAGGAAATCAGATTTTTGTTGTCACTCAATAATTAGTGTTCAAAATTGTCTCTCTTTATAGCTCTTCACACCAGACAGTTCAAACTCTTTTTTTTCTTTCCTTTTTCTCCCCCCTGCAAAAGACTGCAGAGATGAAACTTTAGCTTTCTGGTTGTTGGGAATGAAGGGGAGCATTGAGTTTTTACTCATTTCCTGCAGTTGAGTAGGGAATTCTGTTTCTTACAGTGTTGGCATGCATCTAGAAGGAAAAAAAATATAGGAGTTACCATATTGTTCTGAGGTTGAAAAAGGTTTGAGGTGAAGAGTTTCTGTTTTATTGAGCACTGAAGTCCTGAAATTTGTAGTATAATGAAAAAGCACTGAAGAGATGGAAAAATACCATATAAAAACAATATTTTGACAGAACAGCAAAAGCAGTAGAGCCAGTCCTTGCTGGAGACCCTTAGTCAGATGTGTGCTACTGTTATTGAGTTAACAAAGAGTAAAAGGCTGCACTTAAGGATAAGAGTCGTGCTTGGAGAGCAGATAGCTGAGTCTGGGACTGGAGTGAGGGGCTCCAAGCTGTACTTCTAAAGTTGACAGTGTGTTTAAACTCTTGTAAACAAAATTGTTCTGCAAGCTGAACAAGTAGACATCAAAAATCTTCAAGCTATTTGGGCAAATACCAAATTAATAATGTAAACCTGCTACAGATTTTGGATAGTTAGCAGGAACTGGTATATCTGTGTTTTAATAATTCCTTGTTTGTTTCTTAGAGCTTTGGATTTTTTCCTCAATACTGTGATAAAACTGTCCCAGAACCCTTAGAATAGCTTTGAGAAAACTGGCATAGGTGGTACATTTGAAAAGTCATCCAGGACCAAATACCATAGCAGTGCTCTTAACTAAATAGATTGGTTCACTGTTGTAAGTCAGAAGCTCTTTATGAAAGTTTTTCATCAGTCTTTGCCTTGGTGTCTCTTAATGGGAAATAGCCTGCCTGAGCAGTGCACACAAGACTCTCTAGGAAAAGAGGAGGACTCTGTACCACAGATTCATCCTTTGTGCTGTGATTGGACCTGGTGCATGTGCTCACAAGTCTCAACGTGTGCTGTGCTGTGTCAGCTCCTCCTGCAGAGAAGGCAGACGATGCCATGAAGATGAACTTAGGCAGCTAACCCTGACCCTGGGAGTTGTCATTCCATCAGGGAATGGGGTGCTGCTCACACCAGTTTCCAGCACCTGTGCTATTTAGTCATGTCCAGAGATTAACAGTCTATAGACTGGCTGAACAAAAAGTCACAGCTGAAGGGCTTCCTTGATGAATCGTGTAAGGTCATACACTAGAAAGTGTAAAGGCCCCAATACCAAGACTATTCTTGCCAAAACTGAAATTTGAAACCTTGAAGTACTTAATCTCTTCCTCTGACCTCTGAAATCTGAGTCAAACAGGAAAAAAATGTATACTGATGCTTCCATCTTTGCATTTCAGAATTAAGGGAGAGCGTGTCCTTGCTGTCCTCTCATTTCAGATATGAATACCAAAACTTGTCTGCTCCCAAACCTGAAAATGGATAGACTTAAAAGTCTGGTCCAGCAAAGAGATTACAGTCTTGTCTTTCCAGATGTGCCACATGACAATACATTGTAATGTTATGTGTTGTTCTCTCAAGGGAAACTAACATTGCATGTTCAAAGGGAGCAGGTGGAAAGAAGGAAGCCACTGATTATTGTGCTTATTTCCCACCAGAAGACCAGTGTTGGATATTTTAGGTGCTTCATCCTCTAGTATGTTCAGAACACAGAACAAAATGATCTGCAAGCACTAATACACAATATTTCACTGATTTGTGAAGCCTCCATAAAGTGTCCTGCCCAAGAGCAGATAAACAAAATCTCACCGTAGGCGCACAGCTTTCATTGCTGGCATGCTTAGTAAAGAGAGAGGAGTTTATACAGTGATAAATGTCAAAGTGGAAGAATTGGTGGTGGGGTTTTTTTAAATAAATGTATATGAAATCAAGGCATGTATAAGGAATAAAGTACAAGGAAAGGGCCAGGAAAGCTTCTGCTGATGTTTGACACATGCTTATCCCTAAGGAATATCTCGTGAGGAATACCTGAGAACCCTTCAGACAGCTGCGTGCATCTTACAATTTAATTAATTGTTCTGCCCATCTGAAATATCCTTTGTCTTTGTACTTTTTAACACCAGGAGGTTGTGCACTTCACTGTTGAATTTTAGTTTGTACATTTGTGTAAAAAGATGTGTAACAAACAGGTCAGCAGTCTCTTAGACAAGACAGCTTCAAGGCTAAGTAGCTCAGGGAATGTGTTGCTTGAGACTCCCTAGATAGCAGATATTTTGCCTTAAGGCACTTGGTATTTATTGAGAATACTCCACTTTAACAGTTTTTTTTCAGGTTTGGAAACAAAAAAGGTTTGGCTACTCTGCTTTTGTGCTTGAACTAGTTTTTCCTTTTTTTTTTTTAATCCTTCTTGCCATGATTCTCTCCTGTGACCGTTTATGCGAAACCTTTTCTTAATGCTATTTTTAAAATCCGCTGAGTTTCCCTTGTCCATCATAGCATAATTCTTCAAAGAACTCCAAAAGGTTAGTTGAGCATGAAGTCCCCTGCCTGATTCTTAGTGGCCCTCCTTACTCAACATGTGCTTATCCAGGTGCTGACCAGTCATTCCCTTAAGCTGACCTCCTCCAAGACTTTCCCCAGCAGTGATGTTTGAAGTTTATAGCCTTTTTTGCTTCCTGCTTTTCCCCGTGATCCTTTTCTTTAAAGAAAACTTTTAAAGGTTTTTTTCTACTTTTTCAATCATTTGCAGTTTCCTGTGTTTTGTTCTTGGGGTGGGGAGAGAAAAATACAAAGGCTTGCCAGCTTTTACTTCCTCTACGACCTGGGGGTGCATGTTTGTCTGGACCACCCTGCTTTTCCTACAGTAATTGCATCTAACTTTGTATAATTCTGTTATCTGTGAATTACCTATAGCTTCTCAGTCGTTCCTGGAAAATTGACCGCCAACTTGGGCATATCTCCACCCTCTTTCTCTGTAAAGACAGAGGCAAAGTAATTCTATTTCTTTTCTCCCCTCTAAAGTAAGGTCTGTAGTTTAAGTCCCCCTGGTTCTCTTGTCCTCAATGTATTATGCTTGTACTGAAATGTGTATTTAAAAAAATGTCTTACTGAAATTCTCTGCAATTTGTTTCTTATTCTTCCCTGTTTTTAAAACCTGTCTACTGTTTCATAGTATCTTAGTATTTAAAAGTCCATGTTTACCTTCCCACTGAATTTTACCACATTTGTTTGTTAAGTCTTTGCTTTTCCTATCTTGTTTAAGGGTATGATTTTAACTTAAAGGAAAATTCTTCAAGCTACAAGTGGTAAAGTATTTCAAAAATAGGCTATAAAGACACAGGCTATGCCAATGTAGAAGAATGCTGTAATTCAGAACATAAAAACATTAAGGAATATTAATTTTGAGACATCAATATGAAATACAAGAACAACTTGTTAAAATGATTTTTTCTGATTGCATTATTCTTTACAAATACTAGATGGAGTTTGTATATCAAGTTATTTAATTATTGTAAGTTTTAGAGCTGCGTAGAACAAGCATTACGTAAAAAGCCTTAAATTATATGCAGACTAACCTCAGAAAAGCCTTCTGTGGGGAATAACAAACTTATGTTTTTTAATTGTAGAATAATACTACCCCTGGAGCAATGACACGGCGCAACACATATGTTTGTAGTGAAAGAACCACTGCTGATAGGCATTCAGTGATACAAAATGGCAAGGAGAACAGGTATATGAAATGTCTTCCTATGGTGTATGTCCCTTGTCTTCACCTTTCCAAAAAAATTCTAATGCCTAATTTAAAAATAAGTGATATTCTAATGTAATTCATAATGAAAGGTGAGTACAGATCTTTGGTTATGCAGCACCTGTAAGTATGTTGGGCCTTGGGTTTTTTTCCTATATTTAATTTTATAATCTTTAAATTTAGAATGTAAAAGGAAGTTTCTAATTTCTGCTTAAATACATGAAATATTTGTAGCAGCCTTCATCTTAAATCTGTTGTGAACTCCTGTGGCCAATCAGCATATGCTTGCAGAAGAGCCTTGTTCAGTATCAGACTACAAGGTCCATCTCTCTTGAGCCATTCTCTTTCTATATTTCACCCTAACTCTGCTTCACTGGGATTATTTGAAATACCATTTTTGCTGTAAAGTCTCAGGGAGAAGGTAATTTTTTCTGAGCAAAGATGAAATGGTGACCCACCATTTTCTTGGACTCACAGTGTTCCTTGCTGAAACTGTGGCAGTCTAATTGTTTCCCAGGATTTACAGAACTCAGCTGCTTCCCTCCTCAGGGTATGTCCATATTCTGAGTAAAAACAGTCAGAGAAATAACAAATTTCTTTTTAATTTTCTGAATGAAAGCCTGAATAGAGCAAGCAGGGGAACTGGAGCTAATAACTGTATGTATTGGCACTGTGGTCACATCTACTGCCATCATGTGTAGACTGAGAAGAGCTGTCAGAAATAATATTATAGTGAACATAGGTATCAGGTATAGAGTAGCAGTTGGGAGGAAAACCACCAAATTTCTTGGCTGGCTGAGGTATTTTAATTTCCAGCCCTTCTTGTCAGAATTTTACTGCTGTCAAAAGATGGTAACAATTAAGTAGTTAACCCTTGCCAGGAGAGCACTCAGCTGCTACTTAAAAGAATGTGTACCCCTCTACTATGCTTCCCAATTTTCTCCAGCTCCTCCTGATATTATGCTATTTTGTAAAGGGTGGGAAGAAAATACCTATTTTCTAACTTGTGTTTTTGCACAGAATTTTTTCCCTCCTTTTGGCAGTTGATGAGGAATTGTGATGTTGAATGGAAAGCCTGTCTATTCCTTGTTTGATTCTTGTAACCTAGGGATAAAGAACATGATTTTGACCCTGTCTCTTCCTCCTAGCTTTCTGCAAATGGAAAGTGATTAAGGAAGGAGTCAAATATAAGTTTGAAGATTGCCAAAAGTGTAGTTGGCCAGCTGGGCCTGCAGTCACTGTCTTGTGGAGTACAGCACAGCTCTTTGCCACTGTCCCTTAGTGTGTCTGTCTCAGCCTTCACTGGTTACTCCTTGTTAATGTTACCAGGCTGTTTAGGTTAAAGCTCACCATCCTTTCTCTGATTTGATATGTTAATAGCTTTTTTTTATTTCCAAATACTATTTGAAAAAAATGAATCTTTCTATCCATAATAGTTTTGATAATTTTTTATTACTGGATGACTTGGTTTAATACAGTTTTTGTTCATCCTTAAACTAGTATCTTGCCTACAATTTCTTTATTACATTTTTAAAAGCTACTAGATATTGTTTACTATGAATGCTTGAGATTTAGACGTTCCCTTAATTTGGGAGTAAGTTCATACTCATAAAGAACTATCTTTTGAAATAAATTTATTTCCCTAGCTTTGAGTTTCTCAGGAAACTGATGTATTTCTGGTTTGTCACATATACACCTTAAACTCAGACTGAGTAGCACTTGACAACTATATTAGTTGTGGTGTATATTTATAATTAGTTATCCATGTGTAATTTACCTTTTATTGTCAATATGATCTTTAAACATAATTTGCTTTTTCTACAAATTAGCCTTATTTGAGTCATTTGAAATGTCTGAGAATTTATATTTGCACAGGTCAAAAATGTCTTTATAGCTTTTAACATGCATTTTTTTGATTACTACATTCATTACTTTTTATAGAGGATTTAAAAGAGAAAAGGTAATGAGAATGCATTGCTAATTGTATTACAGTTGGAGACCTTTCATTGTCTGAAATACTTCAATATTAAACTGCATGTTCATTTTGGCATAATTTCAGAATTACTGTGATTTGGCACAATTCAGAATTTACATCTGAATCTATTTTGTTGCTGTAACTGGATAAAGCATTGACTGGTCACATAAAATGCAGGAACCTTTATTGCAGGAAAAATCAACATGGCTATTGATGGGACTGGCTCTACAGAATTAATCTTTAATGTTACTGTACTCTCAGCTGGGCAGAAAGTAACTCTAGAAACATGTTCTTTTTTCTTCTGTAAAGTGAGATCTGAAGTTGAACCTGGGCTTTGTACATAACCAAGGATTAGTTAAAAATTACTTCTATGCTTTTGAAATGTCTGTTGGTGGGAAATATTACAGGCTAGAGTAATTGCTGTAATTGGTTTATTACAGATTAGATTTTAGATTTTCCATAGCTACTCAGATACTGACTGTGACTCAGTGAAAACTTGGGAGACTTACCATAAAAGGCAAGGTGACACATTTAAAATCTATTTTTCTTCTGTAGCAAAAGCATTAAAACATTGCTTGTTCTGCTTTTATCTTCCACATTGAATTCTGAGAAGGCACTATTTCTGAAAGTATGGACACTTTAAAGAATCAATAGTCAGTAGGTCTGATGTTGAAGAAAGTAATCTTGAAGACCCATGCCAGACTGGTAGAAGCAAAGAGTTCTGAGTCTCCCGTCTCTGCTTTAACACATTGTGTGGCTGACACAGGCATTCTGCTGGAGACAACTCTGTTGGCTTTCCTCCAAAGCCTGAGCATTAATTAACGCACTTGGGGACTCATGAAACACTCTTCATAATGATAGGCAATTGCTTTAAATAATTTGTAACACAAATGATTTACAACAGCTTCAGATTTTTAATAAGCCTTGGCAGTAAGTGGTGATTGTTAGTGCGCTGTTCCTGTGTTCCCAGGCTGGGAATCCAAAGAAGCTGATTTCTAACAAACTATCAGAGGAGGAGAATGTCCTTTATTGACACCTTTAGATGTCACATCTTTGGAGGCAGGTGACTAAAACCTGGGTCTTGTGTTATAAAACTAGATTCTTTATCTTTTGCAGTAAATATAGAGGAAATGAGCTGGAAGAGCTTGAGAGACTAGCGACCCATTTTGTGACTTCAGGGTATTAGTTTTGAGATGAATGTTCATTTTTTGAAAATTCCTTAAAACCCTGGGGTATTGTAAATGCTGGGTCTGTGTTGAAGGCTTCATTGTAAGTAGTGCTTGTAGTTGTCATCCTGATGGATTCAGCATTGTTGAGATGCATGCATGACTCCGATGAAGTTTTTCAGATCCTGAAAAGTTAAAAACAAACCAAAACCAAGTATGTTTTGCTAAGCATTTTAGCTAGCAGATCAGATGTCTGAGCTGTGTGGTGTTTTGCACTGGTGCTTTGGCAGCCAAGCCTGAGAAGTGGAGGAGCTGACACTTGTAGCTGCACTAGCATTCCTCTCTCCAGAGTGATGTACCACAATTCGGTAACAGGACTTGAGATGTTGTAACCAAGAAGTAACTTGGAAGTGAACATTCAGTGTCATGAAACTGTCACTGAGAATTATTGTTTTCTTAACCTTGAGCAAAATTTCTGAATTATAGCTGTCTTACTTTTAAAGCAAACTTCAGATGAATGACATGGGATGTAGTCTGAAAAGCCCAAAACATCTTGTGGCTTCTCATTTTTCTCCTATCCGTATCATTACTAGATAATGTAAAGGCTGCAAAGAGTATTTTGGCCTAAATAAATAAATAAATTTAATACTCCTATGTTCCTATTTGAACATAACAAGCAGCTGGCAGCTTACTGGCCATTCTGCTAAGACGGTGCTCTATATTTTCCTTCAAAGCCTGAATGGTAATTTGGATGATTTAATGTTCATGGTCAAAGCAATACAAGATGCTCTTCAACAGTCATTCTTTCTGTAGAGAACAGCTAGCATATTCAGTGTCTACTACACATACAGGTTCATTATTAGCACCCTTTTTCTTTTGGCCTCCCTGGAGTTGTTAAATATCGTCGTATTTTTGGTTCTGATTGTACCAATGAAGTCTCTCAGTTATCTCATGTAGATTTGACAGCTTCCCCAACTTTCACTAATTTCTTTTAACATGGATACGTTCTGAGAACAAAGGATTTTGCTGTAGTAATGGAGCTATTATGAGTCTTTTGGAAAGTGCATTTGGTGGGAGTTTTAATTTATTGTATACTGTTAAGAGCAATACAAGTTACATCAGTGCTTTATCATAGAGCTTTGGCATAGAATTCTGAATTATTCAGGTTCTGTACATCAAGGAGAGTATCACTGCAAAGTAATGCTAATGGTAAGAGCATGGTCACTTACAGATGTCCAGTGCCATGTAAGTAAGGATGCTCCTTAAGGGGAGTGTAGGGCAGTTACTGCTGTTACATAGAAGAGGAGGGCTGTTAGAGTTCGTGTTCTTTGATAAATCAGTTAATAGAAGGAAAAGTTTGCTTTTCTTTTTTCTATGCAATAGTTTGTTGTTGGTCCATCATGCTCTTCTTTCTGCCTCTGCCTGAACCCAAACCCCCTCGCAGCCTGACAGAAATGTTCGCTTACGCAGCTAGCCCTGCTTCAGTTTGTACCACATCCTTCTCCAGTGTTCGGCTGCGACATCAGAAGTCGATGTCCATGTCAGCCTCTGTGCACACGAAGATGATGTTGCCTCCAATAGACAATGGCGCAGATAACTTCAGGCCTATGTAAGAACCAGAAATCGTTGTGACACTAACTTATACCCACTGCTTCTTAACTTTGTGCTGTGGAATTTTAGTCCTAGATTGTTCTAGTATATTTTGCCCACAAGATATGTGTTTCCTCATTTTTTTAGTCTCGTTTACATTTGTCTTGTGGTGTGTCAGGCTGTCTGTGACATAATCCTGCAATAGTGAACCTTAATTTTTTCCTATTGTTAGGAGTATTGGACATTCCCTATTGTCAAAGTTTGTGGGAGACTTTAATTGTGTATCCCGAAGGACTTCACTACTTGGAGCAGTTCGCTTGTAGAGAATTTTGTGTAGGATACTTTCAAATTAGCAAGACTTTCAAAGATGTATGTACAGAATGTGGAGGGAGAGACATTAAAGTTACCTATTCTCTTTCCTGGGAGGAAACTTTACTGGTCTATTCTTTTATCAGTCTTCTCAGCGAAACTCTGTAGGCCTGGTTTATCTGGTCTTTTCCAGGATACTCCTGTTGCACTTTTCTGCCTATGTAGGTTTCTGTTTCGGCAGCCTCTTAATCCTAACTTCTTGCAAGTTTTGATTCCATACGGTGCTGTAATAATGTTGGTATTCCCAACCTTGGCCTATATAAAAGTGTCTGCTTATGCTTTACTGTAGAACGTAGTGTTTTGTGTTTCCTGCTGAGCCGCAGTGCCCGTGTGAAGGCGTTCTAGCATTGTTTTTTTTTGTTTGTTTCTTTGTTTTCTGCCCTAGCACTATTCCCGATCAGAGAACTCCCGTTGCTTCAACCCACAGCATTAGCAGTGCGACCACCCCTGACCGTATTCGTTTCCCCAGAGGAACGGCCAGCCGGAGCACGTTCCACGGGCAGCTGCGCGAGCGCCGCACCGCCACCTACAACGGCCCGCCCGCCTCGCCCAGCCTGTCCCACGAGGCCACGCCGCTCTCCCAGACCCGCGCCCGCGGCTCCACCAACCTCTTCAGCAAACTCACTTCCAAACTAACGAGAAGGTGAGCCTCTTCAAGTGCTACTGCGCCGTGTCTGTCTTTTCTTTCTTTTCCTGGTAGAAATACCTCATTGCTTAGGTGATTTTGTCCACGTTCACTCATAAATGGCTGAAGTTCTGTAACTTAAAATGCAGTTGCTTATGATTTTTTCATAGGTCTATTTTTGGCTACTGAAGCCATTTGTTTTTGGGAGTTGAGTCAATGGGATTAAATGGGAGACAGTTTGGTCTGTGCTGTTCTTTCTGTGCTCTTCAGCCTCATGTCTGAGGTACGAATGCTGCAGAGATGAAACATTTCAGCTCAGCTGAGAAGCTGCCCAGTGGCTGCATAGTCCATCAGTAGATGGCAAAAACTAGGAGCCCAGTCTAGATATTTGATGTAGCATTAGAAGCTCAGGTTGTGTTTCCCAGTCACTTAGTCCATCAGTGTTTCCAGCATAACCTTGCTGGCAACACAGAAATAGAAATACCACAGGTGAAAGGCTAGGGGCAGGAGACAAAAGCTTCAGTTGGCAGTAGTGCTGTCACAGGCTATCTTAAAATAATGGCAGTATTAGTGTTTCAGTCTAGGCAGGAGCCTGGTCAAACCTGGAAAAATTTATTCCTACTTTGGCCTTTAGTTCATGTGCAGATTCTGTGTTAGGTGTGAAGGTGTGTGGTCCAGCCAAAGCCAAGCTTCAGCAGGTCTTGCTCCTGCACTAACAGTTTTTATTTTAACTGAACTTCTAGTTTCAAATCCATGTATGATATAGATTAGTTACTACAACCCTAAAATTGAAAATTGAACCCTAAAATTGAAAATTGTGCTTTTTTTCTTCTGTATTTAAAACCTGTCAGTTTCCATACGACATACTTCAGACCACTGATCTCCACAACTTGCATTTGCAGAATTGAGGGCTTGTTTGTCTTTGCTTTAAGATAATCATCAAGCTTTTGTACACTCCTTATCAGATGAAGTTTTTTGGACAAGATCATTCTGATCTTGCCCTGCTGGCTTTTGTTTTAAGCTTATACCACGTCAGCAGCAAGCCATTTCCTTCCTGTCTACTTTATGACTATGGATGCCTCTCTCTCAGTATCCCTTTTGCAGTCTCCCATTCCTACAAAATAATGCTAAGCCAAACTCCAGTTTTTCGCAAATGGGTGATTTCAGTTGAGAGAGTGAATTTCTTTAAAAATGTAGAAGTTGCTTCTTGGCAATACAAGAACATGACAGTCTAGCCTTTGATAAATGTTTTCATTTGCTCAGTTCTCTGCCAGGTAACACTTCTCTGGGAAACACTGTAGTGTAGGAAATTTGGTTTGGGTTTTTTCCCTTCCTTTTTATGTTGAGGGAGAGAGAAATTTAATTTGAATGCTTTTTAAGTGTTAAGCCATCTGCTTTATGTCAAGTGAAGTCTTAATCAGCCACATCCTTTTGGCACATCTTTCTTTCTGTACTTTTGTTTGTAATATCCTTACTTAATTTTCCATTTGACATTCCAAATGTAGACCCACAAACTGTGAACATGCAGACTTTTCACTCAGTTGTTTAAGGCAGCATTCAAACTTCTATCATGACCTCACAGTTTCAACTTTTACAGTGCAGTGTGGTTTCCTTGAAGAAGTCTTTCCCCATGACTTTTGACAGTAGTTCAAATTTCATCTGGACTTGATTAAATAACATGCAGTTGTAACACAATAGCACAGTTACAGATGATAAGTTTGCTCTTGGAGGATCTCTTGCAGTTGGGGCTCTGTTATATTCAGTGCTGTACAAACTACTGAGGAGGTGGATAGTGCCACTGAGGGACACGGTTATGTTTATTCCTGTTAAATAATTTTTTTAAACCTTATTACGCATTAATTTATTGTGGCATTCTCCATGGGGAAGAATTCTTTTGGTTATGAACTACTTATGTTCTGGTGTAGGCAATTGTTACAGCTTCTGCCACTAAAATAGCTAAATATTTAAGGCAGTTTTTGACACAACATGGCTGACCTAATGTTATGAGGAAAGGAAGAAACCTAACCCTGAAGATACTCATAATTATGGTAGTGTTATTGATTTTTGCTTTCTCTGGTAAATATATGGAGAAAATACAAACATATTTTTACCTGACCTCGCAGATTTTGAGTTTTAAAGTGTTTTGACACCAGTACATATTTTAATTCATAATAAATACTGGTTACATATTTCCTAGAAAAATTTGAAAGTAACAGTGACAGGAGTTTGACTCTTCAGCCCCTAAATCATCTGCCTAATCTGAGAATATATTGAAGTGTAATTTAATTGTGCATTTAAAATGAGATCTTTTTTGCATGTTTCACTCTAAATGCCTTTTTCAATTTATTTTTGTACAAAATTTTTTGTTAATTATTATTTTGGCTTAATTTCTTTTAGAAACATGTCATTCAGGTTTATCAAAAGGTAGGATTTATTTATATTTAAAAAAAAGTGGCTCCTGCAATTAACAAGAGATTTGGCTTTTCTAGCCTTGGTTTTCTGAAAACTAAACTTCCTGCTGAGAACTAAATACTTTCTTTCTTCAGAGGAAAGCATAGAATAAATCCATTAACTCATGATATACCTAAGAATCTGTGGCACCATCTGTGTTGTATAACAAGATGCTAAGCATGCCTTGTGAATTCTTCTTTCTTTGATAGAGTTGGTAGTGCCAAAGTAATTCTGTTCTCTGTACTAATACACTTAGCATGCTTATGTTTGAAGAATGAGGTGTTTGATAACAGTGATGAAAGTATAAACAAAACATAAGGTTGCAAGCAAATAAAGGTAAGTGATGTTGAATTTATCTCTCTGTTTTATGATGTTGAAGAGAAAAAAATGCCTGCAGCTGAGCACAGCTGTGAGTTGAACAGTTCTGTGTGAAAGACTGAATGAAGATTCAATAGCTGTGTATTTATTTTAACATGGGGTGCATTTGTTGAAGTGAATTACAGCTGAAGTGCAAATAGAGCTCTTCAGTTATAAACAAAAAGTACAACATTTATGCAAATTTGTCAGCAAAAGGGAAAAGCTCAGAAGTCTGATTCACATTTCAAGCCAAAGGATTGAATTTAGTTTTGCAATTTGGGAATGAATCAAGCTGCTGTATTTCTCATCAGTCCACTATGATTCGTGAAATTGCTTATGCAATGTGCAGGTTAATTTCCCAGTAGAGTTTTGTAATAGCCTGTTTAGTTGTACCACATCTGGGAACTTCTGAAGGGTGGTACTTCCAGTTTCCTACTACTGATCAAATCCAGGGAAATGGGGCCAAAAACCAGGCTTCTGTTTTAACCTTCAGAATACAAGGCTATGCTTGTGACTGTAATTTGTAATTAGACCATTTCAAGGAAATGCTTAGATTAGGGAGTTCTGGCATATGTAAATTACTGCTTAAATGTGGATTTATTATGTACAGTGCAAGGCTAAAGGTTCCCTACCTGATCAACTGAGTGAATTCCATGCCATGATGATGATAATCAGTGCTCTTCCAAACGTGTCCATGTTTGGAACTGGTGTTGGTTGCCTTGGCTGGTGTTGTCACAGCTGACTTGAGAAAAATGCAACAACTTAGTTAAGGAAAGAAACCATGCAATTCAACATGCAGCTGGAACTGAGCAGGGACAGTGGCTTTAACCCAGTGTGCATCATGAGCTGTGGTGTGTAGATCACTTCTAAAACAAAGGACTGTCATCTGTGCAACCCTCCCCAGCTGCCTGCATCTACTTTTGTTCAGAAGAAAGATGAAAATGCTCATATGAGTACAGTTTTAAACTAGAAGGTTACTGTTTAAATTTGAGATTTCAGGTATTTTTAGGTAATTTTTAAAAAATTACCTTTGACTTGAGGCCAGGAGTCTTACCATGGTCTACATGGTGGAATATCTGTTACAGCTTCCATGAATGTGTCTTTTTGAATAAGAAATTTGTAAAGTCTTTCACAACCTGCACAGGAGCAGTGTGCTTTTTAAATTCTGTTTTAAGAATGTGTGGTGTCCCTCCATACCTGATCTGTCTGTAGGTACAAAAATTGAAAATATTGGGGCTTTTGGTAGTTTCTCTTGGCTATATTTGCTGTGAATCCTACCTGAGCTCACTGTCTTTGTAGTTGTGAAAGAACTACAGTAAGCCAGTAGCATGTATACATAGTGCCACAACATCAGTGCTAGGGAGCTGAATGAAAGTAGATGATCAGTCACTCCTTGTTAAACTGCTGAGTTTTAATATTGTGCCCAGTACACAGAGGTATAAATATATATATATATATATATATGTGTGTGTGTGTGAGTATATAATATATATATATATAAATATATATCTTGTACTATGCACTGTGTTTGCCAATCTGCATATTGTGGAAGTCTTAACTTCTTTTTTTTTTTCCTGACAGCAAAAATGAATCAATGTGCTGGATTTTATTGCAGTATAATTTCTCCATTTCCATAAATTGATCTTATTTTATCATCTTGCACTTTTTGTTGATTTTCAGTATCTTTTTAGACAGTTTTCTTTGTGTTTACTTGGATATTTAAAACAGCATACAAAGATGTAAAGAACAGGAAACACAGCATAATCTGGGACAGATGTGTGGAAACAATCAGATTTGTGAAAGCCCTTCATAAACCATAAGGTAGATAATGTATAGGCATGGCATGACAAATGAGAACAGAACTTGTCTATATATTTGTTCTGTTCCTAAGACCAAAAAGCATCTTGGTCCATAAAATCAGTTAATGTAAAACACAAGCAAAAGCAGAAAATTTAGAGCAGCATGAACTAGCAGAGAAGTGAATATTGTATTATCAAGTGATGAGGCCTCAGGGCTGCATCTGACTGACAAACCCCAACCAAAACAATCCTGGCAGTGCAGTAAGTGCCTGTTCCCAGAGCAGCAGTGCTGGGCTGTAGAGCTGGACCATGCCCATGCCTGTCATGAAGGAAGGAACACCTTGAGAGACTGGCACAGCTCTCCTAAGCTTGGCGTGATGGCTCACATTTGAGGTTCTGTGTCACTTTATGCAGCTCCTCCTGCTCAGGGAATGGAACATGGATGCATGGAAAAACTGAGCAAAGTGAGGGTTTTCTGAGAGGCTTCCATGAGAATGTTTATTATTTCAAAGTGGCAGGTATATTCTAAATCATGAGCTTTCTTAGATTTAGAGTACAGTAGTTTACAAACTGAACATTTCGGCTTAATTTCAAACTGAAAAGTGTGTCAGAGCATCACTATGGATTTTTCCTTACAGACTTTCCTGGACAGATTCCAGCAACAGTAAGGCTGTTCATTGTTGAGGAAACTGGTTGTGCTCCCGTTTTCTACAGCCTTTGGCAAGTTTAAAAACAAAACACAAAAAAACCCAACAAAAATCCATAAATGTTTGCAGCTCTTAAAGCTGCCATTCTCCACTTCCTAGGAGTCCAGAAGGCTCTTTGAAGTTTAAGTACTCATAATATTTCGGTCGAGGAGTGTTTTCTAACTTGTTGGTTGCTTTGCCCAGTAAAGCAATCATTAGAAAGGGGAGGATCAGTTCAGTTTAGTTGGTACATGTGATTGTTCCTGCCTACCCCTTTTTTGGTCCTGTAGAGCTCTCACAGGGGATGACTTCATGCTCTTGGTATATACAGGCATGAAAAATCTTTTTCCAACTTCTCTTATATCCACTATAGATTAGTAGCACAAGATCTCATGAAAATAAATTCAGTAACTGCCCACTTTACACTGGGACTTTCAATTGTCTTCTCATTTTTATTGTATCCTTTTTTGCTTACAGCTCTTCATTTGCCAGTGACATTGTCCCTGTGTGGTACCTCAGAGAGCAGGGCTCTCCTCAGATGCTGCCATGACCAGCAGCTCTCAGCTGAGCAACTTTGCCCCCTGTTAAGTGCAGTGCTGCTTTGCAGTAGCCCCTGAGTTGAATTTGGGCTGGTTGTGTGGCCCATGCAGCCAGTGCTGCCACCCTGCCCCTCACAGTTCCAGGACAGCTCCTGGTCCCCTGTGACACAGGCTGCCAGAGTCACCTTGCAAGGCTGATCCCACCAGAAGGAAGGAAAGGAGGAAATCACACTTTGTAACACCCCACACACCCTGATATAAATATCACTCTGCATCAGAAAATAAGGTTACTGTCTTACATTCCTGTCCCTAGACACCTGCCACCCAAACTGCTGTGTTTGTTTTGCTCAGGGAAGCCATGTACTGCCTTAGTCTGGAGGAAAGCAGCGTACAGGCAGCATCCCCCTGAGCAGAGTTAATGCTCATATGTTGAAACATCCTCCTTCAACAATGGGAAGGTAGAGAAAGATAATTTTCCCCTTAATTCTTCTTGACCCTTGGCTTTTAATAGATGGTAGTGACCAGCAATGTAGCTTTAAGCACTGCAAGAAGACAGAAAGCTTAAGCTTGTTCTTGGGTGGGGAAGATGCATCAGTGTAGAATTATAAGGATGGAGTTACCACATATTGAGAAATCTTGGATTTACCTCTTAAAGTTCTGTTAAAATGTATATGCATCTTCTTCTTTTGCATTAAGGTATTTTGGTGTTGTTTGAACATGCAGATCTGATGAGCATGCAAATACACAAAATGATCAGACTTGTCTGTTAAAAGTTATGGGGATTTTTGCAAATATATACTTTATTCCAGATAAAACTTATAAATAACATTAGCTAAAAATATCTGGGAGTTATTTCTCTTTTAGGAGGTATTTAGTAAATAATACAGTCTCTTCAATATGCTTTGTAACTTTAGTTTCACATTTTCTGCTTTTAGAACTTCAGATTTATTCCATGAGTTCCACAGATCTAATCTGTAAACATATACTGTCAAAAAAAAAGTTTAAAAACTGTAGTTTATAGACTTCCATTTGGTTTGACAGTATGTTGTTTTCTATGAGTTTGTCCTAACCTACCAAGTTCTTTACATCTTTGTAGTTTTGTATTTTAACACACCTTTGGTATGATTGCAGTATCTTTTAGCAACTACTCATATATTATATATTGTAGTGTAAGATTTGTCTTCTCTTTCCCACTTCCTTTTGCTTCTGCATTCTTTTCATTGAGGCTCCCGACTGAATATGAGAGGAACGGGAGATTTGAGGGCTCAAGGTGAGGGTAAAATTTTTGTTTAAAACGTTACTTAGGTGAGTTTGAACCTTTCTTCCCTTGACTATGTGGCATAGTGGCTTCAGGCAGCAGCTTTTTTTTTCATGTAAGTCATTGGAACTAAACAAAGAAGCATTTCTGTCTGCAAAACAGCTATTAAAGCACTGACTGACTTGGTTCTAAACTTTCATCTTTCCTGTTGCCTTTTCCCTTGTGTGGTTTTTCTTTTTTTTTTTTGCATTTTAGTCATTGTAATTTGCTGTTGTCATGTAGATGTGTAGATAAGTGGTCTCTAGTGAGGCTGCAGATGTGTGAAATAACCACTGAAAGGTAATAAGATATTTCTCATCTCCAAAATCACGGGCAGTTAAATATTTTTTCATGTTATACTCTTCTCACAAAATCAGCATATCAAAAAAATTATAGAAATCATCAAACTATTTTCAAGTAGAAAAAGCTTCCAAAAATAAAATAAGCATTGAATAAAACTTGGAGTTTTTCCTGGCCCTTTACAGCCTTATTAAATTAAAACCTTAAAACAAAATACTCTTTAATTTGTGTGATGAATTTTATAGCATCTGGCAAATCACATTGCATAGTCTTATGACTCTCACAGTCACAAGAAATCTTTTAATCGGAGAATTATGAAATAGGCTATATTTGAGAAATATATTTATTTAGTTGTGGCCTTGCTATCACTTTTTATTTAACTTTTTCATAATTGCCTGCTTAATGGTAGTAGAAATAAAATGTATTGTAACCATTGCCATCTATTTCAAAGAGCAGCTTGGCTTAATATGGAGGCTCAACATGAGACCTAAACTGCATGGTTGGTGGTCAGTTAGGGTAGCTAATAGTTAAGTATGACAGTCAATATATTTAATTAAATTTGAAGAGGTGACCGACAGTGTTCAAATATTCACAAAGCAAATCTGTTTTTTGTCCCTAGAGCTCCAAGTATAGTTCCTTACTCTTTAGCTGCATGACTTCTGATTTTAATTTAAGTAGAAGAATGATTGCAAACTAGAAATTTCTGGAACATTTCTTTCCTTTGTCCTGTTTAACTTCACATATCCATACCAAAAGAAAAGCTTTTTTTATTAAAAAAAATAGTTGCAGATGTGGGAAACACTAATTTTGTGGTCAATATTTTGTGCTTCATCTCTTAAAAATGTGACAATAATGGAACCCTCTCACCATCTCTACAAGCTATGTTGAAGAGGTGTCTAGTAGTGACTTCCAGCTCTCTTTATGCACATCCCCCTCAGAGGCACTTAACTGCAGAGCTTGGAGCTACAGCAGATTTCATCACTTTACCTCAGTCAGTGGTTGGTATTTAATGAATTCCTGACCAACTCGGGAGGAAGCATCTCCTCTCTGAGGCAGCCCCCAGAGCTTGCAGCGTGGTGTGTCCCTGGGGATCATCTCCAACACGCCCCAGTGCAGGAAGGCCAGAGTGTAACTGAGCCAGCCCAGGTCTGGGGGCTCACGTTGGCCCTGGGCAGCAGGTGGGTGACCCTGGTCCTGCTGTCCTTCCTTCTGCTCGCAGCCAGCTGCTCTGGGGCTCCAGGGGCCCTCCCAGGGCTCGGTCTCCAGCTGCTGCCCAGGAGGTGCAGAGGAATGCTCAGCACCTTTGTGCCTGGGCTCACCCCATCCTGTGTAAGTGGGCACCTCCCAGGACCTGGAGGGAGCTGTTATTTCAATGTTCCAGAAACTGGAACTGTTTCTGCCACAGGGAGAAGTTATTTCAATGTTCCAGAAACTTCTAGCACAGAGCTGGTGTTTCAGCTGCCCACGTGGCCCGAGAGTAGAGATTTGAGCAGAACCTGCCTTAAAATCAAGTTGTAGGTGCTGCATGTCATTCTGCCTCCAGGAGGTCATTGCCCCCGTGCTCCTGAATCCAGTGAGTGCCAGTTGTGTCCCACCTCGTGCCATTCCTTTGTTCCAGCCCCAGCAGCTACAGCTTTCCCCTGACTGTGTGTGTGTGCAGCAGCTGGGGGAGCGCGGCTTGGCCACAGCCGGAGCCTCCAGCGCTGCTCTCGCCCGGGTGGGGAGCGTTGAGTGGTGGCTTCACTCAGGTGGCCTCTGGGGAGGGCGGCTGGCCCTGCTCACTCCACAATTCCTGTCTTTCAGCCGCAATGTAGCCGTGGATCAGAAGGATGAGAACAAGGAAGCCAAGCCTCGGTCGCTGCGTTTTACCTGGAGCATGAAAACCACCAGCTCCATGGATCCCAATGACATGATGAGGGAAATACGAAAGGTCCTGGATGCCAATAACTGTGACTATGAACAAAGAGAGCGTTTCTTGCTTTTCTGTGTCCATGGAGATGGGCACGCGGAAAACCTCGTACAGTGGGAGATGGAGGTGTGTAAACTGCCAAGACTGTCCCTGAACGGAGTTCGCTTTAAGCGGATATCGGGAACATCCATAGCTTTCAAAAACATTGCTTCCAAAATTGCCAATGAGTTAAAGCTGTAACAAGAAAAAATAGTTAAGTTGTAAATTAGTTAGCAATTTAAAGTGTTTTTGAGAATTCCGATGGAAATGTATAGAATAACATTTAGGCAATAACTTCTGCATCCTTCTGAATAGTGATATTAAAAAAAAAGCTGCTGAGCTGGGAGGGAGAGTTGGACTTTTTTATAAGTGCACTACAGCATTAAAGTTGCCTACTATGTAAAATATTACCCCTTCTGCTTTATTTCCATTGCTCCTAAGTCTTTGACAACAAATTGAAACACAGAATATATTCATTTAAATATGCCTCCTGTTTGTGTGGATGTGTGAATGTACAGTATGTGTGTATAATATATAAAGTATTATATGTAAACAATTCATTTACAACATCGAGCTGTACCAATACCTCTTTTTGGGCTAATTTTGGTGCTAAAAATTGAAATGGCCAAGGAGGAAACACTTGAGTTAATATTTAAAATGACTGAAGCGATAACCAGTAAACGGAGGTTTACAGTTCACTGCTGTGTTAAGAAAAAAATGTGTGAAGGGTTTGGATTTATGGTTGTGAACATTATTAGTCCTGTTTTCTAAGTAGATCTCATGAGATGATTAAAAATTCGCTTCTACTGAGTAAGTCTTGCATTATATTTTGCCCACCTATTTATTATTTAAGTCAGAATCAAAGTTTAATAATGTAGTTAATTTGTGCATTAATATTTGGGTAAACGCTTCCATTCTTCTGCTTCTGCTAAACTACTAAAACTGTATCTTTGTCCTTTTGGCTTATGAGTATTGATCGCAGCTAAGAACATTTCTCTGTTGTTCCTCTAGGGAACGAGGCACTGTAAAAGGAGGTGCTAATTGCTGAGTAGTGGTTTTCTTTTAGAGCAGGTTTGCCACGTTAGACTAGGTCAGGCTGATACAAAGCACAAAGGGACTCTCAAACCATGGCCATTCTCTGCCAGTCCTGCCTCTTGCATAGGGCAGTGCTGTCCCTCGCCTTCCGGGCACCGAAACCCAGAGGTGGGACTCAGACTGGCTGCTGGTCTCCTCTGCCCAAACGTCCAGCTTGCTGAACGGCAGCCCTAGGCAGGAGCAGCTGGAGCTTTTCCTTGCAGCTCTCTTCAGCTTCCCCTTGGCTCCGGCTGCGCTGCTTTGGTGGCTCTGTGCCAGCGCGTGTCCGGCCGCGCTGCCAGGGCATCCCCCGTCCCCCGTCCCGTGCAGTGTGGAACCTGCCTCGATGAACTCTGGAGGCCAACTAGCTTTCGGTAGGACGTGATCTGCTCTGGGATAGCCCCCACTTCTTAACCATCACAGTGGAGAAAACAGAATTGCTTTTGCAAACTAGATTGAGGCGATTCCTTCACGCGTTGTTTCCTACCGATACTCAGTTTATTTCATCGAGGACTTGTGTAGATAATACCCTGCGTTATCTACTTGACTTTTTGTATTAATGTTTTGTGCTTATATTTCAGTGAAGCACTTACGCATGTACTTAACATGTGCTTTAAACTGGAGCCTAAATTTGCATTTTAAATTTGCAGTGAGCTAATAGTTACTTATAGTACACAGTTCAGATTTGACCCGAGGTGAAAATGCAAAGTTCTTAATATTTTGCAAGTTAGCTCTTGTGATCTGTAGTCTGTGAAGGCAGCAGACTTCCCCTCTCTTTCTCCCTCAGCATTGATATTGATTATGCTAGTTTAAAGGGTAATCATAGTTGTTAAATGTAGTAAATATTCCTGACTTTGCATTTTATTCTCTGTATATTCTGTATCATGCCATGGCTTGAGAACTCCAGGTGCTACCAGAGTTCAGTTGGCTTTCAGTGCTCTGCCCATGCCTGTGCTGCTCAGTATGGGTTTTTTTCCATGAAAACTCCATTTTGTAATAGCAATAAGACATTTCAGGGCAGTCATTGTACTTTCTCAGGTGAATGGTCACCTATCCTTTCACTCCCTACGTTTTAAGCACTCCTCCAAATGTATTTTTTTTCACCTGGCAGTGCACTTTGTTGTCTGAACTGAAAAAGTGTTCTGATAAATTATGTAAATCTGTATTCGATGGAAGTTCCAAAAGGTTTCATATTAAATGTTTTCTGAAATACTCTCTTCCTACTTCACCTGTTAAGTATGTAAGTGTTTCTAAAAAGTGCACCAGTATCTTAGTTTGGATATTTAAAGTTTGTACTTTGGTATTTTTCTTAAAGTGTTTTCAAAAGGTTCTTTCAGTAAATCTTTATTTGAGGTATTAAAAAAAATCACTTATTATAATCAGAAAATTATTTTTAACAGCTTCCTTCCCAAATGCCTTGTAAAATTACAGTGTTGTGAGAATATTTAGCACCCTGCACAATTGGTGTTCAAGCCTCTGGGAGCTGCCTGGGAAGGAAAATTCTTTCTTCAGCTCTCCAAACCAAAGATGAACTGCTTCCACAACACAGGCTTTTTACCACCTGTTCTTATTTCTTGGGAATCTGTAGGCTTGCAGGCACCACTGCTGATGGTACTCTGCAGAACCACACCCGGTTTTTCTTACCTTAAGGGGCAAGTTTTAAAAATAATCCGAGGTCAGTGTGTGGTGAGGAGGCAGCAGCAGATCTCGGTGTTTTGAGACACGTGAACAGCAACCGAGAAGCATTTTTATTTCATGGCATGACTGTCCTGGAACGTGTGGTCCAAGGGCTGTGTCAGGGGTTGATGGTAATGGGCTCCTGACTGAAGGTTTGCATCACTGAAACCTGTGTCAGCCAGCACTGACAACGTCTTTTGATTGCTGGATCTGGCAGAGAAAAATGTACTAAGAGTTTGGGTTGTAGGGTTTCACTTTATTAAATAAAAGCATTTAAAGATGCATGCCTAAAATAATGAACACTGAGCAGGAAAAAATTCAGATACACTTTTTGTTATGTAAACCTTCCCTGTACTTAGGATTTCTGAAACACTTCAGTTTATTTGACCTCTTTACAAGACCTGAGGTCCTTGACCATATTGAGAAGCAGAGAGAGGTAGGCTGGAAGAACAGCTAGTCCTGCTGGGCTAAGTGTTTTGCACACTGCTTCTGTTCAAGTTACAGCATCTGGTACAATCTTTGTGGAGTTAAAGATTTCTGGTACAGATTTGGGCAAGGTTTCACTTTTTCTCTTGCATTACACTGAGGCTTCAAGATCAAATATAGGAAGATACTGTATCCTATTTTTTTTATTACAGAAGTCAAGATAAATTAGATTATTTATAAAAATATAGAATTAATATCCACATGTTTATGTTGCAGAAATGAAGTACAGGGTTCAGTAGTCCTCCCAGTCATACAGAAAGACTGGCATATGTGGAATTTAAATAAGAGCTCTCTTCAATTCAGTTAAAACCTCAGCTATACATGGGCCCGTTGGGATAATGTGTAGATGCTTTTAATCAGTATTTCTCACAGCTGCTGTGTCACAGACCGTGTTGTGGATTGCAATTTAATGAGGCCTGCAGCCAGCCCAGGGAGCTGTTCTCCCTGTGCAGTGAGTGCTCGGCCCCCAGGGCTGGTCACAGTGGTCACTGTCCCCAAGGGCTCAGGTACCCCCCAGCTGTGGGCAGAGGCCCCTTGAGCCAGTGTCACTCTCTGTATTTCAGTGGGGGGCTGGTTGGGTGTTTCTGGCTGTGCTATCCAGGACTACATCTTTTCTTAGTAACCTAAAGTGTTAAATATTTCGAGAATTTCAGTAGTTGATGGTATTTCTGCCATCTGGGGTGGGGGTGGGGGGGTCATACTAATGTAGCATTTTGGTTTCTGATTTACACTGCAGATGTTTAGGAATAAATACCGTTTTGGAAAGCTGGTACCATTGTGGATTAACATTTAATTTTAAATATGTAGGCTTGTAACTGTCCATACTATCTCATTTCTGTAAGTTTTCATAGAAAAGCCCTGGAGCTTTCCAGTAAAGACAGGCTCATGTTACTATAGGGCACTCGTGCTGCCAGTTAAACCCCAGATTTTACATTCTGATGAAGTGGAGTTTTGAAAATTCCACCTTTGACTGGAGTTTTTCCCTTCCAGTAGCCATGAATTATTTCATTGATTTCACCACTGACAATTATTCTATTACTTCAGAGAATAAACTGTTATCCAGCAGGAAGGGACATGAGCTTTGGATAAAGCTCAGCCTAGAGAAATGAATAATTTGTTAGAAGTTCAACTTTTTCATACCCAAGACCAGTCAGAGTCCTGCATTGCAACAGCAGTAAATGCTTGAAGAAAACCAAGAACAGGGGGATGCAGGAATTGCTGTCTCTGTGCTCCTTACTTTTGGCAAAGTTAAGAGCAGAAAAAGGCAAACCAGTAAACTTGTATAACTTGATGGTTTTCATGTTCCTGTTTCTGCCAGTCTCTTTTTAGTGCACTAGCAGGTACTGCCTACAAACAAAGGGGCTGGATAAAATGAGCAAAACCATGGAGGAATTGGTCTCTTGACCACTCGGTGCTTCTGAAGTTGAAACAGTTTGGTATTTGAAATAAAAGAATTTGAAAGACCCTTAACTGCTCTCTTTTAGCCTTCTAAGAATGCTTTAACCTTTGGTACAAGGCTCTTGTTCCAGCAATAATAGAAAACAGAAGGGTGTCAGTACCAACACTGAATCCTGCAAGTGTCTCTGCACAGACGCCACACTCAGGGCATTAATCGTCAGCTGTTGGGAGTTCACCTTCACCTACGAGTGCCATTAACACCTTGTGGTTGTGAATTAGCAGGTAAGATGTTTATTGCAGGGAAAACAAATGCTTTTGCTTGGTTGTTGCTTATGTGTGTTGAGCACTTGGAACAGCGTCAGACTCGATGTAAAATCCATGAGAAGTGGCCATGGTTATGGTTGCTGTGGGAACCACAGCATGGAGTTTCAAGGCACAGATATGTTGCAGTTCTCATTCCATTTATACACTTATGTTATCACTTAACATCCTTAAAAAATTCAGAGCATAAAACCACAATATTTGTACAGTTTGTGTTTCCTTGTAGTTGCTGATCACATTGAATGTATTAGGTGAATAAAATCAGATAACAAAATAGCTCACCACGAAAATAATTCTGTTAAAACATATGGGGATGCAAAATCAGAAAGTAAAATTCCACCGGCATTTCAATCACATTGTTTTCAGTCATTTGCCTGTCTTGAGGTAAAATTCTGTTTGCTTGGAGGTGCCTCTTGGCAAGACCTCGGCACGAGCACTGCAAACAGCAACAAACAGCAAAGTTTCTGAGCATGGAATAATTTCCTCCCCTGGCTCACACTGTAAAAAAGCATGAAATGTTTTCACACGTGTTTCCACACGGATGGGAGAAACACACTGATAGGAGCTTGGAGGCATTGTTACCATGGTCCTGTGTCTGTGGCACCCAGAGGAGCAGGGGCTGGTGGCAGGGGGTGCCTGCTGAAATACTGGGGTGCCTGGCAGGGGAGGGAGGGAGGGAGGGAGGGATGGATGGATGGATGGATGGATGGATGGATGGATGGATGGATGGATG